>OW028578.1:26804184-27381684 GCA_932294295.1 Alitta virens
AGTGGTTTTTAACCTGCTGTTCAAAAGGACGTCTCAACAGTAAATTACTACACTAAAACAGCTGGCAAACCTGTTCAAGCATGAGCCTTTCTCAACTCCCTGGGAGAATACACTACTATGCAGCCCTTTACACAGAATTACCTACAGGGACTAAGCATTCTACAATCTACAATTGATTTTATGCTGTCAACAAGCATATATTTCTACAGAAGAAACATTAAAGTATCGTGCACACACCACTGTACAGTTTTTGTTTCAAAATGCTAATACTATAATATACTGCCTTAATTTAGTAACTTTTGTCATCAATGATATATTATATACTAAAGTTCTAAATACTTCCTGGTGCTTCATTTAATGGATCGATTGTGAATTGTGTCAGTTATCAGATTTCCAACTAAAAAGGATATTGTTTCTAATTTGTTTTGAAACAAATTCATATCCTGACGCATTTTCATTTATTGTCACGGTTTCATTTAATAATCACTCAGCTTGGAGCTTATAAACAATGTGTTAATTTTAATTTGTTATACACATTATATCGAAGGGTGAAATTAGTCCTTGCCTTATGTTTTCTCAAAACTGACCCAAGTTATGCTTGACTGAGATACTAAGGGGGATCAAAATTAGACTTCAATTTAAGTGGTCTGCAGGAACAACGCTGTTTACAAATTAACGAATATGGAACAACGTAATATACAAATATATACTGTGCACCGGGATATACACACTCATATCATCCTCTCTGGTAAGTTTTGAGTATTATTTCTTATTCTGGTTCTCTTATAATGTTTCATAGAGATTTAATGTTAGTACATAGTATCAAAATTACATCGTAAAAATAGACAGGTGGCCAACACTTAATGCAATGAAGTCATTAAAACATGGTTTGTATCTATGCATTTAGTTGCATTATACTACCCTCCAAAAATTAGCCACCATTCCAGAATCTTCTGTGAAATGAACTCAGTATGATCTTGGTCACTCAAGGCACTTTGATGACTGTTCTGTTACCCTTTTTGGATATTCTGTCACATCCGGACGGCCTGAAACAGATACATACTGGATCAGTGGAGTGAAAGGATAGTAAATTAACTGTTATGCAAAGACATTTCAGTATGATTGTCACTGATAGGTCAGAACAATTGATTTACAAAATTGGACTTTATTTTCTGATTAGTCAGAATGTTGATTTATGTATGGACTATGGACACTTGATTTATTTCAGATTTATCATTTTGTTATATCAAAATGTGTTCATTAATTTAACAAATATTTAATTTCTTGTAAAGAACAATTTGTTGTTGACATGTGTTACATGTTTGAAAGTGCTCCTAGATTTAGAACAAAACCAATTGTTAATATTAAAAGTAGTTATTATCATTATTTTGTACTACTTTGCGCGACTATGTAACTTTGACTTTTGTAACACATTAGAATATTAGGCCGCAGGGGTCGTAGGGGTCGCCTGTAAGGCTTTTATGACTAGAGATTGGCCAAAAACAAAATCTACTGACGTGCTATTCTTAAATAACCAGATTGGATCTTTGTTGTCCTAATCTGCCCGGTCATGATTCGCACAAACTTACAATGACCTACTTACAAAAAAAATCATTCTTAGCTTAAGATCTACGAAACAAATTTGCTAGGCAACAAGCTCTAAACTCTGTGGTTGGCCATAGCGCTTAGGTTTTAGAAATTAATACTAAGCAGGCGATGCACAGAAGGGACTAAAATAAAGTAATTGTAGAAGGAAATAAGAAATAATAGTTATACTAGTTATAAAAACAACACCAATTGGCAGTACATTCATAAGATATCAGTAACGAAAGAGGAGGCTGACATTTTCAAAAAGGCATATTTCTTGTGATAGTGTGAAGTGATTGTCGCTTTTTCGCTTTAAATCACATTCTAAACTGTTTAGAATAGAAATTGGAAAATGCTCTGTTTCCATAGCATGTAAATTTCATACAATTTCACTACCTAGTTCAGTTGAATCAGGCTTAAGATTCGGATAGCTAAGTCTTAGTATCACTCCTGACAGTGACAAAGTGTGAGTGTTACAGGTAGCTACTTTCACACAGTATCAGGTCTGGTTGATCATTGTAAAAATTGACTTGCGTGATAGTTGCTTCAGTCAATAATCAACAACTATAGCCTGTCAATTAGCCTGCAGTCTTCTGAAGACCTGTCATTGTTAATTACGGTGTTATTGTTAGTACTGTTGATCTATTGACAAATTCATTTATGTGAAGATAATATTTCAATTTCACACGATTTCCAAACCCATTACTGTTAATTGTCTGACTCTGGAAGATTATCATCAATTTTGCTAACTTGACTTTCCCTTTAATGTCAACTGAAGACAGAGATTTTAGATTGGCGAATCCTCCAAATAGTGCACCATGGTACCTTGAAATGAACAATGCCTTACTGGTATAGTGGTGCCAAAAGCGCAATTCCAGACTGTGCCATGTAATGTACAGGGAGATCCATCTGATTTTGCCCATTTAAGACAGGCCAGAACAGAGATCATCCCCATCCATACCACCAAAGGAATCATGATGAAGCTATCTTCAAATAATACAGGCAAATAACACTTGTTATTATGTATGAGATTGGCAATGCACAATTAGAATTAATATTGATACGATAAGGATAATGACTAAAACCAATAACCTGGAAACCAACTCATTACAACAGTCCATTAAATATAGAAACTATCTAACACTCTGACTATTTACACAAAACAATCACATGCTTCTCAGAACCCATTGCTTGTTGAAGGGGCAGAGTCCTGAAGCTGATTAAAAGTGATCTGTTACAACTTAAATAATACATAAATAATATAATACATTATAACTGGCCAGTATTCACAATAATTATTTATTACAACACTACTGTGGAATTATTATTTTTTTGTTTTGGTGTCTTGTAACATTTGTTACTTGTAACACCATTTGAGTCTTGTAACACTATTTGTGTATTATGGTGTTACTACGCATTTTTTTCAACACTCTACTTTTGGACTATGTGTCTTTTATCAACACACTACTTTTGGACTACAAGTCTTTTTTTAACACACTACTCTTGGATTACTTGCCTTTTTTCAACTCACTACTGTTGGACTAAGTGGTTTTTTTCAACAGACTGTGCCATGTAATGTACAGGGAGATCCATCTGATTTTGCCCATTTAAGACAGGCCAGAACAGAGATCATCCCCATCCATACCACCAAAGGAATCATGATGAAGCTATCTTCAAATAATACAGGCAAATAACACTTGTTATTATGTATGAGATTGCAAGTGGGAGTAATTAGTTTTCTTATATTTAGTTACAAGAAAACTGCCATTGAAAATTAGCTTAACCCATACAGTCACAATAAAAATTTAATCAGACACTTTTGACGACTAAATTGGCAAGTGCATTGCATTCACAGCTGTTTAAATATTCATGAGAATGATACCATAGAATCCGGTGCCACCTTAAACTAAATAACTTCTATTACAGTTCAAAGTCACATGAAATATTGAAAGTGTCTGAATATTTTTTGGTGTGACCGTACATCCGCTTCTACCTCAATGATAATGTGTTATATTTATATATTTTTGCATGGTTTGTTTTGTATTGACCCGAGTATTCACCCTGCCAGCCTATATTTTCCCGAGGGCCTTTAGGCTGGTAGGGTGAATATGAGGGTCAATGGAAAACAATCTATGCCATAAAGTATTTATTCTATAATTGGAAACTCAAAGGTTTTTATTAAAAAAGATAAAACCAGCAGCATTGATTTTGTCAGATTAACATTGTGCCTTGACTTAACCAGTAGGCAGGCCTATGGTGACGTTATCTCATTGCAATAAATGATGATGTCATTTCCATTGTTTTTTACTATGCCAGCATTTATCTGCTGGCCTGTTTGCTTTTTGCCACACCCACTGCATTCTTATTGCCTAGCAAAGTAAAATATGAAATTACAGGGAAAATATGACTTTTGAGGGAAAGTAACTTTTGACCTACTTAATTCCATATTAAAACCTATAGGCCATATCTTCCTGACACATGGATACTCATAGAATAAATACCTATATTACTTATTTTACTTATGAGTACTTCACTTTATGTAACAATGATGAGATTGCACGGTATGATAGACATCAGCCAGTACACTACTGTGGCCATTACAGTCAGATCGAGATGAGCAGGCTGAATGGCAACTTACGGGGCCAGAATTATTTAATCAAGCATTCTTGAAAATAGTAGACCATTACTAAACTTATTGTGAGGAGTTAGCTAAAGACAGACCAGAAAAGTATGGCACTTCTGAACAAGACATAGAATATAGCACTTCAGATCAGGCCGGCACGTACGGCACTTCTGATCGAGGTTTATGAAAATGAAAGACAAATGTAATAGAATGAAAGGACTAACATTCAATGAACAAGTGGGAATATCTTATCACTATATTTTCACTTTGTTCATTTGTACACATGCATGTATGAGAGCCATTTATGTATTTGTAATAATAATATCTCTAGAATAAGAGACAACGTTCCACGACTGCAGATATTACTGTTTAAATAATTTAAGGGGGTAACTAAGTAGTGTGTTGAAAAAAAACACACAGTCCAAGAGTAGTGTGTTGAAAAAAAACACACAGTCCAAGAGTAGTGTGTTGAAAAAAACCTCGCAGTCCAAGAGTAGTGTGTTGAAAAAAGGGAAGTAATCAAAAGGAAGTGTTTTTGAAAATAAAATTATTTAAACAGTAATATCTTTGGATTACTTCCCTTTTTTCAACACACTACTCTTGGACTGCGAGGTTTTTTCAACACACTACTCTTGGACTGTGTGTTTTTTTTCAACACACTACTTAGTTACCCCCTTAAATTATTTAAACAGTAATATCTGCAGTAGTGGGACGTTGTCTCTTATTCTAGAGATATTATTATTACAAATACATAAATGGCTCTCATACATGCATGTGTACAAATGAACAAAGTGAAAATAAAGTGATAACATTTACCATGAGTTAATTGCAATACAAAATATTTAAAAGAAGAGAAACTCCATGATTAGTGTCATTATTTTGTATGTTTCATGTGCAACATATCTTTTTAAATTACTATTGTGTATCTTCCCTTTAAAATGCCCCTCTTGAAATTCAACATAAGTTTGCTGAATTACTGCATATGGAAAAAAAAGTTAAATAAGAATCATATATTATTAGCTTCCTAAAAAATAAGAAGATTTAATTTTCAGTATTTGCAAGGTTATACATGTTCTTTTCTGATGTTACAAGAATTGTGGTCAATATCTGAGGATTACTGGGAAAGCTCCCAATTTTAATCTATAAAAAGCCCCTCATATGGGAAAGTGTGTTAAGGGAGACACATTTTGTTAATATTAGAAATTCACTGAAACCACTTTAAGACTCTTGAAATCTCAGCATAAAATGCAACAACGTATTATTATTTTTTAGATAACTAATTAATAATAACTGTTTTACAAGGTCATTTTATCTAATAATCCAAAATCAATAGTGAAACAATGTCAAATGTTTACTTTAAAGACCATCTGTTTTGCATCTTCAGAAAGGGGCGTTCACACTGTCACGGATGGGCATGGCTAGTGAACGCGGATGAAAAAAAATCTTTACTCTTGCTTATCCTTGTCTATCTCCAAGCGTTTCACAGATACTCCTGCTAATCTGTAGAATGCTCCTGGAAGTGCTTAATCAACCATGAACCGCTGTGGAGAGGGCAAAAATATTTAAACTTTAAAGAATTTGGCGGATGTTGTACGAGTGAATTGTTTACATTATTTGCGGGGCTCGCTCGGGAGTAGTCAGTCTGTGAGTGTTCTAGCCATCCGTGGCCATCCATAGGTTCGCAGGGGAAGCTGTTTATCCATGTATGCTCACAATCCACTCGTGGTCATTCTTGGACAGCTTGTAGAATGCTCGTGAAACACTCGGCGGACTTCCAAGCCCATCACTAGCCCATCCGTAGCCCTATCCCCATTTACTCTTGAACCACTGGCACGAGTGATTCATCACAAGTGCCTCTAGTGGATGCTTGGCGAGGACGTACGAGTGGTCTACGGACCTCCGCCGAGCAGTCGACGGATGTCCTCTGAACGCTCGTCGAAAGAACATATATGTGATCACCAGAGCCATGAGTGAGTAGATATTGTCAATTTTTTACATCTGTGTTCACTTGTAGGTCTTATCCATGACAGTGTGAATGCCCATTAATGCAGAATGCATTCTACAATCCAGTTCGAAAGTGCAATATGGGCCATCATTTTCACTTAGTATGCTTTAAGAAACAAAAACAACAAAAAATGTATATCCTTATCGATTAATATTTGACACTAAAAGTGTAGTCATGTAAAAGTACATTATACAAGACCTAAGTAAAATGTAGTGCTATACTATAGGAACCCAATATGGTAGTGAAAACTGGCCGTGTCTCACCGCACTGATATCGCTATCAGGTTAACTCACCGCCAATGCCAGCTCACCCCTCACCGCCGTAGTCAGCTCACCGCCTGTTTTTATCGACGGTGACGTGACTAGAGAAAAACAATGTCAAGTCACCGCCCTAAAAACGTAAAATGTTAGTTTACTATATAAACTAACATTTTACATTGAGAAAATGATACCATTGACGAACTTATTTAAAAAATTGGACTAATATTAGGGGAGCAGCAACTTTTTAAATTATATAAAAAATTAAAATAAAACAATGATAACATTGTGAGACATGTGCTATCATAATGTATAAGTAATTCAATTCAATTAGCCAAATGTAAAGAAGTCCTTCACTAAGGTTAATTGTCATTAGTCAATTGCAATTAACCTGGATATATTACAGGTTTAATGTCATGTCCTATTCAATTCACAATTAAAAAGAAGCCACTTTGAACATCACACATATCAGAGTGTCAATCGTCATTTAGTATAACGGTCATAATGAATTGTTTATAGTCCGATTTTCGTCAAATAAAATTTATATAATAGATAAGGTGAGGAAAATTAATGGAGTATAGCCTACCAGGCAAAAACAAGAATATTCTTGTAAAAAACGCCCCCAACATTTATATTATTCTTTAAAAATCTTCTACAAATGTACATGCTGTTTAATGAAGGTTACCTTTGGGTGTGAAATCTGTTAAATGGAGGATATATTTCACAAAACATCATGAATCATTCGGTTGGCAGGCTTGCCAAAGGCAGTATCTATCCATAAACATAGGTTATGTTGTTAGGTATTAAGGAAGAAATAACCTAATACATTTAATTACAGGAATATCGAAAGCTCAGATTGTACTTAGCACCAATTAGGAGATTGCAATTAGCGGCGGCGTCGGCTGCGTCGGCGGCTCGATTGCAATTAGCGAAGGGCGGCGGTGAGCTAACTCGGCCAGCGGCGGTAAGCTAACTTGGCCGGCGGTGAGCTAACTTGGCTGGCGGTGACTTCTTAAAAAAGAGCAGTGAGCTGACCACACCTACCGGGCGGTGAGCTGGCGGAGACGGTGAGCTGACTAGTAATCCAGATATCTACCATGATTGGAAGGAAATTCTGGCTAATATTTTTTCCTTTGAAATTCAACATCACTTAAACATACTTTGGCATGATTATTGACAATTCTGGTGTTCAAGTATTTATCACACGTCCTTATTAAATCCATAATTAATACATTCATTTGCCCCGCCACTGCACCACACCACTGCACCACACCACTGCACCACACCACTGCACCACACCACTGCACCACACCACTGCACCATGCCACTGCACCATGCCACTGCACCATGCCACTGCACCATGCGGGGCACTGGGTACATGTGATGATAATATTGGAAAACATTCAATATATATATTATATACTATAAAAGCATGCACTCAAGTTCCACCTTCGCACATATCTTTGCACCATGAAATACCTTCGCACTATGTCACACCTGCGATTAACTGCAGGTATGCAACTTTGTAAGAGTGACTGCGTTTACCCCTAATATAATCTATACTGGCAATTTGGCTTTTTTTAGTGATGCATGCAGGTGTTACTTCCCAATGAGTTTTGGTCGCCCCTTCACCAAAAATAAAAAAATAAATAAAAAATAAATAAACGGCAATTGATGAATAACTAAATAAAAGAAAATGAAGTTGAAAGAAATTTCATTAAAGGCTAAGACACCACTTGTGTGCTGAAGTCAGTATTTATCACATTCTTTGTGCTATTTGTGGTCTGCTTGACCACAACTGGTCATTAGAACAGTGCACAAAACAGCAGACTACTCGAATAAATCAGGTCAGGTTGCTTTTCGAGTTCATTTTATTCTAGAAATCTGACAGTGAACATTGAAAACTGTAGAAATATGACATTACAACACAGTTGCTGCATCCAGTGGGGCTTACGGCAATAAATTAATATAGTTTATTATAGAATATCAGATATCACTGACAAATATCACGGTTGTTAAAACCAATAGCACTTATGGCCAAATTATCTGATCTGTCAGGGTATATTATTTTATTTGTTAAATACAAATCATGCTTACCATGCCTAGAACATTACTTTTATTTTTGTCAAAAAGCCTGACGTGATATTTTTGCTTTTTAAGCAAATTTGTTATCCTGGAAAATTACCGTTATGACAATATAACGTTATGAAGAGCATCACCGATTCACGATTTCAGTCATTTTATGAAAAAATTGGATCGGAGATGTTTCCATACATGCACAGGCGCCCTCCAGCTGGGGCTATCAAGACATAGAGTAATTATATCTTGACATGTATAGCAATGAGCTGGATGGCGCCTTTGATACATTCCATATTTGAATTACAAATACATTTTTTGTAAATAAACTTTGAAAATCGAACGAAGATTGAAGGTGCTGTTTAATAGAATGTATCTAGAAGCGATGACGTTCATGATGTCAGTTATTTTACCTGGCAAATTACTACAGAATACAAAAACAAGGCACAGAAGAACGTCATGAACATCATTTTCAAAATTCATAAGTTGAATTTGTACAAAAATATAACCTGCCAGGTCAGCCAATTTGGCAGTAAGTTCTATTAGTTGTAACAACAGTCAGAAATCGCATATTTTAGACAAAATACATTCGGAGATAAGATCGCCTAAATACAGGCTCCCCGACCGTATGAACTGGGATTTGACTCGCACCTCCTCGCCAATAGTTTTTTTGTCCTTCAGCAACTGCAGCTGGGCTGCTTATGGGATCTGGTTATGCCATGAGGCTAGTGAGATCTGTACTAATCAATAACATATCTAACTTGCAGGCTATCACAGGTATGGATCAACTTGCACAGGTGAGTCACAACATAACAAACATTACTTGCAAAAGTTTACATTGCAACGGTATTAAAGTTAATGCTTGCATGACTAATTTTGCGAATATTGTTTAGTGTTTTTCCGCTGCAGTGATTAAGCAGTTCAAAGCAAGTGGCTTCTGTCGTGGAATTGTATGTTTCTTACTTAGTACTTATTTTGCCATAGGGCAACCTCTGATATTACTATTCTAAAGGACAGTACAATATCAAGATTTAGAGGACATATTAGAGTGCTAAAATAACCAATATGACATACATAATAAGTGCTGTACAAACAGTTGCACATGGATAAACTTAATCACTGTGTATGTTGTCGTTTCAGGAGAAACTATAGCTTAGTATATAGTTAGTTAAATCTGTAGAACGTTTTACAAACCTTTACATTTTCATAAGGTTACACTTTGCTTCAACTGTAATACTGCAATTCGAGTGAAATGCATGTACACTTTTTAATAGTTACTGACAATCTGTTCAGAGTCATGCAAAAATTTGACTGAAACGATTCAACTAAGGCGCCAAGTTTTACATAAAATAAAAAAAGCATTAATGTTGTTTGAGTTGTGCAAAGATTTGACTTAGAAGCAAATTTGACCTTTTGCAACATTTGCTGTTTTTAAGCAAATAAAATGTCTTTCTCCACTGTAGTCACAACTTTATCACAATAATAGAAAATTGGCTCTATTTTCTAAACATCAGTGTGTTGAAGGTTGAGATTACAGATTCAGTTTGTTTGAAAAGCGTGAGTTTACCAAAGACTAGACCAGTATTGCCTACTTGCAAGATTTATTGATTAGATACATAGATTTTATCTATAATGAGTCCAATCGCCTTTGGCCTCCTTACATGCACATTTTCACAGCATTGCTTTTTCTCTGAAATATTAAGGTTTGTAACTTTGTAATAATCATTCTCTTTTTAAAACTATGTATCTCTTTCAAGTGACTATTACACCTCAAATGGTGGTTTATTAGTGCGGGTATTTTATAACACGAATGTTATACTCTAGATGAATTATTAGCGCATGAATACACTTTGAACTCACAGACGATCTCGACAGTAAATTTCCATTGCTTAAGATACTAAGGTGAGGTGCGTGTCATTCATACACAACATTTCGCGTATAGGCCTGATTTTATAATTTTCAAAAAGTTTCACATGAAAGATCAATAATTAATGAAAGACACAAAGAAAGTAAAACAGAGAACAACACATTAGACTTGACTTTGTCATGAACTCAAATTGAACTGAAAATCCAGTGTTGACTGTTGTGAAATGTGTGTAAAATGGCCAATGTGTATTCCAAGTGACTATTCAAACAAGAAATATTAAGAAAATACATTCCAGGACGCATCAGTACACATTGGCCAGCCTACACATCAAAAAATGACATCAGTACACAATAGATGTGGGAGGGTAAAAAGGGGAATTGCATTTATGACCCTGATAAGGCAGTTGACCTCAGTACACACAGGCCTTGCGCTAAAGAAAGTGCCTGGCTGTGGAAAGGATATAACATTGCTCATACAGGCCTTAGACAATCCTTAAACGTTAGTTCTATCCAATCTTAAATTTTTCTTAGTTCAATGTAATAAATTACTTAAACTTTTATACATATGTATATAAGTAATTTAAATGACATTTATAATATGAGTACTATAAGTAACATAAGTGCTATAAATATATGAGTAAAGTGAGGTACTCATAAGAACCATAAGTAATATAGGTTTTTATTCTATGAGTAGCCATGTGTCAGGAATATATGGGCTATAGGTTTTAATAAAGAATTAAGTAGGTCAAAAGTTATTTTCCCTCAAAAGTAATACTTTCCCTGCACAAGAATGCAGGGGGCATAGCAAAAAGCAAACACACCAGCAGATAAATGCTGGCAAACTAAAAAATTTATGGAAATGACATCATCATTTATTGGAATGAGATGACGTCACCATAGGCCAATGTTAATCTGACAAAATCATTGCTGCTGATTCTTTTGATGAAACCTTTGAATTTTCAATCATAGAAAAAATACTTTATGGCATAGTTTGTTTTGCATTGACACTCGTATTCACCCTACCAGACTACATTTTCCCTAGGGCCTAACGGCCCTCATGGAAATATAGGCTGGCAGGGTGAATACTCGGGTCAAAACAAAACGTGCACAAATATATAAATATACGCATATTATAAATGAATATAACACATATGACTAAGCTAGGTGGCATATTAACATCTTTAGCCATGCATTACATTTGTATATAATTATGAACTATGGCTTGTTCATATTATTTGTGAATTTGTATCGACATTAAAATCGCAATGAAAAATACATGACATTACAACTCCTTCATTTTCATACAGTATTACCTCGCATAAGCGCAACCGGTGGCATAAGGTGACGAGTGAGCACACCCCTGATCAGCGTTTAGGTAGAAGTGGACATACAGTC
Organism: Alitta virens; assembly: GCA_932294295.1. Classification (NCBI taxonomy): domain Eukaryota; kingdom Metazoa; phylum Annelida; class Polychaeta; order Phyllodocida; family Nereididae; genus Alitta; species Alitta virens. Next base: position 26,815,994 of record OW028578.1, read on the forward strand.
ACACCCAAAAATGTTCAAACACTTTCAATATCATGCAACTTTGAACTGCACTGGAAGCTATTTAGTTTAAGCAGTACCCCATAACCAGTACCATCCAAGCAGCTATGGCTCTTACACTGATACTGCTGCACTAAAATGACTCAATATATGTTTATTTGGCATTATACTGACATTAGTTTTCAATGTCTTGAATAACAATTTTATATATTATTGATACATACCAAATTTACTATACTTTGACTTGTAACAGTAATTATTTTGTGAGTTTTAAATTGAAGTTATGCAGTAAATCTGCACAACATGGTAAGAAAAGCAACTAAATATAGAGCAATGTCCTCATTTGGTCACCATAGCAACCATACCCTTGCCTGCTGTAACCACACACCAAGAGGCACCAAGTAGGGTAACAAGAAGTTTGTCACAAAAGGTGTCAGACTCTATGCATGGTTAGTTGAACCAGTACCCCACACTGATTGAACTGACAGAAAAGAGGAGAATACTTCTGTGAAGAATAAACTACGAGAATTTCTCAAAGGCAAAGACAATGATGTTTCAAACTATATTTTTACAAATTATTTGGATCACTGCCATGGATAAATAGAATGTGCATGACTTCAGACTATGAAAAGAGTGAGTTTTTGTAAATATTATCAAGCATAACTAATTTTGCTTAGGTCCTTTTTTAAGGACTATACATTATACATAACATGTGAATGAATCTACATAAATGCTTCAACAAATAAGAACCAGGAATGCTGTGTCCTTGGTTCTTGAAATGCAACATATGCTTTATCAGTGCAGTGTTGATCCTGTGAAATCCCACACTGTACCCCAGATTACAAAAAGGGGTGGTTGTGCTGGAAAGCACTTTCTAGTAATTGTTAGTATGCTATACACCAGGTGGAGTATGAGACAGTTTCTCCAACATTCCTGGTGTAATTAAATATTTGAGTGGGAAACCTTTGAGACAATGCTAAGCGGATTAGCCAAAAAATTTTTAATTACAGCTCATACACTCACTGGCTCCTGACCAGACATCTCTGAGTGTGTCTTTAAACTGCAGATGTAGTTATTTCAATGTAAGTTATTCTTATTACCTTTTTACATAATTGCATTGATGAAATTATTATATTATATCTATTCAGTTAAATTGCTGTAATGACTTTAATGAAACTAGCAGTACAGTAGTACGGTATTAAGAATATTTAAATGGATTAATAATACTGGCAGGTTCTACACTGCACTGCTGACCCACTATTTGAAGTCTACTGGTTGGTGGAAGGTTGTGGTTGATGAATACTGTATTCTACTGGTGTTAGAATTATCAGAAAATAAGGCTCAGTGATTGTAAGTTATGGAAAAGCATTGTATTTGAATTATTGGTGTGAATTACATAGTAAATATTCCTGACAATTTATTGTTCCTTCGTTGTAGGGAACTTCATTCACTCTTTTGTTTATACACTTTGGAAATAAACACACTGAAGTCCCAACGGCTTTTGTTTCACCTGATACCAGTACAGTGGTGACAAGTTTGCCTGAGCTTGTTTCAAAACTCCCTTCTATTTTTAGCCTAAAGGGGTGGGCTGAGGCAGGGTTGCTGCAGTATATATAGATGCTTGGATGGTACTGGTTATGGGGTATTGGTTTAAGGTTGCACTGGATTCTATGGTATCATTCTCATAAATATGTAAACAGCTGTGACTGAAATGCACTTGCCAATGTAGTTTACAAGTTATGGAAGGTTATTTATTAGTCAAAAGTCAAAAGTGTCTGAATACATTCTTATTGTGACTGTATGGGTTAACCTAATTTTCAACGGCAGTTTTCTTGTAAGTAAATAAAAGAAAACTAATTACTCCCACTTACAATTACTAACATATCTTATGTGCTACTTTGCTTCCAGTACCTTGCATGGTGTTATGAAGTGGATAGTCTATATATATTAGAAAAATGAAGTCATCAAAGAATGGTTTGTATGCTACAAATTTGATATACAACAACCAAAAAAATAACCGATAACTTAAAATTGTCAAATATATGTACACAGGTACTACATATCCATGTATATAGTATACTCAGGTTGATTTAGATACAGTGGCCTACTAAGTTTTGCAACCATCATGTTTTAACATTGTTGGAGCTAGCACTAGGTCAGTTTCTGTGCTATTTCCTCTACTGATGTCTGGTTTCACCTCAATTAACTTTGATTTAGTTTACTAGCTTTTGACTAAAAAGTTGTCATCTTTACCTAGGAATTTCACAAAGTAAGGCTACAAATTCCACATTGTCAAACTTTCTAAAAAAAAATACAAAGTTGCTTTTGCCACCTTTCAGTTCACAATGTCTCATTCTGTTGTTTTCTTTTTAGGTTGGTCCCTTCACATTCTTCTTTTTATTGCAATTACGTTGCTCATTGTGATCTCATTCAATCTACTGACCACAACTGAAAGACAATTCTTGGCAGCACCAAAATATCTTTCCAAGGGATTGACAAATCTAAACTCTCCAACTAAGGCTCCTGAAGCTCCAGAAACAAATAAACAAAATGGTAACACCCAAAATGAACTTGCTATCTTAGCAGCAAAGAAGGCCATTGACAACACACTAATCATTTCTATAGTTGATTCTGCCTACATTGAGATGGCATTAAACATGTGGGAGACTTCATTCGTCAAATTTGGCATTACGAATTACTTGTTTATATGCATGGACAAGGAAGTTAAATCTCTACTACCCCCTGGAGCTGATGATTGTTTTGTTGCTACAGAAGTCAAGGATGGCGAAAGGGCAAGCCCATTTGGAAGCGCTGCTTTCAATCGTAAAGTCATGGTCAAGACAAAAATCAGTCTAGATCTTCTGTACTTGGGATACCACATAATTGTTGTTGATTTGGATATTGTGTTTTTACAAAATCCTCTTCCTCACTTAGTTTGTAATGACTGTGATCTTGTCATTGAAGACAATAATCAGGGAGAACTTAACAGTGGTTTTTACATGATCAAACCAACTAGTGCTGCAAAGGAATTGCAAAAGCAATCTGTTGAGGAGGCAAGCAAACCTGGTCACACAAACGATCAAAATATTATGAATAAACTAGTAAATTCACTGAAACAAACCCATAATCTAAAAGTTGTTCTGTTGGACTATTATCTTTTCCAATCCGGCAGATTATTTTTCTCAGACAAGAGAAATTTTGTTGACGAATTAGACTGTGAAAACTGTGTCATTGTGCATAACAACTGGATTGATGGAGTTCGGAATAAAATTTACAGATTTAAAGAAATGCTAATGTGGGTGGTGGACACAGATGGCTACTACACGGGCACTGTGAACAAGTACCTGACGTATTCAAATCCAGGAGACTCAAACAGAGATCAAGAGAGAAAAGCTTTAGAATTAGCATTTCAGGTCGGGAAGCTGCTCAACAGAAGTGTCATACTACCTCAATTCAACTGTAAAGACAGACATCCATCCAAACGGTGTCATTTTTTAAAAGCTTTTTGGCCCATATCTTGAAAGTAAGCAGGAATCAACATACAGAGAAAGTGTCTTCTTGCAACACCCTAAAGTTCCAGAAGTAACAAAATCTTATATTTCACAAGGAATAGATGCTGAAGTGCTTATCAATATTACCAACCAATTAATGCTAGACTTAGCGGAAAGAATCTCTGATGGAATCAAGTCTAATCAGACTCTCAACAATTTCAATGTCATCAGGTTTCGTACTCTGATATTTTGATCACAGACCCAGTTTTTGTGTTTTCACCTGATGTGATTCCTTGTAAATGTAATGGGTTAGGAGGACAGCGACCACATGTATATCACTGTTTAATGTTTAGAAGTAAGTGCTATAATCAAGTTAAAATAAGTTTATTGTTAAATAAGTCCGATTTTGGATGTGTCTTTTTTCAACACACTAATCTTGTATTACCATTGTGACACCATTGCAATAGACACGACACGCCATGAATTTAGAAGTGTTTAAGAAGTCAGCTATAAAGAAATTATCAAGCAAATAGAATCAGACTGTGTACAATATTGAAACATATTGTAATGTCTATCTCTTTTCAGGGTGCATGACTGTTTTTTTGTTGTTTTCATATTTTTTAAAATATTGATTTGTTTTGTGTGTGTGTGCCTATTACTTCTTGAACTTTGAACTTTGTGATTTTTTTAAATTGGGTCTTGTCTTTCTTTTGAAAGCCTACCTGTTAACTTTGCAAAGCAAATTTCACCACAATTTGTCATTCACTGTTAGCTGTCAGCTACATGTATGTTTCAGTTATCAGCTTTTGCGTGATTTTTATTGCACAACGTGCGATCATGTGAATTTCATGGTTTAATGAGCATGTGTCAGTAACAGAAAGTTGCAATCTAATTGCATTATTGAGTTGCACTTCAAATCAGACATTCAAAGAATCAACAGTTATCTGCGAAACTCACACGGGAGTCGCTCAGCAAGTGGCTGATGAGTGTTTGGTGAGTGTTTTGCGAGTGTTTGGCCATCATGTGAAAAACCAACAACCAATTCATCAAAATCAAAATCACTTAAGTCTGGTGAAAGGTTAAAGGAAGCGATGCAGGAATATATATATGTACAGATATGAATGAAAGGGATATGTTTAGATGGATATCTTCAGATAGGTCTCACACCTTTACCTGTATAGGCTATGACAGGTAGTAAGGGAAATGAATAAATTCAAATGCAAATAGAATTACCTCAATCATATGACCCATTAATATGTTTATTAGTCAGTCAGGTAATACAAGTTTACACAAGGAAACTACTAGTCTCCTGACAACTGTTAGCATAGGATATCCTAGTTTGTAAAATTGATAAAACATTTGGTTATTCTGAAGTTAAGTTCCTAGTTAAAAAACATATATATAAAGAAAACAAAACTGTTCTGGTCTATGTTTAATTAACATTGCCAAATGAAAGAAGTAAGTCCAATCTATATTTCCATAAATAATTAAAATAATAAAGGCTTCTATCTCCCACAGCATTTTTTATTTATTCACTTATGTTTTTATTCACTTTTATTTTTATCTGTTATGTTTTTTAAGTTTTATAATGTTTACAATATATTATAATTATCAATATTTTGATACTATTCACCATGAATTGTATCTCACTATGCATATATAAATAAACATATTTAAAAAAAATTATTCAGTAGCTTATTATAGTGATATTAGTGCAATAGTTGTTTTATCATAACATTTACCATGAGTTAATTGCAATACAAAATATTTAAAGGAAGAGAAACTCCATGATTAGTGTCATCAATTTGTATGTTTCATGTACAACATATCCATTTAAATTACTATTGTGTATCTTCCCTTTAAAATTCCCCTCTTGAAATTCAAAATAAATTTGCCAAATTACTGCATTTGGTAGGAAAAACAAAGTTAAATAAGAATCATATATTATTAGCTTCTCAAAAAATAAGAAGATTTAATTTTCAGTATTTGCAAGGTTATACATGTTCTTTTCTGATGTTACAAGAATTGTGGTCAATATCTGTTAATCCATAAAAAGCCCCTCATATGGGAAAGTGTGTTAAGGGAGACACATTTTGTTAATATTAGAAAATCACTGTAACCACTTTAAGACTCTTGAAATCTCAGCATAAAAAGCAACAACGTATTATTATTTTTTAGATAACTAATTAATAATAACTGTTTTACAAGGTCATTTTATCTAATAATCCAAAATCCATAGTGAAACAATGTCAAATGTTTACTTTAAAGACCATCTGTTTTGCATCTGGAGAAAGGGGCGTTCACACTGTCACGGATGGGCATGGCAAGTGAACGCGGATGAAAAAAAATCTTTACTCTTTCTTATCCTTGTCTATCTCCAAGCGTTTCACAGATACTCCTGCTAATCCGTAGAATGCACCTGGTAGTGCTAAATCAACCATGAACCGCTGTAGAGAGGGCAAAAATATTTAAACTTTAAAAAATTTGGCGGATGTTGTACGAGTGAATTGTTTACATTATTTGCGGGGCTCGCTCGGGAGTAGTCAGTCTGCGAGTGTTCTAGCCATCCATGGCCATCCATAGGTTCACAGAGGACTGTTCATCCGTGCAATCCACTTGTGGTCATTCTTGGACAGCTTGTAGAATGCTCGTGAAACGCTCGGCGGACCTCCGTGCCCAACAGTAGCCCATCCGTAGCCCTATCTCCATTTACTCTTGAACCACTGGCACGAGTGATTCATCACAAGTGCCTCTAGCGGATGCTTGGCGATGGAGGTACGAGTGATCTACGGACCTCTGCCGAGCATCAATGGACTTCAACCGAGCGGTCGACAGATGTCCTTCGAACGCTCGTCGAAAGAACATATATGTGATTACCAGAGCCACGAGTGAGCGGGTATTGTCAATTTTTTACGTCCGTGTTCCCTTGTAGGTCTTATCCATGACAGTGTGAATGCCCCTTAATGCAGAAACCATTCAACAATCCAGTTCGAAAGTGCAATATGGGCTATTATTTTCACTAAGTATGCTTTAAGAAACAAAAACAACAAAAAATTTATCCTTATCGATTAATATTTGACACTAAAAGTGTAGACATGTAAGAGTACATTATACAAGACCTAAGTAAAATGTAGTGCTATACTATAGGGAACCCAATATAGTAGTGAAAACTGGCCGTGTCTCACCACACTGATATCTACCATGATTGGAAGGAAATTCTGGCAAATATTTTATCCTTTGAAATTCTGGCTTAGTTTAATATTTTTTACTTTTGACAAGAATTAAACATACTTTGGCATGATTATTGACTATTCTGGTGTTCAAGTATTAATCACATGTCCTTATTAAGTCCATAATTAATACATTCATTTGCCCCGCCACTGCACCACGCCACTGCACCATGCCACTGCACCACGCTGGGCACTGGATACATGTGATGATGATATTGGAAAACATTCATCTATATATATTATATACTATAAAAGCTTGCACTCAAGTTCCACTGCATATGAGTAGCACTCTATAAGCTACATATATATTTTTTTTGTCTCTCATTCAGAATTGTTATCACAACCTTATTAATTCATTTTATCTTTGCTTTCTTCTCAACCTTTGCAACCACTTAATTCATCTAATGTTTGGTTTGTGTTTAGTAATTTCTATCAGACTTCACGCCTCTTTTTCTACGAAGTAAAATAACCATAAACAGGTGAGATTTTAACTCGTAGCAATGCCTATATTTCAGAGTAAATACTGTTTTTTGTGAAACGACTATTCAAACAAAGAAACTGTTACAGGTGACTTGAGATTTTGATCCTTCCGTTTAATGGTATCATGTTTTGTACTTTTGTACTAATATAAAAATGATAAATTATAATATATATGGAAAAATGAAATTCTATCTACGTTTTTGTACAGGTAAACGTGATTAATCCATATCTCATTAAGGTATATTCCTGTTATTGAACTCCAGTTGCAATCGATCTAAGATAAAGCAAGCTTACATAGTTATCTATAGCTCCATTGTATTATATAAACCCCCACAAAGTGTACTACTCTAGTATATTTAGACATAATCAGTCAACCATACTGTTATCAGTTGAAGTGTTGACAGATTCCATTTGTAGTAGTATTCAAGTCATGATTCAAATATTGTCCAGAAAATGGAAGAACTCCTTATGGATCAGACCTCATTGCTTTACTGTACTCTTCAACACAACCCAACATTGAACCTGCTGTTTTTGAAATGATGTATGTCAAAATCATCAGAACTTGTAGATTGCAAAATGAAAAGAAATGTGCGAAATATCATGGATGTTGCCCAAACTTGTTGCTCCTACATTTTCATTTCCCTTGATGGAAAACAAGTCAACAAACAACAATGTGTGCAAAAACTAAAAATGCAAATGTAGAGGTTTAAATGGAAAAGATACAGCTATTGGTACTATAAAAATGTATGCAGCAAACCAACACTGAAACCTCTAGTATTAACAATGATTAACTCAGATAGTATTCCAAATTAGGCCAGTGTCGTTTCTACATCGTTTTGACGTCGCCGACATCGCTCCCGGTTCAAAGCTTTGACAGTGAAGGTTTTGCCCCCAAACAGTAGATCGAGGCTTCGCCAACCCCCTTACCCCACCCTTATGTACTTTATCACCACGAAAGACCTTCGCACCACAAAATATACCTTCGCACCACAAACTATACATTCGCACAAAATATACCTTTGCATAAAATATACCTTCACACATATCTTTGCACAATGAAATACCTTCGCACTATGTCACACCTGCGATTAACTGTAGGTATGCAACTTTGTAAGAGTGACTACATTTACCCCTCCTATAATCTTTACTGGCAATTTGGCTTGTTTTAGTGATGCATGCAGGTGTTACCCCCCCCCCCCCCACTTCCCAATGAATTTTGGTTGCCCCTTCACGAAAAATAAAAAAATAAATAAATGACAATAACTAAATAAAAGAAAATAAAGTTGAAAGAAATTCCATGACATTTCATTCAAGGCTGGGACACCACTTGTGTGCTGAAGTCAGTATTTATCACATTCTTTGTGCTATTTGTGGTCTGCTTGACCACAACTGGTCATTAGAACAGTACACAAAACAGCAGACTACTCGAATAAATCTTGTCAGGTTGCAATCTGACAGTGAACATTGAAAACTGTAGAAATATGACATTACAACACAGTTGCTGCATCCAGTGGTGCTTACGGCAATAAATTAATAGTTTATTATAGAATATCAGATATCACTGACAAATATCACGGTTGTTACAACCAATAGCACTTATGGCCAAATTATCTGATCTGTCAGGGTATATTATTTTATTTGTTAAATAAAAATCATGCTTACCATGCCTAGAACATTACTTTTATTTTTGTCAAAAAGCCTTACGTGATATTGTTGCTTATTAAGCAAATTTGTTATCCTGGAAAATTACCTTTATGACATTATAACGTTATGAAGAGCATCACCGATTCACGATTTCAGTCATTTTATGAAAAAATTGGATCGGAGATGTTTCCATACATGCACAGGCGCCCTCCAGCTGGGGCTATCAAGACATAGAGTTATTATATCTTTACATGTATAGCAATGAGCTGGACGGGGCCTGTGATACATTTCATAATTGAATTACAATTACATTGTAAATAAACTTTGAAAATCGGACGAAGATTGAAGGTGCTGTTTAATAGAATGTATCTAGAAGCGATGACATTCATGATGTCAGTTATTTTATCTGGAAAAATACTACAGAATACAGAAACAAGGCACAGAAGATCGTCAAGAACATTAACAGCATCGTCACTTTGTTATAAATTGTTACAGCTCCCTCAATTTTTGTCCAATTTTCAAAATTCCTAAGTTGAATATAGTTGTAACAACAGTCAGAAATCGCATATTTTAGACAAAATACATTCGGAGATAAGATAACCTAAACACAGGCTCCCACACCATATGACTGGGATTTGACTCACCCCCCCCCCCCCTCGCCAATAGTATTTTTGTGATTCAGCAACTGCGGCTGGGCTGTGTATCGGATCCGGTTATACCATGAGGTTAGTGAGATCTGCACTAATCAATAACATCTCTAACTTGCAGGCTATCACAGGTACGGACGAGCTTGCACAGGTGAGTCACAACATAACAAACATTACTTGCAAAATTTTACATTGCAATAGTATTAAAGTTAATGCTTGCATGACTGATTTTGCAATATTGTTTAGTGTTCTTCTGCTGCAGTGATCAAGCAGGTCAAAGCACAAGTGGCTTGTGTCAGGGAATTTTATGTTTCTTACTTAGTACTTATTTTGCCATAGGGCAACTTCTGATATTACTATTCTAAAAGGATATTATTTACAATATCAAGATTTAGAAGACATATTATAGTGCTAATATGACATACATCATAAGTGTACAAACAGTTGCACATGGATAAACTTAATCACTGTGTATGTTGTTGTTTCAGGAAAAACTAAAGCTCAGTATATACTTAAATCTGTGGAACGTTTTACAAACATTTAAATTTGCAAAAGCTTACACTGTGCTTCAACTGTAATACTGCAATTCGACTCGGGTGAAGTAAAACGCATGTACACTTTTTAATAGTTACTGACAATCTGTTCAGAAACATGCAAAAATTTGACTGAGACGATTCAATTAAGGCGCTAAGTTTTACATAAAATAAAAATGCATTAATGTTTGTTTGAGTTGTGCAAAGATTTGACTTAGAAGCAAATTTGACCTTTTGCAATTTTTAGAATTTCTTTCTTCACTGTAGTCATAACTTGGTTACAAAAATAGAAAATTGGCTATTTTCTATAGATTAGTGTGTTGAACATAAGAAATAAAAGCTTCATTTTGTTTCAAAATGGTGAGTTCAGCAAAGACTAGACCAGTATTGCCTACTTGCAAGATTTATTTGATTAGATACATAGATTTTATCTATAATGTGTCCATTCCCTGTTTTCAAGTATTTGGCCTTAGGCCTTCTTACATGCACATTTTCACAGCATTGCTTTTTCTCTGAAATATAAAGGTTTGTAACTTTGTTATAATCATTCTCTTTTTAAAACTATGTATCTCTTTGAAGTGACTATTACACCTCAAATGGTGGTTTATTACTGCGGGTATTGTATAACACAAATGTTATATTCTAGATGAATTATTAGCGCGTGAATGCACTTTGAACACACAGACGATCTTGATAGTAAATTTGCCATTGTTTAAGATACTAAGGTGAGGTATGTGTCATTCATACACAACATTCCATGTATAGGCCTGATTTTATAATTTTCAAAAAGTTTCACATGAAAGATCAATAATGAAAGACACAAAGAAAGTAAAACAGAGAACAACACAATAGACTTGACTTTGTCATGAACTCAAATTGAACTGAAAAGCCAGTGTGGCCAATGTGTATTCCAAGTGAAATGTTGCACTATTCAAACAAGAATAGTAAACAGCTGTGATTGCAATGCACTTGCCTATGTAGTTTACAACTTACGGAAGGTTATTTATTAGTGAAAACTCAAAGGTGTCTGAATATTTTTTTATTGTGACCATATGGGTTAAGCTAATTTTCTTGTAAGTAAATAAAAGAAAACTAATTACTCCCACTTACAATTACTAACATATCTTTTGTTCTACTTTGCTTCCAGTACCTTGCATGATGTTATGAAGTGGATAGTCTATATATATTAGAAAAATGAAGTCATCAAAGAATGGTTTGTATGCTACAAATTTAATATACAACCAACCAAAAAAATAATCGATAACTTAAAATTGTCAAATATATGTACACAGGTACTACATATCCATGTATACAGTGTACTCAGGTTGATTTAGATACAGTGGCCTACTAAGTTTTGCAACCATCATGTTTTAACGTTGTTGGAGCTATCACTAGGTCAGTTTCTGTGCTATTTCCTCTACTGAAGTCTTGTTTCACCTCAATTGGCTCCTTGATTAGATGAGTCCAAATAGTATTTATTCCCCCAAAAACCAATTCTCTCACATTTCACACATACACAAATTCAATCACGCTCAAAGTAAGTTTATAACTTGGAGGTAACCCCCCACAAACAATTTGATGCCATAAAATTAGCTAAGATAACCTGAGTGAACGAGATGAATGTCTTATGAACATTAGGGTGCATCATCTGCCCCAATATCAGAAATCCAATCTGTCCCTAGTCTTAAAATGTTCCTTTTGGGATGTAATGAAGATTTCTGAAATTGTATGTAATTTTTTTATAACATCTATGTGGTCCACCAGAGCTTCAAAGTTACAGGTATTGAATATCACCCAAATGGTAGGTTTTTCTTTTGTCCAAGGCTAATCTTTTAATATTACATCTATGGAAGATCAAAATACTTTTACAGAAGAACTTGCTTAAGTATGTTTTGCATTCAGGAATTACAGCAGAAGAAACTTTCATAAAAGTATCTTGTCTGCAGACATCTCTTCAAGTTCTGCAGTGTGTACCATGTCCAGATAGGTCCTCTTTAACAGAACTGGATGGGAATCAACTAAGCTTGTTTGGAGCAAGTTTCAGACTTATGCCACAAGGCCACAATACACATGATCACAGAGAGAAAGCTTTGTTAAAATATCATAAATCTGATTGATGACATTGCTAAATCTCATGATATTCCTGTGCAATGCTGCTCATGTCCAGTAATTGTAGAAAAAGCTTAAGAAAACTAATTGATCAGGTTTCAAACATATTAAAAAGTTTCAATGTCAAAGGGACAAGAATACTATTCACCAGATTCAGGAAGGTGTTTGAAGATTTGTCAACAAGAAGTATTAACACCATATCAAAGTTACACCCTTCTGTGTACAATTCTGAAGTGCAGTACATGATTGAAGAATTAAGAGAGCATTGGAGATAGCAGAGACAGACAAAGATGACTATCTAGAGTCTGTAATTCTGGATGTTGTCTAGAACATGACCATGATAAAGTTTAGCCAGAAATCATGAATTTAAAACATTATATAGGGCCAGATGGTCAAACTTCTGTACTCAATCAAGATAAGCTTATTGGAATCTGAAATCAAGGAACTCCTCCCCCCCCCCCCCCTCCCACCAGGCAGTGTAACATCAAGGCAGCCAAACACCAAATTTAGAGTATTTGTACAATATTGTAACACTAATTCATTCTTGCTGGTGCTTATCCTTTGCCTCTGGTGCTCCAGCTAATTACATCTATCTCGAAAAACCTTGATGAGGTACACAGCCTTACAAGCTCTGCAGTGTCATTTATGATATCTGAATGGAGAAATGGTGCCATTAGAACTTTTCAGTGGCAAAGTGCAACTTTTTAGGAAGAAAGCAAATGTAGACTCCTTAAACCTGACACCAAGTATGAGAATGGGATCAGGATTTGGCAAACCAGTTTTCTCATCTGACATTTCTCCACCACTCTTGCCCATCTCATTATTCAGATTTTTAATGGTATTTCTTTCATTTGCTACAAATAATTTGATTACTGGTGAATGACTCCGTGGAATGTTTCCTACATGACGATTATTTTGTCAGAATTTGGTTCTGAAACAGGATAGAGGTCCAAGTACATTCTTATTCTTATTGTGAATTTTCACTCGAGGGCATTAGTTTTGTCCAATCATGTTATTGTATCAGTTTAGTATGATAATACTTGATAAGTGAGTGTTGTTCAATATTCATGAATTTGAACAACCTCAAATTATAAGCATGTTATCAATAGTCAGAAACCAACTTCGAAGCATAAAATTCAGCTAAAGATTACACTTACAATGTAAGATTTTTGGACATTTTGTATTCCGCAATAATTCATATTTGCCAAATAAGTCATTTGGTGTTACGCAGATGCAAAGTTGGCATAAAGCCATTCAAACCTGCTGGTGTATTGTGTTTAAAACAAAAATAAATTGTTTCTTGGTGTAAAACTGGCCACTGTGCATACTGTTTGAAATTCAAATAAATTTTTATGCTGTTTGCTTATTGTTCACTGATCAATACCAAGAATTCATCTGTTAGAAAGTGGTAATTGATATATACGAAATTTCATTGCCTTGGTGGACCATATAGACCCTGTCTAATCTTGGTGAAATATTTCATGGCTGTATTTGTTGTTAAAAGGAACAAAATTAACTTGGGGACAGAATGAAAAAGTCATTTTTTAATCATGGGGAGGATGATGCACCCTAATGAACATGTACATAAGACATTACAAGTTCAAATCTTGATTGTGAGACGACACAAGAGTTACAGTTCATTTTCTTGAACAGTCTGAATTTTATTTGAAAGCAAACACATTTAAATGAAGTGGCAGTAGCCCAAATAATTTAATTGAACACAGTGGGATTATGACCATTGCACTGCAATTCCTAAAGAGCAATGCATACAACTTGACTGCATATTGCTTGAATGATACGGTTACTCATACAAACTGCGGCATTTGCTTCAGCTTGGCCTGATATTGGTTCAACTTTAAAGCTCCACTGTCTGTCAAAATTACTATTTTCTAAAACGTTATCAAATGATTGAAAATCACCTTATTTGATCAAGGCACACTAAATATGTGTAAGCTAACGAATCTATCAGGCATTTATTACAACAACAAAAATAATACATTGAAAGAAATCACGACCAAAACATTGGAAATACAATGGGAATGCATCATCACCTCAGTGTTAATTATTGTGATGTCATCACTTGGTTTGTTTACATATTGGATTTTTGATGGCATAAAAATTTAGTACCAGGTACAGTTTATTGATCTCATAGAGAAATAGTGAACAGAGCATGGCTCTGGATGGTAGGTTATCAGTATCAACAAGACAATCAAGTGAATGCAATAGATTTTGGCCACTGTCAAATTGAGTGACATTCAAGCTTAAAATATAAATTGCAATAGCACCAACTAACTTTGTTGGGCCAATTTGACATTTCATTAGGGCACTATGTACTATGTAAAAAGTGATTAAGACACTAATGCTAATGCATGGAATATTTTACCATCATTTAAAAATAATATTCATGATATCAATTTTTAAAAGGAAACTAAAACAATATATTTTAATGTAATTTTATCTTATCTTGTTTATACATGTTTTATGATTTTATATATTATATTTTCTTATTAAAGGTAATTTATCTATATATACTTAATATTTCATCCGTATATATACATTTTTGTTTTATTGTATTAATGGGCCACATAAAAAAACAGTTTATAAATATATCTTAATAAATAAATAAATACTGTTTTCCTAAAAATAAACTGATTCAGCCAATTAACCAAACAGTTGGTTTAGCCACAGCTGTCTACTCAAAGCAATGACAAGATTGTGCTTAATATCAAAATCCAGTAAATTATAAGGTCACCTCTTGCTTGGTATTTTATTTGATAATAATAGCTCTGATTATTGTGTGGTTTGTCTTGTTGTACTTTAAGGTGGTTGATTTCTAATTGGCACATCCTGCTCACCTTTTCATTAAGCCAATATTAATTCACATTGATTGAATTTCTGATTAATATCTGAAACAGTTCAATTGTGTCTTGAATGACTGTCTCTCCACTTGCATTTAAATTTTTTTTTTTAAATGTGTCAGCTTCATTTGGCAAGTAATTCACCTGGTAACTGACTTCGATTTAGTTTACAAGCTTTTGACTAAAAAATTGTAATCTTTACCTAGGACTTGCATGAATTTCACAAAGTAAGGCTACAAATTCCACATTGTCAAACTTTCTAAGAAAAATACAAAGTTGCTTTTACCAACTTTCAGTTCACAATGTCTCACTCTGTTGTTTTCTTTTTAGGTTGGTCCCTTCACATTCTTCTTTTTATTGCAATTACATTGCTCATTGTGATCTCATTCAATCTACTGACAACAACTGAAAGACAATTCTTGGCAGCACCAAAGTATCTTTCCAAGGGATGTACAAATCTAAACTCTCCAACTAAGGCTCCTGAAGCTCCAGAAACAAATAAACAAAATGGTAACACCCAAAATGAACTTGCTATCTTAGCAGCAAAGAAGGCCATTAACAACACACTAATCATTTCTATAGTTGATTCTGCCTACATTGAGATGGCATTAAACTTGTGGGAGACTTCATTCATCAAATTTGGCATTACAAATTACTTGTTTATATGCATGGACAAGGAAGTTAAATCTCTACTACCCCCTGGAGCTGATAATTGTTTTGTTGCTATAGAAGACAAGGATGGCAAAAGGGCAAGCCCATTTGGAAGCGCTGCTTTCAATCGTAAAGTCATGGTCAAGACAAAAATCAGTCTAGATCTTCTGTATTTGGGATACCACATAATTGTTGTCGATTTGGATATTGTGTTTTTACAAAATCCTCTTCCTCACTTAGTTTGTAATGACTGTGATCTTGTCATTCAAGACAATTATCAGGGAGAACTTAACAGTGGTTTTTACATGATCAAACCAACTAGTGCTGCAAAGGAATTGCAAAAGCAGTCTATGGAAATGTCTAAACAACCGAAACACACGAATGATCAAACCATGATGAATAGGCTGGTCAAAAGGCTGAAAAAATCTTATGATTTAAAGGTCATTTTGTTGGACCGTTACCCTTTTCAGGCAGGAACGCTGTATTTCTCAAATAGCAGAAATTTTGCAAATGAAGCAGCCTGTGGAGGTTGTGTCATTGTGCATAATAACTGGATTATTGGAATGCGGAGAAAAATTTACAGATTTAAGGAAATGTTTATGTGGGTGGTGGACACAGATGGCTACTACATGAGCACTGTGAACAAGTACCTGACGTATTCAAATCCAGGAGACTCAAACAGAGATCAAGAGAGAAAAGCTTTAGAATTAGCATTTCAGGTCGGGAAGCTGCTCAACCGAAGTGTCATACTACCTCAATTCAACTGTAAAGACAGACCTCCATCAAAACGGTGTCATCTTTTAAAAGCTTTTGGTGCAGGATATCTTGAAAGTAAGCAGGAATCAACATACAGAGAAAGTGTCTTCTTGCAACACCCTAAAGTTCCAGAATTAACAAAATCTTCCGTTTCACAAGGAATAGATGCTGAAGTGCTTATCAAAAATACCAACCAATCAACACTAGGCTTAGCGGAAAGAATCTCTGATGGAATCAAGTCTAATCAGACACTTAACAATTTCAAAGTCATCAGGTTTCGTACTCTGATATTTTGATCACAAACCCAGTTTTCGTGTTTTCATCTGATGTGATTCCTTGTAAATGTAATGCGTCAGGAGGACAGCAACCACATGTATATCACTGTTTAATGTTTGGAATTGAGTGCTATAATCAAGTATAAAATCAGTTCATTGTTAAATTAGTCAGATATCCATATTACCATTGTGACACCATACATGTATAAATGCGACAAACACTGCCTTGCAATAGTAACGCCATCAATTTAGAAGTATTTAACGAGTCAGCTATAAAGAAATAATTATGCAAATAGAATCAGACAGTGTACAATGTTGAAATATATTGTAATGTCAATCTCTTTTCAGGATGCATGACTGTTTTTTGTATTTTATTTATTTTTTTAATATTAAAGTGTTTGTGTGTGTGTGCCTATTACTTCTTGAATTTTAAACTTCGTGATTTTATAAATTGTGTCTTGTTTTTTGTTTGAAATCCTACCAATATGGGTAATTTAATTATTTATTACATAGAAGCATAGTATATAAATTATGTGCCTTTGCAGATTAGTAAGTATAAGGTGTTACACAGATTAAAGGGGTGTTCACACTGTCACAAGTGGGGATGGCACATGATCTTACTTATCCTTGTTCATATGCAGTTCACTCACCGAGCGTTGTATGGATACTCCTGCTATTCCGTAGAATGCTAGTAATTCCTCCAAATCATTCATAGATATCCATGGAGAGGGCAAAATTTTTCAACATGTTTAAAAATTTGACGGACGTTCTTCAAGTCAAATTGTTTACCTTTCTACGGGACTCACATGGGAGTCGCTCGGCGAGTGGTTGACGAGTGTTTAGTGAGTGTTTGGCTAGTGTTTGGCCATTCGTGGCCATTCTCAGCAACTCGCGGCCACTCACGGCTAGTCCTGCTCAATCGCTCATAGGCAGGGGAGGCTGTCCATGGTCACCCATCTCTCTTACTCGTGATAGTGTGAACTAGGCTTTAGATCTGTGGAGAGGGCAAATATTTTTAAACGTTAAAAACTTTAGAACGTTCCATGAGTGAATCGTTTACATTATTTATGGGACTCACCCGGGAGTCATTCTTGAGCAGTTCACTTACTTTCTACTTACATTTGTGGCTATCTGTGGCCATCCGTAGGTATGCAAAGAAGCTGTCTATCCGAGTATACTCTCCATCCACTCGTGGCCAGCCTTGGACAGCTCGTAGAATGCTTGTGAAAAGCTTGACGACCCTTCGTGTCCAGCAGTGGCCTATCCTAATTTACTCTTGAACAACTCGCAAGTGCGATCCATGAGTGCCTCACGGATGCCTTACGGATGCCTCACAGATGGCGCACGGATACCTCATGGATGCCTTAGGGATGCCTCAAAGATGCTTAGCGATGGACGTCCAAGTGTTCTAAGGACCTCCGCCAAGCATTCTACGGATGTATGCTGAGCAGTCGACGGACGTCCTTCGAACACTCGTCGAAAGAATTTATACATGATTAACAGAGCTACGAGTGAGCAAGTATAGTCCATTTTGACGTCTGTGGTCACTCGTAGGTCTTATCCATGACTGTGTGAACGCCACTTGAGGCAGAAAGCATTCAATAATCCAGTTCAAAAGTGCAACATGGGCCATCATTTCCACTTGGTATGCATTAAGAAACAAAAAAAAATAAAAATAAAAAAGATATCCTTATCTATCAATATTTGACACCAGAAGTGTAGACATGTATATGTACATCATACAAGACCAAAGTAAAAATGTAGTTCTATACTATAGGGAACCCAACATAGTAATGAAACCGGCCGTCTCTCACTGCACTGATATCCTCCATGATTAGAAAGAAATTCTGGCTTAATTTAATATTCTTTCCTCTGACTAGACTTAAACATACTTTGGCATGATTATTTTGACTATCTATTACGGTGTTCAAGTATTTATAACATGTCCTTTTAAGTCCATAATTAATACATTGCCCCCCCCCCCCAACAGTGAATGTTTTGCCCCCTGACAGAAGAGGCTTCGCCCCCCCCCCCCCACCATAGGAACTTTTCCACCACAAAAGACCTTTGCACGACGAAATATACCTTCGCACACAAAATATACCTACACACCATTACATATACCTTTGCACCATGAAATACCTTCGCACTATGTCACACCTGCGACTAACTGCAGGTATGCAACTGTAAGAGTGACTACATTTACCCTTCCTCCCATAATATATACTGGCGATTTGGCTTTTTTTAGTGATGCATGCAGGTGTTACCACCCTCCTCCCCCCCACTTCCCAATGAGTTTTGGTCGCCACTTCACCAAAAAATTAATAAATAAAAATGAACAATAAAAATACAACGAAAATTGATCAATAACTAAATAAATTTAAAAAAAATGAAATAAATTCCATGACATTTCATTAAAGGCTGAGACACCTCTTGTGTGCTGAAGTCATTATTTATAACATTCTTTGTGCTATTTGTGGTCTGCTTGACCACAACTGCAAGGTCATTAGAACAGTGCACAAAACCGCGGACTACTCGAATAAATCCGGTCAGGTTGCTTTAAGAGTTCATTTCAATCTAGAAATCTGAAAATAAACATTGAAAACATTACAAAACAGTTGCTGCATCCAGTGCTTGCAGCAATAAATTAATATAGTTTATTTTAGAATATCAAATATCACTGACAAATATCACGGTTGTTACAACCAATAGCACTTCTAGCCAAATTAGCTGACCTGTCAGGGTATATTACTTTATTTGTCAAATAGAAATCATGCTTACCATGCCTAGAACATTTACTTTTATTTGTAAACAAGCCTTACATGATATTGTTGCTCTGTAAGCAAATTTGTCATCCTGGAAAAGTTACCTTACTGACATTATAACGTAATGAAGAGCATCGCCGATTCAAAATTTCAGTCGTTTTATGAAAAAATTTGATCGGAGATGTTTTCATACACGCCATAATTGAATTACAAATAAATTTTTGATAAGCCTTGAATATCGGATGAAGATTAAGTTGCTGTTTAATAAAATGTATCTAGAAGCGATAACGTTCATGATGTTGTCTGTGCCCCATTTTCATATTCTGTAATATTTTGCCAGGCAATATACCTGACCGTGATATCTGTTGGTGATATTTGATATTCTAAAATGAAATGGTGATATTAGTTTGCTGCATTCAATGGTGCTTACGGCAGATAATGTTCAGTTATATCGCCTGGCAAATTCTACAGAATACGAAAACGAGGCACAGAAGAACGTCATGAACATCATTAGCATCGCCGCTTCGTTGTAAATTTAATTACAGCTCAATTTTAGTCCAATTTTCAAAATTCATAAGTTAAATAAGTACACAAATATAACCTGCCAGGTCAACTAATTTGGCAGACAGTTGTATTAGTTTTACAGTCAGAAATTGCATTTCTAAAAAGGTATATGCAATATTTTAGATAAAATATATCAAGAGATAGGTCGCCTAAACACATGTAGGCTCTAAGACTGTATGAACTGGGCACCTTACCAAGCTTGATTACCACTTTCAAAATGCATAAAGTAATGTTTAGGACACATATTTGAATGTGTAACCATGAATTTTACAGACAAACTGATTCTTCCAGCTGGTCGAGCACATGGCCGTCAGCTGGCCTTAAACAGTACTTTCATCAGAGGGCAGCACCTGCAAGTCCTTTCATTGGCCCAGCTGTGAATATCTTTTGCCTGCTTATAATATAGATGGCAGCCACTGCAAAATCCTCCGATGTCAAGGTGTTGCTGAGTGAAAAAACAAACATTAACTATTTAAATTTTGCACTTGCTGTTGATACATTTATCTTGTAGTGCTGTCATTCCTGCTGCTTTCATTTATTAGACCAATCCTCCCCTTCAGGGGAATTACTAGTTTGTCATTTAGCAACTGCAGCTCTGTGTATGGGGTCTGGTGTTGCCATGAGGCTAGTGAGATCTGCACTAATCAATAACATGTCTAACTTGCAGGCTATCACAGGTATGGACCAACTTGCACAGGTGAGTCACAACATAACAGAGTACCCTTGTCAACCTGTCACATCATTTTACATCTTTTACCAGCTGGATACGGACAAAAATGAGGAAAGTACAGAATGGTATGTAGAAAATACAGTGGAACAAAGAAATATGACTTGTCAAACAGAAGCTGAACTGAATTAGATGATTGCATCAACTAGTGAAGTAAATACAGAGCTCCAGTATTCAATAAAATGGAGTTGATCTGTAATGCCATTTCAATAATCAGGTACACACAAGTTATTTTAATTGCAGTTTACCAGGCTTGGGTATGTCATGTTTTAACTTCATTCCATTGGCTGTCAATCAATTAATCGTCATGCCCTTCAGACTTAATTGGACGTAATATTAATTGATAAGATTCCTGGTATCAACCTGGTTGCAACTGAATGCAACTTATAAATGGAAAACTGTGTGTACGTGGTTATTGAAATGTCAAGTTATCATTGGTAAATTATTCTTTGAATGATATTGTTACACTGTATCACAGACTAGCCCATACAGACATTTCACTCAGCTATTTGATACCCCCAGCGCCCTCACACGGGTGGGGGTAAGAACTAGGCCTCACTGTGTTGAGTATATTAGGATCCAATGATAAAGTACACATGTTAACACCACTATTCGAGTAACAAACTATCTCTGGTTTGTCACACATTAGACCTTGGACTAAAAAGCAGTTTAGTCCAAGATTAGACCAAAGTTTTTTCCTTTATATAATAAATGTTTTACATATGACTTGAAAGACCCTCTGATCATGCAGTTTTATTGCAAAAACACATGCTCTGAATCTAAACAGTTTGCCCTAGAATGTCCTGTGAGTTTTACCTATAAATCACTAATGCCCTTCACACACAAATGCAAATCTGTGTTTTCTTGGTATTTGCCAAGGAAGTTGATCCATGATCAAATCCACACTAGATGTGACAAGGTGATCATGTCTAGCTTAAGAGGTAAAGGAAATGAATGCTGTGCAATCAGCTGCTACAAATATGCAAAGACTGACAAAGATGTCGCATTTCATAGGTTTCCGAATCCTACAAAGGACAAGGAAAGGTGAGTGATATCTCATTATTTCAAATCATTGTGTTGGTAACTAATTTGTTTGTGGCTGTACTAAATATTATTGGAGAACCATGATTTTTTTTTTCATTTAATTACATTGTTACCTCTTTATGTTTTCACAGATTCTTAAAATGGATAACAAATTTGAGAAATGCTAGTTTAGATAAAGTGCCTCATGAGAGCTTGTACAAGAACTACAGAGTGTGCAGTGATCATTTTGAAGCATCACAATTCAAAATGTCAGGAAATGTGTAAGTTAAATTCAGTACTTCTATGCATGCGACTCATTTGTAAGACACAATACTTAGCTCTCTCATTTCATTGCCTTGTATATAATTATGGTTTACTGTAGACATGCTGGATTGAATTGGAATGCAATTCCCACTCTGATAAATGCTCCTAATCCACCTAGCAAAGTGACTGCCAAAAGGAAAGCTCCCCCTGAACGCAAAATGGATCCGAACCCAAAAAAGTCACAACTCCAAGATTCAGAAGGTAAGATTATGTGAATATATTGTATAGCAGTCACAAATACCACATCTTCCTCCCTGTTCATACTGTATGGTCACTATGCAAGTTCTTTCAGATGGTGCAAACAGCAGCCTTGTTAATGAAGATCAGCGGAATGAGGAAATTGGATCAATAAGGCAACTAAAGGAACAAGTAACATCGCTAAAACAACAACTGGCAAGTGAGAAGAGAAGGCGTCGGAGGGTAGTAAGCACCAAAGCTGCAACAAAGTTAACAAAAGACAAACTAATTGGTCAACGGGGTCATTACATATCAGGTAATGCTTTAAAATTTGTTGCTGCACAATTAAGATTGTCTGGTACAAAAAGACAAGGTTACAGATGGTCAGATGATGAGAAGACATTTGTATTACAGATGTATCATGCAAGTCCCAAATGCTACAAACTATTAAGAAGAGTGTTTGCCTTGCCATCACGGGCAACATTACATAGGCTACTTAGAAACCTGGCTATGAAGCCAGGTTTTAATAAGGGCATACTGGATGCACTAAAGATCAAAGTAGATCATATGAAGGATGATTCTAAAATTTGCAGTATAGTTTTTGATGAAATGTCAATTAAAGAAGGGGTACATTACAACAAGTCATATGATAACATTGATGGTTTGGAAGATTTTGGTAATGGGCAAAGGACAGCACAAATTGCAAATCATGCAGGTGTATTCATGGTGTCAGGAATTAACAAAAGATGGAAGCAGCCAGTTGGTTATTGTCTTTCCAGTGGACCACTTGGTGGCAAGAAACTTAAAACAATGGTTCTCAAATGCATTGAAAAGGTGGCTGAAACTGGTCTAAGGGTGGTGGTGTTCATATGTGACCAGGGAAGCAACAATAGGCAAATGCTTAAAGAACTGGGTGTAACGCCTGACAATCCTTATTTCCTTGATCACAATGATGAAAGAACTTTCGTTTTATATGATCCGCCTCATTTGATCAAGAACATTAGAAACAACATGAAGAAGCATGGCTTTGTTTTAAATGGAAATTTAATAAAGTGGCAGTATGTTGAAGATCTATACAAATTTGATTCAAGCAGAAATATCCGCATGGTGCCTAAGCTGACCTCTAAGCATGTGAACATCCCACCCTTCAAGACTATGTCAGTCAGGCTTGCCACTCAGGTGTTAAGTCGCACAGTGGCTGCTGCCATGGATACATTGTATGATCTGGGCAAATGGGAGAATGACAGCAACGCAAAGGCTACATCTAATTTCATAAACAATATGGATGCCTTGTTTGATGTTTTTAATAGCATCACAGTTAGAAAAGTAGGCCCTCTACTGAGAAGAGGTATTACAGCAACATCTTCACATTTTACATTCCTCCAATCTGCTATGCAGTGGTTGAAGTGTTTGCAAGTGCCAAGGAAATCTAACAAAACTCAGTTGCCTTCTGTAATTGGCTGGCAATTGAATATCAATAGCATAAAGATGATCTGGGAAGAACTCTCTACAAAGTACAGTCTGGAATGTCTTCTGACAAGACGTCTCAACCAAGATAAATTAGAAAACTTTTTTTCCCAAATTAGATTCTGTGGTGGACATAGAGATAACCCAGACAGCATCCAGTTCAATGCTGCTTACAAGCAGATAACAGTCAATAGAGTACTTGCTCCTGTAAGTAACAAATATTGTGAAGATGATGTTGAAAGCTTTCTTGTCAAGGTGGAGCATTTCACCTCAAATAGGCAAACACTCCACACTTCCAGTTCCTCAAAATGAGAAGATGACAGCCACAAGTTACCTGTGCTGCCAAGTGACACAGGTGAGGTACTTGCTGAATGTACCTCGCAATCAAACAAAGGTCAACTTGATTGCCAAGATTCTAATGTTGTCACCTACACAACTGGTTATCTCATCAGAAAGACAAATGAAAAATACGAAAAATGCTCTTCTTGCTCTAATCTATGGATAGCATCTCATGATGAAACCACCCAACGAAATTACATATTTCTAAATAAAAAGCAATATGAGCATCTCTCCCCAGGTCATGGTATCATCTTCCCAAGCACTTCAATCATTGATGTAGTATCACAACTTGAGGTAGCTTTCTGTAAATATCTTCCATATATTACAGGAGAAAAGATCTATCAAAGATTAGTCAATGCATTGCTGTCTGCTGCAGATTTGTCTGAAGTGTCGTGCCAGCAGCCTAATTGTCAAGAAGCTGTGAAATACATTGTTTCATTGTTTGCCAGGATGAGGATCCATCATTTTTTAAAAGAACAAAATAGAAAGATTCAAGCTCCAAACCAAAAGAGAAATAGAAAAATGTTGAAATTATCACATCAGTAGCATGTTTAATACTTTGTTTGGTTGGTAAATAAATCAACCAGTAACCTGAATCACTGATGTCTTTTGCCTTACATGTGTTGAATTGCTCAGAATTGTCTGTGTATATAATATATGTTATAATTGATGAAAAACATTACACTATGGTGATATGTATATTTGTGGTACATATATATTCTGTTTTTGTTGATATGCTATACTGAAATGATTGAATGTACTGAAAGGAGAATGTCAAATAGACACTTACAGAAGTCCCAAGCTGTAAAATAAAGAATTTTTTTAATGTCAAATTTGTATTTGTTTTTATTTTATGCACAGTGGCAATAAAAATACCTTTCTGCTCAAATATCTTCACCTGCTGACCTGACACACTTAGATTTTTCCAGTAATGCTGCTGTTTTGCAGCTACTGTGGGTGTCCCAGTTACCCCCACACACAGTGTGGCGCTGCTGGGCTGGCCCGGACAACAGGATTCAATGGGAGTGAAATGTCTGTATGGGCTAGTCTGTGACTGTATGCAGCTCGGTTGAAATATTAGCATAAACACTATTCCTAACTTCTTAATTGTCATATGTACCAGTATAGTGATCTGTAAACGATGCAGTGTAGAAAATCCAAATTATTTTTATTTAATAATATGATTTACACAAAATCAAGATTGTCAACCCACTTAAAAAAATATTACTGACTAAACAATTTCCTATGACTATTCACAATTACTCAATTTTCTGCACATCTATAATAACTCAATTTTTCTTTTCAATTACAATGTTGTTTTATCTTTTTCAAATAAAAATTACACTTGAAGTTTTATCAGAAGTACTGAAGTTGTCCCAAACAAATAATAATAATAATTGCTTACTTTGTATGTTGAGTGAATGTGTCACAAATGATTATTGATATATTAGCCTTCTTCATTGGTGAAGTTTAATTGAAATGTTTATCATCATGATCATTACCATTGTCTTATTTCAGGCTGGTACCCTCTGCTGATGCTGGTTATTGCTGTAATAACCATTGGCATATTCTACAATCTGGCCAAACCAACATCTTTACAAGCACCAGAATATCTACCAAAGGGATTAGTGGAATTGAATACTCATAATTCAGATCAAAACCATATCATGGTGACAAGTTCCAAGAAAAACAATGAACCACTAAGCCAGCTAGCCATTCTGGCTTCAAAGAAAGCAATCAATAACAGACTTATCATCTCAGTAGTTGACGCAGGATATATTGAAATGGCATTGAACTTATGGGAGACTTCATTTGTCAGATTTGGTATAACAAACTACTTATTTATATGTATGGATAATAAAGTTAAAAAATTACTACCAGATGGTGCAAATGATTGTCTGTTAATGGATAATGGATTAAGTGGAAGTGCTAGTCCATTTGGAAGTGCTGCTTTTAATCACAAAGTTATGGCAAAGACAAGACTTAGCCTTGAATTGCTCTACTTAGGATACAGTGTAATTGTTGTGGATTTGGATATAGTGTTCTTTAAAAATCCTTTACCATACTTGACATGCAGAGATTGTGATTTAATTATTCAGAACAATAATGGTGGAGAGCTCAACAGTGGTTTCTACATGATTAAACCAACTAAAAATGCCATAGAACTTCAGGAACAATCACTTGAAAGAGCAGAAATAACTGGACATCCAAATGATCAAAACATCATGAACCAGTTAATATCAATATCTAATAAATTGAGAGTTATTGTGCTTAATATCAACCAATTCCAACCAGGCTTGTCGTACTTTTCCGAGAAGAGCAACTTTCCTAATGACGTTGACTGTAGGGATTGTGTGATAGTTCACAACAATTGGATTGTTGGGATCAGGCCAAAAATTTACAGATTTAAGGAGATGCTTTTGTGGGTAGCGGACACAAATGGATACTATACAAGTACGGAAAATAATTACATCATGTACTCCTACCCAAAAAATGCAAACAAGGATCAAGAAAAACAAGCATTGGAACTGGCATTTTATGTTGGCAAAATGTTAAGTCGAATTGTTATTTTGCCCCAATTTAACTGTGGATCGTATCACTGTCATCTGTTAAATGCCTTCGGAAGCGATTATCTTGAAAATCTGACGGAAT
Source organism: Alitta virens (assembly GCA_932294295.1). NCBI lineage: Eukaryota > Metazoa > Annelida > Polychaeta > Phyllodocida > Nereididae > Alitta > Alitta virens. The sequence goes on from OW028578.1 coordinate 26,842,703, forward strand.
CAACTTATAGAGAAAGTGTCTTTCTGCTGCATCCAAAAGTCCCAAAATCAACAAAAACTTCCATTTCACCAGAAATAGATTTGGCTAGATTAATAACAAACACTAGTCTTCCAACATCAATTTTAGCAAATTTAATTGTTGAAGCAATAATTTCTAATTCAAAATTCTCACATTACAAAGTTGTTAAGCTAAAAACACTGATTTTTGATGATGAAGCAGACTTAGGCATTCAACACTTTGGAAAGTCATTCTTCTATTATGCAGTATTCATAGCTGTACCTGGGTCTTTTTGTATTATCGTAGCCATTTTTGTAACCAAAAAGTTGATGAATTCTAAATCGTGACAAATCTTAACGTTAAAAACATCAAATAATAAAGATATCGTCATTTTAAAAGTGTTTGTTACTTTCTTTGCGATGGTCAATATTAATCAAAGAAACGATATCAGCCATTGTCAGAGAAAATCGACCATGTGATGCAAAGTGAAATATAAGCAAATCAATTGATAATTTTATGGAATCGATGTATTTCGTAAAAACATCTCTGTTTATATCTTTAGTCCTAATGGTTGCCATTGAAACAGGGTTTCATGATGTATTACCATGGATGTTACAGTATGGTTAGTCATCATGATTAGGGCTTTACATCCAGTATTTTGGCACCTGATGGCTAGTTAAGACAGGCAGGGACCATGGCAATGAGATGAAGGATGAAACAGCCATCCAACTTAGGCTTGACCAGGAATTGAACCTGGGACCCAGTGGTTGGAAGCGCAGCTAAACTAGGCCCTCACCCCATGGTTAATCAGGGACTACCATGGATTGAAATACACATAGGGCAAATTTGGCAAATTTGGCAAATTTAATTTCTGATGCAACAATTTTGGTGCCCCCCTCAGTATTTTAAAAAAAGTCTAAAATAATTATTATAACAGCATCAAAATCTGTCCAGATTTTATAGCTTATCTTATGCTATGCAGTTTGTTTGATGCTTTGGACAGTCAGTCTATCCTAAATGTATCCAAAGTTACCATTCAGCTCTCATTGGAATAGCATTGTATATAGGGGGTGTGTAAACTTTTCATACTTTTATGACCCCTATGTAAATGGAATGATTGTAAAGCAAATTGGCTGTTCCAGGCATCAGACATACTGAATAACTCCATGGAAGCCTGTTTTGATTATAAGAACGATCTTGGTAATGCCATAAGCATTATCTGTAAATGACCACCTTATTTAATTTGATTTTGGCAAGGTTTTAACTAATTAACACAAACACATGCTTACAAATACATGTTGGCCTGCATTTATCACCATTTACCAAGGGATTTGGTAAATTTCAGTTTGCAGCATCATTTGTCTGATTGTACAATGAATAAAACTAAAGCTCAGTATATAGTTAAATCTGTGCAACATTTTACAAACCTCAAAATTTTCATACGTTTACTCTGTGCTTCAACTGTAATACGTACTACAATTCCACTTGGGTGAAGTGAAATGCATGTATACTTTTTAATAGTTACTGACAATCTGTTCAGAAACCTGCAAAAATGTGACTGAGACGATTCAATTGAGGCGCCAAGTTTTACATAAAATAAAAAAGCATTAATGTTTGTTTGAGTTGTGCAAAGATTTGACTTAGAAGCAAATTTGACCTTTTGCAACATTTTCTGTTTTTAAGCAAATAGAATGTCTTTCTCCACTGTAGTCACAACTTTATCACAATAATAGAAAATTGGCTATTTTCTAAAGATTAGTGTATTGAACATGAGAGATTTAAGCTTCAATTTCAAAAGGGTGAGTTCAACAAAGACTAGCCAAGTATTGCCTACTTGCACGATTTATTGGACAGGTACATGGACTTTATCTATAATGTGGCCATACTCTGTTTACAAGTACTTGGCCTATATAAATGTGGGCCATACTGTTTACAAGTACTTGGCCTATATATATATAGCACATTTTCACAGCATTACTTTTTCCCTAAAATATAAAGAAATGTAACTTCGTAATAATCATTCTCTTTTTACTATACATGTATCTCTTTGAAGTGACTATAACACCTTAAATGGTGATTTATGCGGGATTTATTGGTGCGTGTATTTTATATCACAAAACCAATGTTATTAGTGCGTGAATGCTCTTTGAACACACAGAAGATCTCGATAGTAAATTTCCATTGCTTAAGCTACTAAGTTAAGGTACGTGTCATTCAGATATAACATCCCACGTATAGGCCTATTCTAACCTTAGATAATCCCTTAAACATAAAAAATGCTCTTCTTGCTCTAATCTATGGATAGCATCTCATGATGAAACCACCCAACGAAATTACATATTTCTAAACAAAAAGCAATATGTTTCTTAAATTTTTCTTAGTTTCATGTAATATATTACTTAAGCTTTTATACATAAGTATATAAGTAATTTCAATGACATTAATAATATCAGTACTATAAGTAACATAATTAATATAAATATATGAATAACGTCAATACCATATAATAAGTGCTATAAATAGTGATATACTCATAAATACCATAAGTAATATAGGGTATTTATCCTATGAGTAGCCATGTGATATGGGCTATAGGTTTCAATATGGAATGGAGTAGGTCAAAAGTTTTTTTCCCTCAAAAGTCTTATTTTCCCTGTAATTTCATATTTTACTTTGCGAGGCAACAAGAATGCAGTGGCCTTGGCAAAAGGCAAACAGGCCAGCGGATAAATGTTGGCAAAGTAAAAAACAATGGAAATGACATCATCATTTATTGCAATGAGATGACGTCATTATAGGCCTGCCTACTGGTGACGTCAAGACACAATGTTAATTAACGGCCCTCAAGAAAATATAGGCTGGCAGGGTGAATACGAGGGTCAATACAAAAAAAACCAAGCAGTAATATATAAATATAACACATATTATAAGTGAACATAACACATATGACTAAGCTAGGTGGCATATTAACATCCTTAGCCATGCATTACATTTGTATATAATTATGAACTATAACTTGTTCATATTAATTGTGAATTTGTATCGACATTAAAACTGCAATAAAAATACACGACATTACAACTCCTTCATTTTCATACAGTATAACCTTGCTTAAGCGAGCCTAACAGGTGGCATAAGGTGGCGAGTGAGCTCACCCCTGATCAGCGAAGAGGTAGAAGTGTATGTACGGTCACACCAAAATATATTCAGACACTTTCAATATTTCATGCAACTTGAACTGTTTTAGCATTGGATTCATTGGTATCATTCTCATGAGTACTTAAACAGCTGTGATTGCAATGCATTTGCCAATGTAGTTTATAAGTTATGGAAGGGTATTTATTAGTGAAAAGTCAAAAGTGTCTAAATAAATTGTTGTTTTGACTGTATGGGTTAAGCTAATTTTCAATTGCAGTTTTCTTGTAAGTAATTATAAGAAAACTAATTAATCCCACTTACAATTACCAACATATCTTGATTTTGATACAGAGGCCTACTAAGTTTTCCACACATCATGTAGTATTTGTTCCCCCAAAAACCAATTCATTCACATTTCACACAATTTCAATCACACCCAAAGTAGGTTTATAACTTGGAGGTAACTCCTCACGGACAATTTGATGCCATAAAATTAGCTAAGATGACCTGGGTGAACAAGATGAATGTCATATGAACATGTACCTATTGACCTTAATTTTGTCTTTGTTCATTAGACATTAGACTTAATCACAACTTATCGCAAGTTCAAATCTTGATTGTTCGGTGACACAAGAGTAATAGTTCATTTATTTGAAAGCAAACACATTTAGATAAAGTGCCTAAAGGGCAATGCATATAACTTGACTGCATATTGCTTGAATGATACGGTTACTCATACAAACTGCTACATTTGCTTCAGCTTGGCCTGATATTGGTTCAACTTCAAAGCTGCACTGTCTGTCAAAATTACTATTTTCTAAAACTTCATTGAAAAATCCCCTTATTTGATTAAGGCACACTAAATATGTGCAAGCTAATGAATCTATCATTGAAAGAAATCAAGACAGAAACATTGGAAATACAATGGAAAGGCATCATCACCCCATTGTTGAGGTACAGTTTATGTATCTTACAGAGAGACATTAAACCCAGCTCTGGATGGCAGGTAATCAGTATCAACAAGACAATGAAGTGAATGCAATAGATTTTGGCCACTGTCAAATTGAGTGACAATCGAGCTTAAAATATAAATTGCAATTTAGCACAAACTAACTCTTTGTAGGCCCAATTCGAAAATTCATTAGGGCAATATGTCCACGTAAAGTCTTTTAAGTACACTAGTACTAATGCATAGAATAGTTTACCATCATTTTAAAAAAAAATTTATAACAATGTTTTTAAAAGGAAGCTAAAACCATATATTTTAATGTAATTTTATCTTATCTTATTTATACATGTTTAATGAATTTATAATTTATGTACATATACTTAATATTTCATCTGTTTATATAAATTTGTGGTTTATTGTATTAATGGGCCACATGAAAAACAGTTTATTCTGATGGTGCTACCCTTTTTAAATGTATTTAAATAAATAAATAAATACTGTATTCCTCAAAATAAACAGATCCAGCTAGACCTAGCTAGAAACTATCTAAACACCATGTTCCCTGCCAATAAACCAAACAGTTGGTTTAGCTATAGCTGTGTTCTGAAAGCAATGACAAGATTATGCTAATAATAGTTCTGATTATTGAGTGGTTTGTCTTGTTGCACTTTCAGGTGGTTGATTTCTAATTGGCACATCCTGCTGACCTTTTCATTAAGCCAATATTAATTCACATTGATTGCATTTCTAACTAATATCTGAAACAGTTCAATTGTGTCTTGAATGACTATCTCCCCACTTGAGTTTTAATTTTATTTTTTTTTATAAAAAATTTGTCAGTAAATCACCTGGTAACTAACTTTGACTTAGTTTACAAGCTTTTGACTAAAAAGTTCTCATCTTTACCTGGGACTTGCATGAATTTCACAAAGTAAGGCTAAAAATTCCACATTGTCAAACTTTCTAAGAAAAATACAAAGTTGCTTTTACCAACTTTCAGTTCACGATGTCTCACTCTGTTGTTTACTTTTTAGGTTGGTCCCTTCACATTCTTCTTTTTATTGCAATTACATTGCTCATTGTGATCTCATTCAATCTACTGACAACAACTGAAAGACAATTCTTGGCAGCACCAAAGTATCTTTCCAAGGGATTGACAAAACTAAACTCTCCAACTAAGGCTTCTGAAGCTCCAGAAACAAATAAACAAAATGGTAACACCCAAAATGAACTTGCTATCTTAGCAGCAAAGAAGGCCATTAACAACAAACTAATCATTTCTATAGTTGATTCTGCCTACATTGAGATGGCATTAAACTTGTGGGAGACTTCATTCGTCAAATTTGGCATTACGAATTACTTGTTTATATGCATGGACAAGGAAGTTAAATCTCTACTACCCCCTGGAGCTGATAATTGTTTTGTTGCTACAGAAGACAAGGATGGCAAAAGGGCAAGCCCATTTGGAAGTGCTGCTTTCAATCGTAAAGTCATGGTTAAGACAAAAATCAGTCTAGATCTTCTGTATTTGGGATACCACATAATTGTTGTCGATTTGGATATTGTGGTTTTTACAAAATCCTCTTCCTCACTTAGTTTGTAATGGCTGTGATCTTGTCATTCAAAACAATTATCAGGGAGAACTTAACAGTGGTTTTTACATGATCAAACCAACTAGTGCTGTAGAGAAAAAAGCTTTAGAATTAGCATTTCAGGTTGGGAAGCTGCTCAACAGAAGTGTCTTACTACCTCAATTCAACTGTAAAGACAGACATCCATCCAAACGGTGTCATCTTTTAAAAGCTTTTGGTGCAGGATATCTTCAAAGTAAGCAGGAATCAACATACAAAGAAAGTGTCTTCTTGCAACACCCCAAAGTTCCAGAATTAACAAAGTTGTCTATTTCGCCAGAAATAAATCCAACGACATTCATTTTTAATTTCAAAAAAAAAAATTCCAACTTATCAACTACAATTTCTGATCGAATCAGGACAAATCAGACACTCACTGATTTCAAAATCATAAAGTTTAGTACTTTGATAGTTTGATCATTGTCGATGTCAGCACAATGAACTGATGCCAAAACAAACCTATTTTTTCAAATATATTAACATGCATATATAATCACACCTTTTGTAAGACCGAAATGCCTTCTTGCAACATCCCAAAGTTTCAACCTCAGGTCAAAGCACTATTAACAGAAGGCACAGAGTCTCTAATAAATTATTTCTGATGGAGCAACAATACTGGTGCTGGAGCCCGGAATTTGACTGTAAATATCAGTTTATTATAACAATGAGAATACCATTTTTCTATGCACTAAGTGTCATATTCCACCAGTCTTGAAGAACTATTTTGTTTGCCAAGTTAAAATTGATAGGCACATTGTTTGACCTACTTTCAGTGCCTATCGCTCGGTGTATTCAGCTTGGTCAGACCCTTGTCTTGACTGAGGCAGTATTGTCATTTGGCGAGTATTTTTTGATCCCACACATGCAGCAACATCGAATGCGTGTCTTTTATGTGTTCATGTCTGAGCAACATCAATGGGTCAGCAACCCGACAATGACCTGATTAAATATTCTATCACGTGTTGCATATTGTCAATGGATGTATAATCCATTGTAGTATACGAAAATGAATTTGTTGGCTGGTTTTTAATCTAACTATATAATTTTTCAGTAATCAACAGTTTGTTTTATATTTGGTGAAAATTGTCTTCATTTGGAAAAAAAAGTATACTTGTTTGTAAGCAATTGTGTGGAGTCCGAGGACTACCATATTGATGGCTGCTAGTAACTACAAATACAGATTTTATTTTTTTATAATCAAAGCATGTACTTTCATTCATCAGTCAAAAAGAACCAAGATGACATTTATTATTCAAGAATTGCAGCTTTATCACTGAAATACTAGGTGACATATATGGGCATGCATATTTGTCCGTGGGTGATAACTGACCACTGGGCTTGCTTACACTGCAAAATAGTACAAAGATTGCGACAAAATAACACTAAAAACGTTGTGATGGATCATAAGTTTAATGATTTGCCAAGTATAGAAAACACTATGCATGTCTGTTTGTAAAAAAGACAACGATAAGCTATGAAAATGTCAATTGTATTGTAAATAAACAAAATTGCACTGATGTTATATTACTACAATAGTACCATTATGGCATCAGAGGATCATGCCGCCCCCCGGGGCTATATAGCTCTGTTGGATCAAAGGTATTACGTTGTGCCCCCCGGGCTCACTACAAGGAGTCAATGGGCATGATCGCCCTCAGGCGTTGACGTTTAGTCGATAGATGTTCACACCCTCAGGCGTCGACGTTTAGTTAACGTTTACTAAATTGAGCTATATTGCATATCATTAAGTGTTTCAGTGCTAATAGACAGTTACACATACAGGTGGCGCTGAGTGTATGTTTATTGAAAATTAAAAAGAATAATATACCTGCTATAGGGTATTTTATTTTAGTCTACCTTGCAGCCATGGAGGGTGAGGATATCACCGAAAAATACATCTCAGGTGCTCATACAGAGGTTAAACCTGAAAATACCGAACATTTCCGGGATCCATTAATAGAGCACAATGTGGACATTAACTCTACCATGAGTAGCACAAGTATTAGCAGTAGGCTGTGGAAGATATTCGGTAAAACTATACCGAAAAATGAAGTGATTTTTATTTGTCAAGTCGTGATTCTATATATCGTCATCATCACTTGCATAGTCAATTTGTCTCTCGGTAATGGAGACAGCAATTTGTGGACCGCTCTCTTGTCCTCATCAATGGGAATAATGCTCCCCGCTCCGACGTTGTCCAGGAGGAGGAGCTGATGAGTGAACCCTCGGGCATATGAGTTTCATTCTTGTCCTATGATTGGGCCAAGCTCTCATCACTTGTGCGATGTTGACTTGACGTGCCCTAAGGTCGCTCAGCGATATCGATGATTGGATACTACTCATGATGCCATACCATGCATGGTGGGCTTCTCTGAGGGCAATGTACTCTACCTGGTATAAATGCTGAGCTCCAGAGCTTCCATCAAGCATTTCTCAAGAGCTGAAAAAGATATACCACACAAGCTACATCATGACAACAAGCCAACTTGACACTCAGACTCCTCAGGGATCCAGTGGAATGACTCTCTGTTTGTCAGAGCACACAAGAGTTATAGCTCATGCTGCACAGCAATACAAGTCAGGATATGTCACAGTGTCACGCTACAGCTGTGACACCTCCAAATGGAGGAATGTCCATATTGCCAAGAAGTCCTTTGAGAAGCTGAAGGAGGCATCAACTGAACTTTACAATGCCCTTCTGAATGGTGAATCGAAACAAGTGGGGCTTACCAAGAGGCAGTTTGCCATGATCACCAAGTTTCAGAGGGGCGATAAGGAGGCAGTGCACTATGTCTCTTTTCTACACCCGAAGACTGAACAGGAAAAACTCACCGATGTCAGTGAATGCCACCACAGCAAGACTATTAATCTACGCAAAGAAGAGTACGAAAAACTACATGGTGCTATGGAGAAAATTCACCAGGTCATCATTACACCACCCAAGGATGCTGAGGGACAGACTCTGAATCCCGAGGAGGCTACAACAGTCAAGGCTTATCAGTGGAATGTTGAGAAGCGTGGAATGAAGTCTCACACTTTATTCCCCACTCGTGAAGATTGCGAAGAAAGTGTCAAGGGCTACTTAGCAGGCCTCCCTGATGAGGGTGTGAAGTACAGCTACGACGTTATCGATCTCGTCATACATCGTCCCACTAAAATGGAAATTTTAGAGTACATCTTCAGCAGCGAAGTGCTATGCAAAACAGGCCATTCATGGACCGACCTGATGATGCAACCTCCTTCTGAAGATGTTGTCGATGAGGCTCTGGAGAAAGTGACCAAAAAAGATGTCGTTCAGATTGCCGAACTAATTGCTGCCCGCCTGAATCACAAAAGACTGTATTTCATGAGTGATGTTTTTGACATTTTTGTGTATGTGGGTGGCATTGGGAGGTCTAAGGAAAGTATCACTAAATATGCCTTGTCACCTCCTATTGAATTGTCAGCTCGTCTGCTTGATTTTTGTTATATGAAGATTGTGCAAAAACAAAATACCCAGTCAGTGTCCAGCTAACATGTTCTGTCAGCACTTATTTACTCAATGCAACATCTATGTGTGTGTGTACACTGTGTAAAATGTATTTTTATTTTTTTCTTCATTGCTTGCAATAAATTTTTTGAGATTAAAATTCCATGTCTGTTGTTTTTATGAGGTAAAAAAGAAGGTTGCCCGTGAATTTCCATTTTCATTGTGAAAAGGCCCAATTTCAAAGCATAATTCTCTAGTGAAAAGTGCCATTACACGTTAAAGCCTGGAAGTGCTTAGTGTACATAGTGTACATAGTGTACATAGTGTACATAGCGTACATGGCGTACATAGCGTGCATAGTGTACATAGTGCGCATAGTGCGCAGTGCTTAGTGCTTAGTGCTTAGTGCTTAGTGGCTGTCCTTAAAGTGTTCAGTAAATAGTAACAACTCAATGATATTTATATTTTAAACAGACAATAATTTATTATCGGAATCACATTAATGTCAATACATTTCATTGCGGTTTCTCTTGACAGTAACAATAAATATATATATAAATAAATAAATAAATATATACAGTTGGTGTGAAATGCACCCTACACAATAAATAAGTGGCCAAAATTGATGCTTTTGAAGAATATACATAATATAGAGTGACACAGAAAACAATTACATGCAAACAGGGTAATTACTGTGAAAATATAGTCATACATGGAAAATGGTGGACAGGTAGTGTTGGTGGAGCTGGAGTAAAGTGCCGAATAATGTGGTAATGAGGAATTTCACCTAAAAACCGAAAGGTTGAGTGTCATATGTGCCCGGGATGAGGCGTCTCTTCGAGTAAGTCACTTTGAACCTTTTGATCTCGTCTCTATTGAAAAGCTTAAATTCATACTTATTACGCCTTATTTTACTGTACGGCACCGCAACATGTGGCTGCTCATCACCGACATCTTCATCACTCAGTGGATTGTTGTCAGGGTCAGCCCAGAACACACCAGTTTGCAGATACTATCGAAGTTCAAAAGTTGACTGACTTCGTAGTTTAAAGTGAAGCCTTTGAGCTTCGTTGTCTTGTCGCCGTCATTAGTCAAGAATGCGTAAGATTTCGGCCCACTGCTCACGAAGCGCGAGATGAACTGGTTACTCCCCAGCTCATTCGTCCACTGACCTAAGTGATCACCCATGTCCGGTGTATATTGCTTATCGTCCCCCTCTGTATATTCATAAACTACACTGTCGGTGTCAAAATAGATCACTCTTTCCCCCAGACTATGCAGGACGTTGAAAAGACGGCTCCTTGCATTAGCCGTGGTGAAAGCCGCAATAAAAACATTCACATGCGTCATTTCGGGGAGGAACCCCTCCGAGTGCGTATACTCAATCATGCAGCGATTGGTGTCCAAGACATGCATACCTCGGAGAGTGATAGATGGGTTGACCAGCAGTTTGAAAATGTCTGCTCCTGTTTCTGTGAGTTTGTGCGTTCTGTGGTTATTATTTTCGCCAAACTTACCCCAGAAGCTATTCAGGAGCAGTTTATTCGTGGCCCTCTTCCCCTGATTGAGTGAAATGCTTTGTCTGTCAAGACGAATACCTTCAACAGACTCGTACTGCTCAATGTACTCAGTTTTTGCCTCTTCAGTCATATCCGGAGAAGGCCACCCCGATGCCTCCTGTTTCCCTTTAAGAAATAAGTTAACATAATCTGAAAACAGCCCCGGAGTGTCCTGGGACCTGTCAAACTTGGCCCTTTCCCTGAAGTGATAGACCTCGAACACTTTAATTACCACATAGCCTACTCTGAGGGCGTCTTCGAGGTCAACAGACGTCCAAGTACCTACTAAGTCACGCTCAGAGTCTGGACACTTACAGGGGTCTGGAGATGAATTGTGTGCACACCTGCTGCAGAGTGGGAATAGGAGCTTACCGCCTGAACGTAGGGGGAGGCAGGGGTGATAGAGTCCTCTAGGAGGTCTGACGCGTGCTTGAATGAGACCAAAGTATTTGTGAATGTCCTGAGGAGGGGGGTCAATGATTACCTCCGGTATCCCTACTGGGAAGACATCATTCTTCAGTACCATAGGGTATAAGGAGCAGATGTCCACATAGCCCAACCTCTTTCCTTCCTTTGCCTCGTGATACAGCTTCACCGCATTCACTCGGCCGCCGTAAAAAGCGGCCCGTGGATCCAGGCGAGGTAGCAGCTCACAATTTCTTTCGATCTCGCGCAGTCTCTCATTCGTGGTAAGCATGTTCGTGAATTCGCATTCCCACATGAGGTGAACTTCGAAGTTCAGCTCCCTCCTCAGATACGCCAGCCTTGCGTCTGTTCGCTTATAGAGCGATTTCAGGCTTTCGCCTGTGTGGGGGTGCCTGACATTAGCGGGTGTGTTGGGGCCACCGTAACACCTCCTACACCCGTGGTACACACAGCCGAGAAATTCCCAGGCTGTCTCTTTCCCTGTCACAGTGTCCTGATGGTAACCATCCAGTTTCAACCACCCATCCTTGGTTTGGTTTATCACTCGATGTTCGCCCCCATTTCGTGCATGGAGAATGGTCACTCCGTGTCTCTGGGCCTCGTACTCTAGCCAAATGATTGATACTCGGCTGTGCGCATCAAGTCCTGCAAACCCGCACGAAGGCATTCTAGCAAAGGGGGTTGAAACAAATTCCATGCCCTTTATCTCTACACTACCCATGTCAACAGAGCCACCCGCCGTGTCAACAAGCTGCAATTGGTCATTTTGAAGGTAGCCCTCCACATTGCGACCATCTTCGAGCGAGACAGAGTACTTCTCGGTCAAGAACATGTGGCGATAAGTCGCCATACACACACTGGCCAGGGTGTTATACTGGAAGGGGTCAATTCCGATGAGTTTAACCTCTCTCTCGCCTCCCTCACCAACATCAACAACTTCTTCTCTGGATGTTATGCCGAGGAGCCAGCTCCTGAACGAGTTACAGCTCTCCTGCAGAATGTTAACATCATCCTCGCAATAGGCGAGTATCTCTTTCTTGAAGTCAAAGACCTTACCCCTCTGCTGAACGTACCACCCTGTGAACTCTTCTCTGGCTTTTGACTTCATCCTGTTCACTCTGTAGCAGTACGGGTGGGGCATGGGGCCGACGTAGTCCCACATTTCCTTCTGGTTGAAAAAGACAGGAAATGTCCCTTTTTTAACACCCTGCAGCCCAAACACCTTGGGCATCTGACTGAGAGGGAATGTCAGGAAGTTTAAAGAGTCTATGATTCTGAACTTCCCAGCATCGATAGCAACAATTTTACTCCCCCTATAAATGACTTTAGGGAGCTTCCTCATGCTGCAGAAGATGTATTTTGCCATGAAGTATGCGTCGTAAGCCTGGCCATTGTGAAAAAGCAGAGTGTACCCCTCAAATTCACGCCTAAACAAGAATTGACAGAAGTCTGTGGCAGCATTGTCACCAAAAAAGGCGACTCCTCTCTTCCCGCAGTCTCCACCGATCATACATACGTCTCTCTCAGCATTGCCCCTAGCAGCGTTCGGGTCGACATTGTCAGTGCATTTGTCACATGCAGTACCGCAGTGTGAGCAGCGCGAATTGTCGCGGTAACTCACCCCGATACAGTAGGAGCACTCCCAGTGGGCCACAAGCAGGTTGGGCAAATGAAATTTGCCAGTGGGGTCAGCCTCAAAGTCGGCGAAGACATACTTGCATGACACGGCCTTGGGTTTTTGTTGACGTATGTAGCAGAAATGCACACCTGTGACCAACTTTCCGCAAATCTTACACTCGCGTGTACCGCATTTGTGGTCATCGCCAGGCTTGTAGAACACACCACAGCCTCTACAGCGATGGGAACTTGAACATGTGCCATTTTCTAAATGGCGCTGGTTGCAGGCCACAGAGTGCATGAAGCGATTACATACTTGACAGCAGTGCTTCTCAATGTCCAGGATAGGACATGACTCTGCTTTACAGGATGAGCACTGGTCACAGCCCGCATGTCCATATCTCTTGTCATAGGGCGTCAAACATTTTGAGCAAAAGGCCGACTTTGCAAAGATACAGTGCACCTTGATTATTGTGTGAAAGTGACCTACCGCTTTTGGATCTAGAGGGTCGCGCTGATATAATAAATAAATAGTACGCTGCCTACAGTCATCACCCACATAGATAGGCCTGACACTAGATCCTCGGCCAAAAACCACTACTCGTGCGTTAGCTACTCTTTCGAAAGAGGGTATATCGGTGAAAACCGGTACATATTCAAGGTCAAATCCTGCGGTGGTGTGAAGCCTCTGAGCTTCAACAGCCTGAGCATTTCTTTTACCATTGTTCACCCTCTTGTACTCATTCTGAGCGAGATTGTGCGCTTGCTTGTTAGACGCGGGAGTTGCATCGAGATTTGCCTTGGCCACGCCGACCACTATTGACCTAGCCAGGCATAAATTGTCTGTGTTTTTAATTTCACATATGCATTTCAATCTACGCAGGTCTTCGATATAGTTAATGCCTGAACTAACACCGGCCACCAGTGGGTTTCTAATGACGCCCACATGAATCTCTAGAGGCTCATCTAGAAACAGATCTTCATCAGACTGCAGCAGACTTTCCAGGAGTTCAACAATTTTGAAAATGGTGAGCTGGTGCAGGGGTATTAGGCCGCTAGAGTGGGGGCTGTAAAATGCCTCGTTTTGAATGAAAAACCGGACGAGGTCTTGAGCATTATAGCTCTCATTAAGTCGAGTAATAATGGTTTCGATCACTTCCTCCAGACCGCCCATGATGTCCCTGAGATTAACACCAGCCCAGTTTACATTAAAATGCACACTGTACACCGTCTCTCGAGCAACTCCACCGTCAAACTCGATGTCTTTGATATTCCTAACTTCAATGTGCCGGTGGAAATTCACTACATAATCGGGGCCATCAAATATCATGTGAGGTTCAATGAGGCCCTCATCGACAACCTCCTCAGCCACCTCCTCAGCCTGTTCATCGTTTTCATTCATGACTATATCATCTACACCCGCACCAATTATATTCTTTTCGTAGAGCATGTCTAAAAATAAAATTTCTCTCTGCTCCCCGTCAAGCACCTGGCCTTCGGCCCCCTGATCCACTTGAGGTATTTCATTTAAGCTATGAAAAAAATAAAAAATAAAAATAAAATATATATGTGTATATATGTGTATATATATATATATATATAGTCAAAATAAATTAATAAAAAGTTTTCTGCTATACCTCCTATGGAGGCCCTTCTACATGCTTTCGTAATAAAGCATTTCAGTGATTGTCAATATGGTTTTTCAAAAAATTAAATACATAGATGTGTTATTATTATTATTATTATTATTATTTATTCATTTGAGGTAGCAATGGTTACATAAATGACAGATACGTATGCCGAAAAAAAAATAAAAATAAATAAATTCTGGTAAAATACTGACTAGCTGTCAGACCAATCCCCCAGAGCCAAATCCCTCATCCACGAAAAGCTATCCTCATCCTCATCCTCATCCTCTGCATCCCTAGCCCTACCCCCGCTCGGAGTATTATCGACATCATCTCTGCTGATACTGAAAAGAGAGAGAGAGAGAGAAAAAAGTTAGCAAATGTATATGCCTTCCCCTGTTGGGGCACAAAAAAAAAAAAAAATAAATAAATAACGTTGCTACTAGAAAATAATATAAAATAAAAATAAATAAAACAACCCCTACCGGCATATAACCGCATACACTAGAGTGTAATATCCAGGTAATAGTGTTGCTATATAGAAATGTACATACACATTCGATGCTTCTCTACGTCGACCACTCGGTCTCTTTTCATACACCGGGCAGGACAACTTGGCCTTTTTGGCTGGTGGCTCCCCCTCCAGCGGTGACGGTTTACTGAAACAGGCCATGAAACTTTCAAGTTTCATGACACTCTTCCTGTGGTAGCTCAGCTGTTGGCTATATCTCTGAGTACAAAGGAAAAAAAGAAATTGTCACTCTGTTCTCGGGTAACCACAAACTAAAAAACAAAAAAAAAAAACAAAAAAAAAAAACAAGCGCAGCCACAAACGCAATATACACACCTTCAGCATGGCAGCTTCGGCAGAAAGAATGGCGTCGTCATCATCGGTTTCTTTCCACTCCATTTCTTCTACAGGCGAAGCAGGGCTGGGAGGGGGTGGTGGTGGAGGAGAAGGAGGTGTAGGAGGTGAAAATAAAGCGCTCTTCGGAGTTGAGGTCCTCAGAGGTACTGGGAGTGCAGGTGGTGTTGAACCGAGTAGAGAAGGATTGGTATTTCCCCGCGAATTAGGCTCAGTACCAATGTCAGCACCAGTGGCAGTGCCAGTGCCGGTACCACCAACATCCATAGGTTCTCCACTGGGACCACCATTCAGCATCAGCTCTAGTTGGCGTATTTCACGCATGGCCTGCGAAGCTAGGCTATAAAATAAAATAAAATAAAGTTGATAAATAAATAAAAGAACGAGTTATATTTAGAGTTATATCATTGAGCCTACACCCGCACAAGCACACGCACGCACATACAGCACTGGCTAAGGCGCATTACTGTAGGCAGCGTAAGACATATAGCACACGTCGTACTGTCTTACAGCGTAGGCTACGCCATAGCTCGCCCACGATAAAACATGGAGAAAGGGCATTGCTCTAATAAGTCTGAAGAAGAAAAAGAATGCCCCGAAGAAGAAGAAGAACTAGAACTAGAATTAGGACTAGAGCCGGAAGGAGAAAAATACGACGAGCTCGAGGGGCTCGAGGAGCGCGAAGAACGAGATCAAGATCAAGATCAAGAATCTCTTTTTAAGTTCGAGTCGCCCTCGTCTACAGTAATTGCGGGGCCATCCATGGTTGGAAAAACTGTTCTGGCCCTGTCGATCGTGAAGAACTCGAGGGTGATGTACACTATACCACCGATGAAGATCTTGTACGCGTACGGCGTTTATCAGAAAAAGTTTGAAGACCTCGAGGCTCTGATACCTAATCTGACTCTCCATCACGGGCTGCCACCTAGAGAGCTGATAGAAGAACTGAAAAGCGAAGACGGTAACAATCTGGTGATTCTGGATGATTTGATGGACGAAATATGCAATTCCAGCGAAATGTGCTCGCTGTTTACTCGAGAAGTTCATCATGGCCGCATCTCGGTCATAATGATATCGCAAAATGTCTACCATCAGTCGCGCTACTCGCGCACCATTAGCCTCAATACGAGTTACTTGATATTGATGAAGACATGCAGGGACCTACAGCAGATACACTTCCTCTCTCGTCAGATGTTCCCTAGCACTCCGAAGCGATTAGTCGAAGCACACGAAGACGCCACAAGACAACCAAGAGGGTACCTAGTCGTGAACAACTTGACTAGCTCAGGCGACGAGGACGTTCGCCTGTGCACCTCCATCCTACCCGGCGAGACCCTAGTGCTGTACACGCGGAAATAATGCCTGACAGAGTCAAGGACTGTATCGGCTTTCTGGAGCTTTTGGTGAACACGTACAAGCTGGCCGCTCGCTCCAGTCGCACATTACTGCTAGAGGCCACCAGGGACCAACTCCTGTGCATAACGGAGGTCATACTGAATACATTAGAGGGCAACTTGAGGATCTCCAACAGTCCGCATCTAGAGCTGAGTAGATTCAAGGGAGTGCTGCGTAAAGTACCTAGAATAGTAGTACCAAAAGTTGCCTCGCTCAAATCGCGCAACTCAGGCTCCGGCCCCAACTCCAGCTTCAGGACTACGGTGGCATCTCGAAAACAGTTGAGAGAGCTCTACGCGAGACACTACAAGACGCTGATCAAATTCCTGGAACTCTGCATACCTCCCCTGAAAGGCCTCCTCGAGCGAGAAGAAAACGGCAATGGCAATGACAATGACAATGAAATTTAACAAGAAAGTTTACGTGATTCCTCAGGAAAAATACCACAGTCTACTGGAGAATCATAAAAAATATACGACAGATGAGCCCGGGCGCCTGGCCGCAGCGGCTGCTGCGGGCCAGGTGCCCTCCTTTCGAGTGCCTGGTGAGGTACAGGCAGGGCCCTCTTCTAGCGCCGGAGGCGGGCACCTCGAGATCAGGGGGGCGCCGGTTCTCAATGGAAATACGATGAAACGGGGTAGGTCCACTTCTAAGGATCGCTTACAGGGCCGGACTGGCCTTCGGACTGGCCTTCGGACCGGTGTCATTATGAGCGAAATCGAGTCGAGGTTGAGAGACCAATCGCTGGTGAATAAGTCCCGGGCCATACTCTATCTACTGTCAGGCGAGGGCGAAGGTGACTACGAAAGCTATTACGTCGACCTGCTGCTACACACGCAGTCGAGCTCCTTCCCAGTGCCCACCGGTCACCACAAGTTGTACTGGCTCATGCTGCAGAGAGGAGTGCCACTGAATTTAATCTCAAACGTTACATTATATGAAAAACAAATACGAGGCCGAAACCGAAACCGAAACTGAGCAAGAAGAAGAAGAAGGAGGAGGAGGAGGAGGAGGAGGAGGAGGAGGAGGAGGAGGTTCGGAGTGGAGAAAGAGGAGAAAGAGGAGAAAAAGGAGAAAGACTGAGACTGAGGCTGAGGCTGAGGCTGAGGCTGAGACTGAGACTGAGACTGAGACTGAGACTGAGGAGACTGAGACTGAGACCGAGGAGACTGAGGAGACTGAGACTGAGACTGGGACTGGGACTAGGCCTAAGACTAATACTAAGACTAAGCCTAGGCCTAAGACTAAGACTAAGACTAAGACTGTCGAAGGAGCAACGAAAGAGGCTAGCGCAAAAGGAAAGGGGAAACGTCGTGCGTGGATCAAAGTCTCCAATAAATAACAATGGTGCTCCCCAAAGACATAGATGGCTATTTAACTCGTCGATTTTACAATCACAGGTCACCAGGGAGTTTCACCAGTGCAGCAAAGTTACACTCGGTTATAAAGAGTGAAGGTAGATACTCGATAAGCCTGAGGAGAATTGAACACTGGGCCCAGACGCAGGACATTGTCACTCTACACAAGTCAGCTCGCGAAAAGCCTGTCAAGTATAGGCGAGTCATAGCGCCTGGCATGAATCACATGTGGGACTGCGACCTGCTGGTGTTGACAGGTGAAAGGTTCAAGAGTGCCAACGAAGGACACGCGTACATCCTGGTGACTATAGATGTCTTCTCTAGATACTGTAGGGCTCAGCCCGTCAAAAGTAAAAGCGGTAAACACATGAAACACGGATTTGGAGAAATATTTGATGCAGCAGGAGACGCAGGAATGCCCAAGTTCACAAGAACTGACAGGGGGACTGAATTCACAAACTCTCAGGTCAGCGATTTACTTAAAGACAGGGGAGTAAAGCACATCTTTACAAATACAGAAACAAAGGCCAACTACGCCGAGGCAATGATTAAAGGACTGAAAAAGAGGCTGTTTCAATTTTTCCAATACACAGGTAGCTACGGCTATCTGGAGGAGCTCCAGGCCATGGTGGAATCGTACAACCGCACTATTCATTCGAGCATAGGAGCCAGCCCTGAGAGTGTCACGCAGGAAAACGAGCAGGACATTTGGGACTACCAATACGTCACCAGTCAAACTACTAAAGACCTTCATAGAGCTTTCAAGAGAGCCATTTCAACGGCGAGGAACAAGACACGTAATCGGTACAAATTTGCATTGGGGGACCACGTCCGAGCGTCGTATCATAGGCAGAAGAACTTTTTTCGTTCCTACGACGAGCAGTTTACAGGCGAAGTGTTCACCATCAGAGCCAGGAAATTCTCAGACGGTGTGGCCATTTATTACCTCAGAGACTATCAGGAGGAGAAAGTCGATGGCCCCTTCTACACCCACGAGCTGACTCCTGTGAAATTTGACCCAGACGCTTTCTTCAAAATTGAAAAAGTGATCAAAAAACGAGTGAGGCGTGACGGTTCAGAAGAAAGCCTAGTTAAGTACCAGTCTTGGCCCAGTAAATATAACCAGTGGATACTCAGCTCCACAATCAAACCGCTGAAAAGCAAGAGACTGAGGAAAAAGTGAAGACAGGAGCGGGCAAAAATAAATAAAGACATGTATATTTATCTGTCTAGCGACCAGTCAATGGAGATAAACCCGAGCAACACTGCGGGCAAGTTTACAGTGCAACTACCGGAGCCATTCACGCGTCCTCGTAATGAGAGGGCTAGAGGGCAGTGGCACCTATGACTGATCGAGATAGCCCTGCCCCAAATCGGTGCTGACCTGAATAAATGGGATGTCATCTACGTGACATGCCCTCACGTGGAAGGAGTTGTAACAGGAGACGCATACAGCTCAGTGCTGCGAGCCATAGCACTTGGTGAAATAAAACGCCACAGTTATGCACGCTTTCACTCAGTGCTCTACACACCGCTGCGAGTGACGGACGTAAAGTATATTTCTATTGAGCTGAGGAATTCCAGAGGTGACGTATTACCGGAGCTTGTCGACGAAACCAGTCATTCCACTAAGTGCACACTAGAGCTAGTATGGAGGCGAGATACAAATCCCTAGCAGCCATGGATGCAGCACCCTGGGTTGAGCATTTCAAAAAAACGGCGGGTCAAACGAGCATACTGTCACACCGCCCCAGGGCAGTGGTGATCAAAAAGCAACGCAGTGACGGTGGCAGTGGTAGCAGCAGCAGTAGCAGCAGCAGCAGCAGCAGCAGCAGCAATAGTGGGAAAGTCAATGCCAGTTTACCTCTGACAATAGTGTCACCAGTAGGCCAGTCTAATGAAATGGCCAGGGCTGATCTGAACATGGAAAGCGATAAAAGGGCTGGTGGAAGCTCATCTGACTCAGTAGCAAGATCCAGCACGTCGTGGCCACAACGAGGGAAGAAACGCAAGCAGCATCTTCAAACTAACACGCCTAGCAGTGACAGGAAGAAAAAAACCACTAAGCTCAAGGACATTTTCAGTCGAAATGGCAGCAGGTGAAAAGGTTTTGGAATCGATTGACCTGGCCTATGATGACACACTCAATTTGTTCAGCCTACCTCTCAGCAACATGGGGGTGACAGACGTTAAATATCTACCTCATAAACCGATCAATCAATTCTCAGCGGAGGGCGACGTGAAATTTCACGTGACAGGCTCAGGCACGGCATACATAGACCTATCCAGTGTATATCTAAAGACCAGCGTACGCCTGGTTAAAGGTGATGGCACGCCAATTCCTGCAAGGGGGAGTAAAAAGCAAAAGGACCGCTCCGAGGGCCCCCGTGCTCCATCATCAGCAACGTTGGCAGCAGCGGCAGCGGAGCAAGAGTCTGAGGGTGTTTGGAGTGTCGGTGTTGTCAACAATTTGGCTCATGCTCTCTGGGATCAAGTGGAGGTGCGACTTAATGATCGAGTGGTGACTGGAGGTCAGACTGGTTACAGCTACAAGGCTTTAATAAATACTCTACTGGGAGAGCGCGAGTTAAACGACTCTGAGTTAGAATGCGCCTTGTTCACGAAGGACACAGCACGCTGTATGGACGACGTGACCCTGCTGTCCGGTGGGAATGAGGGATTTAAAAAGAGAGCGGCTCTCCTGGGTGCAAGCAAAACTGTGGAGCTAATGAGTAAAGTAGACGTCGATGTTTTTAAAGTGAACAAGTTACTTTTAAACGGCGTCTCAATGGACATTACTTTGGCACCTACTTCTAGTAACTTCAGACTACTGAGTTCCAATGACGGCAAGAGAGACTACAGACTAGAGATCAAGGACATTACACTCGTTCTGAAACACGTGACACCTTCAAATCTCGTGTTACTAAGCCACCAGAAAGTCATGGAAGAGGAGATCTCACTGGCAAAGTATTTCTATACGAAAGAAGAATTACGCAAATTTAATTTGGCCAAGGACACCTCCTCTTATTACATAGAAGATGCGTACAATGGCAGGATACCGAGTAAGATTGTGATGGGGTTCGTGTCTGGCGAATCAATGAGTGGTAGCCTGGTCAAGAACCCATACAATTTCAAGCACTACGACATAGCATACATCAATGTGAGTCTATCAGGCATGCCAACGCCCTCAGGCCCACTAAGCATTGACTTTGCAGAGGGGAAGTACATACACTGCTATTCCCAGCTTTATGGAGAAAAAGCTAATTTCAGTAGCGAGGCGAGGATCACCAGAGAGGAATACAAAGAGGGCTACAGCTTATTCACTATTGACCTGGCTCCTCAGAACTATGACGACTTCTACCCAGTGATGCGAGACGGCTGCGTCAGAATAGAGCTCAGATTTAAGTCACCTCTCCCAGAATCGGCCGTAATGATAACGAAAGTGACATATCCGGGGCTATTCCAGATTGACTACGCTCGCAACATCTATCTAACATGAACACAGACCGGATTTATGAAATACTGTGGAATGACGCTGCAACATCGGCCAGCGTGATGGCTGTTATACCGTGTAATGCACTGAAATACGTGACGACCAGCAGAGGCTGCTACATTGTTAATTGCAATGAAAACTCGTACTTACGCGGAGATGTCGGCCACTGGCTTTTCCTGAGGATTCATAGTTCAGGCAGACGTGATGATGACACAAGACTGGAAGTTTTCGATGCCCTGGGTGCGAAGGCCTACAATGATGAAATCAACATGTTTATGAGACAATTCGATCATTGTTCGATCAATTATGAGCATATCTCTAATGTTAATTGCGGTTTTTACGCTCTAGTGTACTCGTATTATAGGTGTAGGAAATTTACGCCTTCGAGTATATTAAATATACTTAAAGGCGTTGGAGATGTAGAAAAACATTGTTTGCTGTTATATAGCGTAAAGAAGGCGTGCAATTGCTAATTAATTAATTAATTAGCTAGGTTCATAGATACAGTTGTATGCCATAGAAATTAGGCGAGCGAGTAATTTTATTTATTTATTCGCTGGGGCTCTATACGAGGCCATAGCGACGTAGACAGTATATTGGCGATGGGTGATAAGGTTATGTAATAAGAGCTAAGCGAGTGGACTGATTATTGTTATTGTTATTATTATTATTATTAGTATTATTATATATTCCGCAATTATTACCAGAGATGTCACTGCATTACCAGCTTGTATACATTCATGACTGTACAACAATTGCTAATAAAATGGTATACACATATCAGTGACACTAGTTCAGAGTCTATGTGAGTAAAGGGCCTAAAAAAATTAAAAATAAAATAAACATTTTCACTAACCTTTTTGACTGAAAAGACTGGTCCAAAATTCAGAGTTGAAGTATCGAGTAGACAAGGAAGAGTTCCCGAAGACCAGAGCAGTGCCGAGATGCGATGAGCAGAGTTTTTTCTTCTTTCAAAGAGTCAACCGATGTGATGGAGTTTCCAGAGAGCTCATACTTTTTATATGACTTTTTCTGCCCCTGGCAGTAGCCCTGATAGCAGGGTGGTCTTTTGTTTTTACTCAGATGGTCACCAGCCTTGACCACGTGCTCAACATCAAAGGCTGAAGATGCTGTATTGTATATGGAGGCATGTACTGATCGCTGACCGCTGCGGCGTCATAGGTCACACAGGGGGGCAGGCTCTTATCTATACCAGGTAAACGCACATGCTTAATTTCCATAAACGCCGTTCAGCAGTTTGACTCAGCTGTCTGACTAAGCGTTTTGAGTCAAAACGGTCGCATCAGATGCACTGCCGACCCCCCGGGGGTCATTGACTGTAATGACCTGCTTATTGACATTGTCCATTAAAACAAAAAAAGAAAAAAAATCCTCATGCGATGTAACTTTAAATTTCGGCTTGGTATGATCAAAAAGATTCTTGTGTTTATGTATTTTGAACTATATAACACTCATTTTGAATGCTACTGAGGATCTACATTGTATGCAGCTATACAATGCAGCACAAAACAACACAACACAATGCAGCACAACACAACGCAACACAACACAGCACAACACAATGCAATACAATGCAATACAATACAATGCTATACAATTCACTGATTAAGATCAGCGGTCAAGTTTCTGCAGAAATGCGTTCCTGCACTTTTTTGTGTCTCTTTATGGTATTTATTTGATGCATAATATTCATTAGGCTGTCACATGTAATCAGCAGCAACAGCAGCAGTAGCAAGCAGTGTTTGAGAAATATAAGTGAATATAACTTACAGCCTGAATAGATTATACCCCTCTATTGTTCAATGGGGGACCACGTGCGCCCTGTCTTTTGTTTTGTTACGTAATGATCATGTTACCCCCTGCTGGGGCTGGGGTGCTTAGCAGAAGCTCAGCGTCATAAAGCATCGGTATTTTGGAGACATAAGACGTATAAGCCATTGCTTAATTGATTGCATGATTACAGAGAATACAATGTTCTGGATTTTATTGTTTTTCGCCATGGGTATATGCCCGAGCGATGCCTGGATATGCGGAAACACTGGTCAATGTCGCTGTACTTCATCGGGAGAAGTGATCTGCACTCAAATAACGGCGGCACCCTATTTCACGGCTGATTACAGACTAGGCAGACGACTAACGATTAAGACGAGCCACGGATTCGATACTGTAAGCCTTGCAGACACGATTGGCTTTGAACGTGTGATGGTGATAGGGCTTTCGATTGAGCAATGCGCGAGCGCCATGGATGATTTTCCTGCAGTAATGTGCATCAGCGAGACAACGTCCTACAGACCCCCTGTAGTGCAGTCGACACACCCATCCAGGCGAGGCCCGGGCGCTGTAGCAATGGTAAACGAGATACTGAGAGATGCCGGTCCTAAACACGCCCCCGCTATGGCACCCCTTGCAGTCCTAAATGGTGTGATCATATGGACAGTCATTTCGGGTGTTATAGGGGCTATTTTGACGGCTTGCATTTTGGTGAGTTTGGTCAACCTTCATGCCCGTATTAACACCCACGCACGCTGCAATGACCCCCCAATGTATGCAGTAAACTGCTGCTTGAAGTGTATAGCTGTAGCCCTATGCCCCTTTCATCTGATGGCGAAATGCTGCAAATGCACAGGCTGCTGTCTGTATGCATTGGATGCTAGCACCAGAGGTGCTACCACATCCTTCTAGGCCTAGGTCTAGTTAGGTTAGTTGTCAAAAATTAATTCCTTTGCTTTTGTTTTTCCTGTGCACAAGCACATTATAGTTTCACTGTAATAAGATTGACAGATGCGTGAAAGCCGTGGCACCATAGAGGGGGGTGTATTGTTCATTCTTGTGTTATCCTTCAATCAGGTCAATTATCAAGTGACCCTCATAGTAACTGTTGTGTCAACTAAGCATGCCTTGGGCTAATGCACACACAACTTAGTAAATTGTCTCTTTCGATTGATGCTAATCGCGCAACACAGACTGTATTTCAGTAATGCTCAATGTCTCATAAATGTATCTTTTTTTTTTCTTTTTTCACAACTTCCAGATGAGAGACTACTTCTTTCTACGATTTCGCGACGTAGTTGCGAATATAGCATTGCGCTTACTGGCAAGGCTGATTCTTGTTTATATATGGAATGTCGACATGCTAATAGACTTCCAAAATGTCGATGAACGTAATTTGTTCCTAGTTATGCTAGTTAGAATGGCAAGGTGGATGATTAGAGCATTGGAAAGACGCAACAATGACCACGCACAACCTCGAGCGGCACCCGTGATAATGCGTCGCCGGCACGCTGTAGACCTGCTGCGAGCAGCCGGAGCAGTAGGGGCCGGTGCCCCCCGCCGAAGAGATCTGGCCGGCTTGGATCTAAATAATATCCTGCCGAGGCGCCTTAGAGGACGTAACGGTGGAAGGCCCTAATATGATGACTTGTAGCCCGAAGACTAGACTGTAACATGTAGACTTTAGCATGTAGACTTTAGCATGTAGACTTTAGCATGTAGACTTTAGCATGTAGACTTTAGCATGTAGACTTTAGCATGTAGAATGTAGACACCGACATTGCCATTGACATTGACATTGCCATTGCTTTTTCTGTTTCTGCTGTGCTTTTTATTGTTTTTATTTCACTATTGATGTACACTGTGCTTGTTTGCCATTAACGATTATATGTATTGTCCTTCATTATTTACAAGTTGCTCTGTTTGCTTCTTTTTTGCTTTTATCCATATTTAAATGCTTTTTTGACTTATTGGTATGCTTATGCTTATGTTCAAGTATTATTTTTTAACAATTAACAGTGTGAAAGAAAGAAAGATTGTTTAGATGATTTTTTTCTGCTTTTTTCATTATTTAAATGCCTTTTTTCCTTATTTGAATGCTTATGCTTAAGGATTATCTTTTAATAATTAACGGTGTGAAAGAAAGTTTGTTTAACTGATTATGATATTGACTTTTCTTTTCTTTTCTTTTTTTTAACTAAAGGAGTGAAAGTTTGCATGTATTTCTGTTTCGTGCTTTTTTTTGTTGGATAAACTGTTGCATTTATAAGTTTTGTTTTTTTGATTTTTTTCTACAAAATGGCTATGTCAAAGTAATGAGTATAGTACAATGATATCACAGATTTACACCTGTCTAATTAGCAATGCACAGCGGTTTGTGTTTGATGTCAAAAGCTGACCAATGCGAGACAGGTTCTCATTAAGACCTCGGGGTACAAACAGCCAGCCAGGTTTCATTCCTATGGATGTCAGTACTCAGTCAGCATCTCTCTAGAGCAGTTGAATGTATGCTGGATAATATGTCAGCCTGGATGAAAGGCATGCTACATGCTACATGCTACATGCTACATGCTAGTGCTACACTAGAGAGCATAAGCAAAAGAAGTGTAAATACAAAATGGTTAGCTTTGTGCTGCTTTTCATGAAGTTAATAAGGAAATACACAACTATAATGAGCTTTATATAGCTTAAAAACAGTATATATATATATATATATATATATATATGTTGCATGAGACTTTGTGTTTTGTGTTGCTTAACAGAGAGTTAATATCAAATGACATCTAATATAAGCTTCCTGCCTTTTTAAAATAAATTGGCCCTCTCCCTAAAAGGATAATGGTAAACTACAATGTATGTAATGTTGACAATACCAATGCTTAAGCATTGCATGGTGCATGATGTACTATAACAGGCTAATATATATATTAACAATAGCCTTTTAAATATATTTAACAAACATTACATTTTGCCCTGAGGGGCTTTTTGGACGGATACTGAACGCACACCATACGTCATAGCTTAAGGTCAAGATGCACTAGCGCCGGGGGGCACAACCTTCTGATCATACTTATTAACCCTGAGGCTATTAATAAATAGCCCGAGGGGGCGGCATGATCCTCTGATGCCATAATGGTACTACTGTAGTTATATTACATGAGTACTGGGACGCAATCTTTGACTAAAAATGCTTGATTCGTATATTTCATTACCTATTAATGCTTGTAAGATTACGCGCATACTTTGTCCGGTGTCTGTCATTAAAATTGTATGAAATTTTCAGATATCCGTCTATTTCTTTAAAATAATCGATTTTCACTTCTTTATATTAGATTTGCAAGTCCAAACAAATGGTGATGACTGATCAGCAAAAATCTGAATTATCGCATTGGGTATTTTTGGCCTGCACTTTTATTGTTTTAAAGTTGCGAATATATATATATTGATAGCATTCCATTGTGTTTACTTCCTGATGACGCAACGTCGTGGTAGCACGTGCGTCAGTATTAGAGATTATTTTAGTTTGATTTGACATAATTCCTTATATATGGAAATGCACCCACCATGCAACTACATAAAAAATGTATGTTTCAAATTATACGAAGTCAAACAAATACATTTTTACACGAAGAATATAGATTTTATTTCACTGTGACGTGACAGGTGCGTGAACATGTCGATTCGTCACTGCATGATTTGTCCCCATAAAAAATGGACGGTTCGTCACTGGAATGTGGTCGATTCGTCACCCGATATTGGTTGTTTCGTCACTGGTAGTGACGAACCATAAAGAATCTATATAATATACTCTACTATCGTTATATATATGAACTAAATTCCAATACTGAATAACTAAGTTAAGCTCTTAAATTGGGAGTTTTATAGTGTATTTTCTTTGTTCTTTTCATATTTGGAATCTTTATATCCACTTGTTGTGCAAACTGCCAATAAATAATCTTTAATAAACATATCTTTCATCTTAATATGTTGGCCAATTTGAGGCTATTTCTATTTTTTTTTTTAACCTAGGCCCATATATATTCCACACAAGTTAATAGCAAAAATAATTTTATAATTCAATGTAAAAAAAATTATCTGTGTTAATCGAGTTGATAGTGTAATTTTAGGTATATATCCATGTGAAATAATACACTCCAGGAAGTCATTGACCGAGTTATTTTCTTTGTACTTTAACAAGTTGATGTTGAAATCTCCTGTAAAAATTACGTTGTTTTGGTTTCTGAGTTTCTGAAAGAGACTAATCATTTCAGATTTGAAGGTCATGATATTTTCAGTAGTTTGTATCGGGGGACGATATACATTACAAATAAATATTTTCTTATTGTTGGTTACAAGAGCACTTTCTTCAAAAATTTCAATAATTTGACCATCCCATATATCAGAGCTCATACCATGATCTATTATTTTAAAATTAAAATTTTCATGCAAGTAAATTGCCACTCCTCCATGTGCATTGCAAGACTTACCCACAGAAATCAAGTTGTATCCGTCAAGTTGTAATAAAGAAATGTCACTATCCGCTGTGAGCCACGTTTCCTGCAAACATACTGCACCAATTTTGTAATTATTATAACTTTCCAGGTATGTTCTTAAATATTCAAATTTGGCATGTAAAGATTGGCAGTTGAGACTTAAAATGATGAAAGTGTCTCGCTTAGAATCTAATAAACTACAAAATTCATCAGTGTGATAATATGGTGAATTTTGATATCAAAATTAATGTCATTATCTAGCAATTTAACTAGTGATATATCTTCATTTAGTGTGATATGTGTGTTATTATTTGAGTTATTATTTAAATTAGCTTTGTTCCTCATTTTGAAGTTCTTGTATTTTCTGTCTGGTGATCCTCTTTGTTATATTCTCTTCCATCATAACCCTGTTCAATCTGACATTGACAGTGGAATCACTTGTTGATGCTTGTGGCTCTTGAGTCTGTTGTGGTGTTTAATGCCTTTTTCAATCTGTTTGAAGCTGCACTCTGTTTGTTCTGTGTTTTTTTTTCAGCTTTGAAAGAATGGGGGCATGTATTGGTTGTGTTTGTGATGTTGTTGTGTCTATATTGATGTTTGTGTTTGTTAAAAGAAGTGGGTTGTCTTCTTTTAGCTCCTCTGGATCCTGGGTATGAGTTTTCCTAAATAAAATTTGTCCCTCTTTGGTCCATGTTGAGTGGATGATGTTGGCTTTTTTGAGTTGTCGGGCTTTGTAAAAAAGCTTTGATTCAGCAGGTGTTAGGTCGTCGGATATGTATATTTGTTCGTTTTAATACTTGCAATCTTTGACTGTATATGAGTTGAGTTTCCCAGCATGATTTCATTGTAATCAGGTATCTTGGTGGCGCTGCTGTAGGCAGTGTTGGTGCATCCTGACCTCTGCTGGTTGATGGCTCATTTGGTGACCTAATTTTCTGCACAGCTAAAATGCCATCAGAACAAGTGGTAAAACGTGCTGCAATAAACCCTTGAAGAAATATTTTTGGGTCTTCTGACTCTAATTCAATTCCTGTGATGATCAAGTTATTTCATCTGATCCCTCTGTCACTTGACATGACCTTATTTTGCGAGATAATAGGTTGATTGTTGACAACTGGAGCCTGTACATGTGGAGGTGATTTTGTCAGTGTTATGTGGCTTCTCAGTTCTGTCAATTATTTTGAGTGTTTATCCACTTCAGTGGATAATGTTTGTACGGTGTCATGTAGTTTTTTATTTTCTTCGTGGTGTTTTTCAATTTTTTCTAGTACCTGGTCAATTCGAGAGGTCACTGACTCCTTCAATTCACTTATTAGTACTGTCAAAAGTTGAACTAACATATCGTTGCCAGCCATATGGCGTCCTTAGCAACGGGCCAGGCCCGTCACTTTAACTGAAAACTTGTATTGAAAATTGCTGTTGAAAATTTTCTCTGTGATAAACAGTTGTAGTTTGATAATTTTTGTGTTACCTTATTCTGCTATGACAGTTTGATTGAATATATGGAGACTGTCGTGTGAACAGTTGATGTTGCTTGTTCTGTGCATAGTTTGTTTTGCATTGACACTCGTATTCACCTTACCAGCTGGCAGCTGGCAGGGTGAATACTCCGGTCAAAACAAACCATGCACAAATATATAAATATAACACATATTATAAGTGAATATAACACATATGACTAAGCTAGGTGGCATATTAACATCCTTAGCCATGCATTACATTTGTATATAATTATGAACTATAACTTGTTCATATTAATTGTGAATTTGTATCGACATTAAAATTGCAATGAAAAATACATGACATTACAACTCCTTCATTTTCATACAGTATTACCTCGCATAAGCGCAACAGGTGGCATAAGGTGACGAGTGAGCACACCCCTGATCAGCGTTTAGGTAGAAGTGGGCATACAGTCACACCCAAAATGTTCTTTCAATATCATGCAACTTTGAACTGCACTGGAAGCTATTTAGTTTAAGCAGTACCCCATAACCAGTACCATCCAAGCAGCTATGGCTCTTACACTGATACTGCTGCACTAAAATGACTCAACATAATTATGTTTATTTGGCATTATACTGACATTATTTTTTAATGTCTTGAATAACAACTTTATATACTATTGATACATACCAAATTATAAGTGACCGTGATATCTGTTGGTGATATTTGATATTCTAAAATGAAATGGTGATATTAGTTTATCTGCCATAAGCACCATTGAATGCAGCAATGTTCAGTTATATCGCCTGGCAAATTCTACAGAATACGAAAATGAGGCACAGAAGAACGTCATGAACATCATTAGCATCGCCATTTTGTTATAAATTTTATTACAGCTCAATTTTTGTCCAATTTTCAAAATTCATAAGTTAAATAAGTACAGAAATATAACCTGCCAGGTCAACTAATTTGGCAGACAGTTCTACTAGTTTTACAGTCAGAAATTGCATTTCTAAAAAGGTATATGCAATATTTTAGATAAAATATATCAAGAGATAAGATCGCCTGAACACATGTAGGCTCCAAGCGAGCATACACGGATGAACAGCTTCCCCTGCGAACCTATGGATGGCCAAGTCGAATATGTTAGAAATCGATTGCTGGCGATACCATCTTTTACGGGATGCTCCATTATGCTTCAGTGCAAACTCAATCGGAAAATGGTTGCTGACAGCTTTGCTCTGCAAAAAAAAAAATTTTTTGTGTCCTCAATTGGAGAAAATACTTTTATAGATTCATTTTCATATTTTGCATATTTGGTCAGTCGACTAATTCATTACACTATAGAGCTATCTTTGAGGAAACCACGAAGAGTTCCTATTTACTCAATAGATGACCAGTCGCTGATTTTCATGATACTTTTGTCTTTAATTTACTGAAGAGAAAACTTTTTGAGATATTAATGTTTATTTTCCTTGAATTATGTTGCACTCAAAGATAGTTTAATTCTAAAAATAGGGTCGGGAGTATCACCATTAGTATTTCCTTTCCGCAGCCAGGCACTTTCTGCAGCGCATGGCCATCAGGGACATAATTGCAACTCCCATTTTTACCCTCCTTATTGCGATCCTTACTGTGATCACAATAGTAAAATTCAACACGTTCACCCTCTGTTGAATTTAATGAAATTGGTTAATTCCTTCTTGTTTTAACATTGCAAGTGAACAAATGCTTCATCATATAAATATTATATATAATATATTAAAAGTGTTTCTTTTACATATTGCAGAGAATACAAGTGTAATATTTACTTCATTTAACATGTGGCATCCAGTTGTTTTGTTCACTATCTTTTCATTTTTTTTTAAATATCTTATAGACTATTACCCTGGTGCATGAAAAGACTTCGCATTAAATTAAATACTGAAAGTAAAAATTTTAATCAACAATTAATTATTTAGAAATTCTTTAATATAGATTGTAATTATTTCATATAAATGTAAATAAACAGCAAATTAAATTAATGTGGATTACATTTTGATCAGAAAGAAAGAGATATTTTGTAACATTTTTTATTTTAACCCCTTCAAATTTAGCACACACAAACTGAGTTTACATTGTTACACAATGGTTGTGGACGGATATATTATCCTTATATCTATATTTTGATTATATGACTCATTCCCAATATTGTTTTAAGGATAATATATACAATGTGAATACCGTGAACAGTAACGTGGTTTAAGTTAAGTTCCTAATAAACAGGGCTGTGATATTGATTGGTGATGTGTTTTATTTATATATTGATGTTGCATTATATTTTTACTGCTTGTTTCTTCTTTTTGTTGAATTTATTAAACTCTGATTTCGGTTGTTGTGGTACATTTTAATAGAACCTATAATTTTCAATATATTTTTATTTTTTGGACATATAGGTCTTTTGTGACCTCAACATATCAGTTAAATTCAAGTTTGGGCTACACTTATGCTCAACAATAGCTACACTGATACTCAACATGGGGATTGAATTGTGTACATGTCATTGGTACAAAATATTGCATATTCCTTAATTTTTAGCAATTAACTTTAAACAGTTAATGTACTCACCTGACGTGTATTCAGATTGTAGGCTTTGTTGAACTTGAAAGCTTTTGCACTGCCACGAACAATGTTGTTCTCAAGTACTCTTCCAGTGACAACAAACCTAGATTTTAAATATAAAAGGAAGAAGCACATATACAATTTCATTGAATGCATTGTGCTGAAGACCGCTTGAGGACTTTATTTCAAATATCAGGGGTGTCTAAGCTCATCATTTTTAAAGATTATGCATCGGAGTATCTGGTATAACTAAAAAGCTACTAAATACACTATGTATGACTATGGAATTAGAAATGGGTTACACTCTTTAAATAAAGGTGTTGTGATATGGGAGAAATTACCCATTCCTGCTCAAGAGTCACAAAGTCTTGAGGTTTTTAAGCTAATGATTAAAATATGGAAAGTAAATGTCATATAAATATTTTACTGATATTTAAATTTTGTCATGTTTTATCTAGTCGGTGAAAAGCGTTTTTATCGCTTTTGTTTTTGTATTTTAATCTGACTTTAAATAAAGTTTTTTTTATATTTATTTATTCTTTATCCTGTTAGTAAGTAACATTTTCTAATTTTTAATGGCCATATATTTTTCCCAGATAACATGGCTCAACATCAGCTCAATTTCAGCCAAAATTGATTGATTCTTTCTGATCTGATATGCTATCTGGTTGTGATTCGTGTAAGTTAAGGTCTTTTTATAAAAATGAAATTAACCCAACAAATTTTAACAAATAAGACAGATCTCGTACACTACTCTGTTTCTCTCTCAGCTCCTCAAATTGCAGCTTGTGCTTCTCTCTCAGTATGATGTGTTCCTAAAATTGCAACTTGTGTGTGTTTCTCTTTCAGTATGATTTGTTCCTCAAATTACAATTTTTCGTTTTATAAACAACAAGCACCCGTGTTTTCGTATGAATATGACCACTTGGAAGCCCCTGCATGGATGGGCCTGGGACACCAGGTATGCCTACTTTATATCTATACAAAAATAAAATAAGATAATATCATATCAACTTACCTGTCATAAGCAGCTTGTGTTTTGCTAAGGGTGGTGTCCATGGAGTCGGGTATGAGCCAGTGATAGCTTCGATCTCTCAGTCTTATTGATGGCATCTTCTTCTTTGTAACATACGGCGGAGCAGCATTCATATCACCTATATGACAATGACTCTGACAAATTGCTTACATACTACATGAATAGTATTGACTAAAGAAGGAAGTATAAAAACAATTCATTCCATCAAACATCATTTTTGATTATGGGTAAAAGCTATTGTTGTTAAGGGAAAATACAATGCAATGTCATATAAATTCATCAACAATGAAAATTCATGAGACAAACTTATGCCTTAAAGTTCATAGCAAAAGTTATTGAAGAAATGACCAGATAACTGGACATCCACATAATGACAAAGGACACCTATAGCTCGTTTACTCTATGGATAGGGTCAGTGATCCCTTATAGAATGAGACGTCAGGCCACTCTTATGCCAAAGTTGAAATAACAAGCTGCACATAATTATGGAAATAAATGTGCCTCAACTCTATACAGTTTGGCTTTAACAGATGCAATAAGGATTCACACTGCACCACAGAAAGATTATCTTACCCATTATTACAATATTGTCAGTGTTCCACTCCTTCCTGACAGCTTCATGGACGTCTACCAGCGCATCAATTTCAGTCACAGCGTTTTTAGGAGATGTGTGAATGGCAACCAGAGCCACTTGCCGAAGATCGGGGTTGGGAACCTTCAGCATAATGGCAAAAGGTGGCCTTTCAAATTTGTTGTTGGTGTCTGGATACTGGTAGGTTGAAACCAAATCTAATCCAATTCCACTTCTGCAAATGCATATTTAAGTTGTTACATCAAGTTCAATAGGCCGTACCAAATTTTGATAAATTTGTTCGATCTGTGCCAAACCTTTTCAAAAGTTGTGGATGGGGTCCAAAACAAACACTGTAAAATATCAGATCAATTGTAGAACTCCTAATACCGGTTCACCCCCAGTATATGATTTTGGTCGTTCTTGCAGAAAATTCTGTTGAGAACCTGAAAATTCAAATGTTTGTTGTGGACCCCACCGACATTTTTGGAAAGGCTTTGCTCTGATTGGATAACTTTGTTTAAAATTTGGTACTGCCTACACATGTCCTCAGCACTGATAATTTACTGCACATCATTTCAGTTTTATTTGTGAAGTTGCCCTCAGCACTTGTAATTTACTTTTATTTCAGTGTGTAAAACTGTCCTTGACACTTAATTTCCTCTTTTTCAATTTGTCAAACGGTCCTCGATACTCATAATTTGATTATTTATTTTAGTTTGTAATGCTGTCCTCGATACTTATAAATTACTTTTTATTTCAGTTTGCAAAGCTGTCCTCGACACTTCATGCAGGTAATTCTGAACTAATTTGAGTGGTGTCACAACTGCTTAGGTAGAACTGTTCACAAGATATAGCGAAATTAACGTTGCTTGGACCCAGTTTAGTCAGTTTGATTGAACAAGGAATAACTTTCAAGAAAATTGCTGGAGCATATGCCACTAGTTCTAAGCTGACATTTCACACTTAAAAAACTATATCTCTATAAACAGTAACATTGAAAGTTGGCGTCTAAATTTTTTAATCCAAAATTTTACCTGTAGAAGAAAGCATACTGCTCCTTAGATTTTGTTCTCCCCAGTTTACCACTTATTACCACCTCATAATTGTGGTTCCTACAAATGGACACACAAACACATGTATAAAGAACAATAAATGCTTATCTAAAATAACAGAATTAAATGTCTAATGAAAAATCAGTCTGACTGGTGTACCATTGAGACTGCTTGATTGACATTATATTAGAATGCCCCAAAATCATCCGCCTGCTGGCTTGGTACTTTTGGGTCATCATCATAAAACACAATAGTTAATAATGTATATTTTTGGCAGAAAAACGCATTTATTTCCCAATGTTAATCCTATGGAGACTCTTTGGTCCAAACACAGGCAAAGAATGATCTGACCACCATGACGATATCAAATTCAGCTACTGGAGCAGGTAAGCAGCAGAAGGATGGTTCATTTGTCTTTTTAGCCATTATAGTTGCTGAGAATTTGAAGGAAATCAGAGTCTCAATGACTAGACAGACAGAGGATAATTTAACAGCAAAATAAATTCATTGCCAAGATAAAACTCATGTACAAATGTACGTCCAAGAGATCTCTCATAAGAAATCACTCAAGTGTGGCCCCATTCTGTGTCTCTTCATCCTGGTTGATTGTCTAATGAATTTTTTTTTCTGTATGAGATTTATCTTGCATTTCTTTTGCTGTTTAACGTTAGCATTCATCAGACATGGCTTTGTTCAGCAGACCACATCACCCTTATTCAGTGTCATCTTCTTTTTTTCTTGGTTTGTTCCACTAGGTGATAATTAGAACATGCAGCCAACTGGCTTTGGAGGTCTCCTGGTTTTACACCTTATTGTGATCAATGTATGTTAGATGTATGCTGAATAAATGGTCCTTGAGAAATAGTCCAATTTTTCTTTCACACCGAAAATAGAATAGTCATTGGAATTTCATATCATATAATGTCATCATTCATAGATACAAGATGGTATATCGGGACTCAAGACTCAAGACATTTTATTTATTTATTATAACAAAAAATAGTTACAATAGGTAGGGTGGCATCATAAAGACAAATTTTGTCGCTTTTATGATGCCACCCAAGATGTTCAGGAGAGACCCATGCAAGCTCCATATACATGATACACTGATGATGATACATGGTATGTGATGATGATGCGTGTGTGTGTGTGTGATTAGGGCTTTACGTCCTGTATTTCTGCACTAGTTGGGCTAATTAGGACAGGCAGAGACCATGGCAATGAGACGAAGGATGAAACAGCCATCCAACTTAGGCTCGACCGGGAATCGAACCTGGGACCCAGCGGTTGCAAGCCCAGAGCGCTACCTCTGAGCTAGACCCCCGCCAATGTGATGATGCATGATATGTATGCATATATTTAGATAAGTATGACCTTTATGTGTTAGGATGATGTTGCATAATGCATAGCCTACAATTTATACCCTCCCCCCCCCCCCCCCCCGATCCATCCCTGCAAGAATCATTTTCAATTTGAGATCGTTTTCAATATAATGTGTTCATATATATTTAGAGTACAACCCTACCCAGCACTGTTGACATTTTCTAGCAAGGAATTGATAGCTTCACCATAGGAGTCTCGGATCTCTTGGATAAGAATGACATCGTAGCGTTGAATTGTCTGCAAGACATCAAATAAAATTCTATGTACAGTTGGTTAATGTAAATTGCTTAATTTTGCTTGTTATATTTAAAAACTGGCAATCATGACTCATGTTTCTATCTGTTCCATTACACTGACCTTGGTGGCTATGACACATGATAGATGAGCAAGTGATATGGTGCTTGCACCTCTGTTGCACACTTGCATTTGATGAGTCATGATCACAGATGTGTGTCATAAAATTTAAAACAACTTATCACCATTGTTACGGGGCATTCACTCTGTCGCGTGTAAGACCTTAGAGTGATCATGTACGTCAAAAATGGGCAATATGTGCTCACTGGTGGCTCTGTTAATCACGTATAAATTCTTTCCACAAGCGTACTTGGCGGACGTCCGTCAAACGGTTGCCGAACGTCCATAAAGCCTCTGTCAAACACTCGCCGAACATGAGCCATATGTGAGGCACTCATAGGCACTCGTAGATCGCTCATAGATTGCTGATAGATTGCCCGTGCGAGTGGTTCAAGGATGGGCAAGAATGGGCTAGGATGTGCACAGAAAATGACGGGCGGGCGATGGACATCCGTCGAGCATTTTACGCGCTTTCTACGAGTGGACGCAAGTTGATCGCGAGTATATATGGATGGACAGTGACTGTAACATTCACTCTGGTTCATTCATACATTTGCCTATTTAAATATACATTCTTTAAATTATAATACAAATTTTCTTCAATATTTATTTACTCTGCACACATTTTGTCTTGATCAACAGATCTGTGCAGCTTATAATACACACATGTTTAATAACATTGCATAGCTTGTTGTTTCTGTTGTAAATTGTTGTTTGCACATGCCTTTGTTTATTCCTGTGTTGCATGTAGCATTCTCAGTTAATAAGTGGGTCATCCTGGCACCTTTGTGTCAGGAATTAAATTTCTGTCAGTTGCAATGATAACTCAGGAGAGTTAAGACTTCTTTCTCTTCTAA
Organism: Alitta virens; assembly: GCA_932294295.1. Classification (NCBI taxonomy): domain Eukaryota; kingdom Metazoa; phylum Annelida; class Polychaeta; order Phyllodocida; family Nereididae; genus Alitta; species Alitta virens. Next base: position 26,879,815 of record OW028578.1, read on the forward strand.
ATTTGTACCAATATTTTGGATTCTTTCAACATGTATGAGGTTAGTAGAATTTGCTGATTTATGTATAAAATACTTGTTTATAAAATGTGTATTATGTAAAGGGATCACAGTTTAAAGTGCATAGAGTGTAAAAGGTCTGAGTTTGATAACTTTAATTAGTATTGGTCACCTGTTTGATAATATGAAGTGAGACACATACTCAGACATAGTAAATCATGTTTCAGTGTTGACCATGAGACTGACAACTTATCAACTTATCATTGGATGCTTATTGATTCCATGTCTTGTACAGTCTTGTGAGTTTCATTTGATATGATTATAAAATGTTTGAATAATATTTCATGGATTTATATTTGCATACGTTTACACATTGTGTGATAATATGGGTATTTATTGGCTTTATTTCAATTATATTTCAGTTTCACCTTGCTTGCTTGTTTGCTTGCTTGCTTGATGGTCAAGAGTGCAATAAATGTGCAATCCAATTCTACTAGTTTGTCGTTCCCGGGCCAAGCATCTAATAGTGACTATGCATGGCTACGTATGGCCATGTACGTACTACTTCATACATAGAACGCTTGCTTGAGTTTATCGCAAGCGAGTCACGTAACTAATATGAACAATATACGCGTAGAAAGTCTGCAAAAGTTTTAAACATGTTAATTTTTTGCCCTCTCCACGTATGCTCTTGAGTGGTCAAGAGCGACCAGGAGCGTTCTACGAATTAGCGCTAATAAACGTAAAACGCTCGGCAAGTGAATCACGCATGGACAAGGATGAACAAGAGCAAATAAAAATTTCATTCGTCGTCACATGTAGGTCTTATCCGTAACAGTGTAAACGCCCCTTTAGTTGTCATTTTGTCTTTTATTCAGTGAGCCATGCAAAGGAGTTCCAGTGTCGATCACATAGGATCTTGAGTGATCACATCATCATGGGGATTTTAGTATGAACAACTATACGGTGGCAGAAGGGTGCCTTTTTTGGTCTTGTAGTTTCGTGGGGAGACAGTAGTCACTTTCGCCCATCAAAAGTTCCAACTTTCAATATGCCTTTGAACCAAGACACACCTTCGCACAACGAAATACCTTCACTCTACAACACACACCCCCCCCTCCCCCCCCCGACACTGTCGTATCAGGAAAGTAATTCAGCTATTAAAGTATCGACCTTGTGGTGGGAAAGTGGCTGTCTCCCAAAAACATGACAAATATATAATATATAATTATTGTCATTATACAAGCAGTGAAATGGTAGATACTTCATTTAAAATGAATCACCTACCTGTACGAGAACATTCACTACATCACGATCTCTCATCTTCATGGCTCCCAAAACCTGTACATTGAATGCTGCAATTTTCAAATCCTCATTACTTGAAGCTGTATTTGAACTCTTTCGGGATAGCCAAGATGAAGAAACTGTGGCCAGAAACAGGCAGTGGAGAACTGCAAAGCTGATCTTTCCACTCATGTTGCAGTGATGTTCTCAAACACCACTCTCAGCTTGAATGGCTGGGCTCCTTGTAACTTTGTGTCAATCAAGTCAACACTGAATTGTAGAACCTACTGCCTGGGCTATTACTGACATAAATTTGTGTGGTTCATCCAATGACTTCGATTTTTCAATGTTATAATAACTGATGCACGCCGCACAAAATGTTTGTCATTTATAAATCTGCTAGGACAATTATTCGTAGATACCATGTCATGATTAACTAATAACTGTTCCAATAAGGAAATAAATGACAATGGTATTTTCCCAAAAATGGGACTAATTTTCTAAAAATAGGATTTCAGTTATGATGCTATTTCCCAATATGTAGGGGAGACTGGGGCCCTTTTGGGACATTTTTTACATTTGGTTGAATATCTGACAAAAGTAACAAAAATTAAGTAAGTTTGATACTCCGTGATATAGTCTCATATGTGTGCAGCAGTTCTTTAGCAGCAGAACATGGATGTTGAAATCCATCATCTGGTGAGGCAGCATTTTTGTGACCTTAAAAATTGTCCCAATGGTCCCCAGCCATGGGATACATTGGGACAGATGATTGGGACCACTGGGACATCAAAAACAACAGTATTTGTACCTTTATTTTGCAATGAAATAATTCCATTTGCAAATTGTCACTCACATAAGGCCATTATAAGTTCCGTTAGCATCTATCAGACTTCGAAGCACATCGTTTTAATTTTTGACATAATTGAATTTACTGTGCAGTACAATTTTTTTAGATAATAAAGATAGAATTTTCAATTAAGCTATAAAGATTTAACAAATCCCAGTCAGAATTTGAAACTTGCCATATTGAGCTTTAGATGAAAAACTGACTTTCTGGATGTTTTTATTTAGCCAGTTAAACTCATATCTTCAAATCATTGCCTGGTTTATTTTTTGCCAATTTCAATATATACCTGTGGAGATATGAATTTAGGATGAAGTGCCTTGTTGGTCGGGCACAAAGCCTTTCCCTGCAACACTATAATAAAACCCTTTCTTCTTGAGGCCATGGCCACTCTTAATGAGCCTCTCAAGTTCATCTTTTTGGTTCTGGCCATACTTTGATAATAGTTATTCAACACATAATTTTGGTTGATTATACAGTCACCTCACTGTCCCAAAGTACCCCAACCTGACTGTCCCAATGGTCCCCATGCAATGGTTTTTAAAAGAACCCCCTGTTAACGCTTTCATTCATGCTGTGCAATATTACTACTATGCTTAATCAAATATCTATGATAGGCATTTAGGAAAGATAGATATGGGAAACTGTTGTGCACTGTTGTATGAAATACTAGGGTTCGAAAGTATGAATGGTCAAATTACTTCAGACTTAAAAAAACATGAAATGATCCACCACAGCTGAATGCTTCACTCAATCTTGACAGTTTCCACAGATGAAATGAAGATGTTATCTCCTATGCAATAAAAACAATGATGACTTCAGTCTTTGGTTGTTTTCGCCATTTTTATTCTACTCAAAATATGTTGATATAATTGGTTAATCTACAATAAAATAAATAAGCAAAACTAAGTTCACCAACTCATGATATGGTACAAAAAGGTTGTATATAACACACTTTACATTATATAATTACCTCACATCAATAACCTTACATGAGCAATATGTGAAAACTAAATAATATGAATGATTGTTAATTAACATCAAGGAATTTACTTACATCAAATTGTGGCATTGTGGCAGCACAGGAAATATAATATATCCAGATAGCATTGTAATGATATAAACCAAGTTCCTTTCATTGTCCATATTCATGATATTGTCTTATCTGTACAAGTGAGTCTCTTTAACTAACTTGCAGGATACATGGCTTACATGTTGTTTGTTATTGTGACAATAGAAAAGCTGTTATGACATGACATTGTGTGAAAACTCAAACATTAAACATTTAACACCTTGGAAAACTGTAATATTTTATAACAGTTTACAACACACCACCTCATTGGATTATTAAGGATCCAAGACAGATCAGCTGATAAATATAAACAGTGGCTAAATGTCTAAATGCAATATGACAATTACATAGCATACAATTTAAATAAATAATACTGAAATACAATTACTCAAATTAAATTCATGTCAAGTAAGAATCTTGTGACATAATCAGCAGTTATCAGAAATAATGCAGAACATCAAACATGAGAAATAATACAAAAAATACACAATTTTTGTATTAATTTTCTACAAATATTTACACTCCTTCAACTAGAACAACTTTGGATACTGGCCTGACAAGATTTGTGGATTGAGTCTTAATACTGACTGCTCTGACAACACCATCTCCACTCAGTCGTACATCAGTAATCAACCCTAAAGGCCAAAGATGTCTTGGAGTGTTTTCTTTTTTTGTTTAATTAAAAGATTATTTGAATATTGCCCAAATAAGGCTGGCCTAGTTTAGTTGCTCTGGCTGGGCTGTACAGTTGACCTCAGAAAGATTAATTGGGCACGTCGAACGACCCCCTTGACAACCCCCCCCCCCCCCTTGGCTGCAGGCCTCCTTTACAGCCAATTTCATAGACTTGGAAACATGTGAAATTCGTGAAACATTTTATTTCCATTATTAGCAATGGTAATCTCTCAGCCGATGGAAAAGATTCACATGACGTCCTCTGGAGTATAGTTTTCAAGTTTATGAAATTGGCTGTAATGCTTAGGCTAAGCAACAGTTTTTCACAAGGATGATTTTACATGTTTTATTAATAATTTCATTTACGACACCATTCTCAAATGTATGTCACAGAATGTGTCACTGGACTGTTACATGAAGATTGGTTTAGCCAATTTGCCCAACTGCTGATGTTTATATATGCCCCTTTCTCCCTATCCAAGCGTGTATATATAAGTAGAAAGTGGGGTGAAGCACACTGGCAGATTCCGCCCTGACTACCGGGGGGGGGGGGCAAGGGCCAAAATCATGACTGAAAGATTTCCCTGTCAGTCATTCCATAGGCCACGATTAGATATTATATACACATACTGCAGGACCCGATGCCCCCCCCCCCCCCCTGATCACTGAATCCGCCAGGGGTCAAGCATATTGGCTGTTCAAAGCATCAAACATACTGCATAACTTACATTATGCTCTGTAAGCCTGTTTGAAATGCTATGACAGATTTTGATGCTGCCATCCGCATTCTTTTAGAGAAAATGTTTGCTGAATGCAAAATAATGAGTGTGTAAACATTTGATCCTGAGTGCAGGCAATTATTTGATCAGATTTCTAAGCAACTAACTATTAAGTTATCTGCTTAGGTTCCTATATATATATAAAATATATATTTATTGACATTTCACATATATCAGTACAGATATATATGCCTATAAATTTCTTAATAATTATGTATTTTTTTTCAAAACATTAAAAACAGATTATTCACAATTATATCCAGCAATTAATGGCATCCCCTCCAATTTTTTGCAAAACATGCATAAAAAAGTGTTCACATGCAAGTCATTTTCAAAGAATAACAGTTAATTAATTAGACTGAATAATGGGTTGGCCTTAATTATGAACTTTGCAAAGACTTGCACCAAGCAAATTGGAATGAAATAAAGTGTGAATGTACCCACTTTATTTGGCTTTTATAGTTCCTTTGTTGTACCAGATATTCAGCACTTCCGGTGCATGGGGGATGGCCACGAGCATGTTCCACTTAATAACTGTTCTTATCCGGAATAGCGGGCAGTTAATTTGTTTGCTACCCACCCACAGTTTGTTTGTTACCCCACATTGTATTCAGAGGTCAGTAAATGGACACTATTTGTTGAACAAAGGAATTCAATTTTTCAACCATGTTTTTGACAGAAAATTGACAGGCATGGTATGTGTATCATTCATTGTCAATGCGTTACAGTTGCAGTAAACATAAGAAGGGGAAGTGTGCATAAAGTGTACAGTAGGGTTCAAAGCGAATGTCCACATGTTTTTTTTAGATAGATAGATAGATAGATAGATAGATATGGGAAGTGCAGCCCTATAATGCAAGTTCTGGCTGCTACCGATGATTGATTGATGAGGTGAGAGAGAGGAGGCATCCACAAATGTTACACATTCACCCCATGAGTGGGATCTTTTACTTGCCTTAGCATAGACCCAGAGTAAAAGGGACCACCAATTTAACGTCTTAACCGAATGACATCCAGCTGGGATGTTGCTCATGAAATTGACAAAATGTCAGCAATAAATCAAACCCAAATCAGTAACTCAGATTGCTTAAAATTAGCCCAACAAGACTTCTCCACAACAACCAAAATAAAAAATGACCCATCTTTCAACCTCATGGCCATTTATTTCAATTTCCATGGTCAAAAAGGAATGAAAAGTCAAATTAAAGTCCTTTCACCAAAATGCATTGAGGCAAGTAAAATACCCCAACCATGGTGTAAATATATAAGATGGTGTGGACTCCAAGCCTTATCATCTCATCATTACGTCTGCCTCTGGCAGCTGGTCATATAAGCTGGCTAAGCTTTAGACCCAGTAGTTATTGAAACATGGACATAGATGTCATAGACATAACACGTAAATAGCATTATATAGGAGGCCTAAAAAATTTAAATAAGTTGTCCGGGAGAACGCAAAAAACCAGGCAAGGTCTACACAATAATGTGAATATGAAATCATCCAATATAAAAACAGTTGTGAAGTAAGATTGCTACCCTGGAAATATTTTATCATTAGAAATAAGTACAGAATCAGAAGTGATCTGTCTGGTGTACAAATATATGCAAACTTTTGGGTGAGTCTGTGTGTCAGCACTTATGCTGGTGCTATCATTTTGAGCTGCCAGTGTGCCACAATGCCCATATCAACCCACTTTCTCCTAATCCAATTATATGTACAGTATATAAAAATGCAAGCATCCTCCAACATTTATATGCATATTGGGTCACCGAACTTGTCAAACAAATAACAACACAACCGAACTAAAAAAGAACAATATACAGATGCAACAATGGAGCTGTCTTTATTTCTTATTGCATTGACAGGTAAGTTCATTGTGTTTATTCAATCAATTATTCTTTCTGAATATTGACATTATTTACATCAGTACAAGACATTTTATGTTATTATTATGTCATATTATGTAAGTCCTTTGATTTTTATCTTGTAGGATAAGATGGTTACATGTTTTTTTTAATATTAATTTCATTTATATATATACTTTTATTCATGTAATTGTAAAGTTACAATCTAACCTCTTAACCAAAGTGACTGCTGTAAAAATAGTGTTAGATATTTAATCTTCTGGTGCAAAGGGAGTCTGATAACTAAATAATTGCCCTACTCCAGTGCAATGGTTGGAATATAAATGAGGAATGGCAATTTCTATCATGCAATATCTTTATTTTTTTCTGGGATATGATGAATAACAGAAAATGCCACATCAAAGCATTTTTTAGAAACCTACAAGTTTACCAAAAAAATAACAACCTCATTCTGTCATAATACAGCTGTAGCTGTAATTGTCTACTGGATGCTGCAAGTATGATTGATAATATATTCAATTCTCCACATCTTGTCAATTATCATATCAAAATTACACGAGCCACAATTATACAGTCAGAGTAAAAATTATTCAGAAGCTTTTAAATTTTTTTGCAATTTAAAACCGTAACATAATTGACTTTCGGTGCTACTTTAATGATGCCTGTTTGAAATTGCACAGCAAAATGCTGTTCTTTTACACCACTTGTCAGGATTGAGTAAAACCTGTTTCTATGCATGTAACAGCTTGGTGGCCTAGCGGTAAGACGCTGAGCTGCTCCTCTGAAGGACCAGGGTTCAATACCAGGCCTGGGCACATTTCATGAGCAACATCCCAGTTGGATGTCGTTCGGATGAGACGTTAAATTGGCGGTTTCTTGTACTCAGTGTCTATGCTGAGGCAAGTAAAAGATCTCACCCATGGGGTAAATGTGTAACAAGGGTGGACTTCTCCTCTCCCTCATCAATCAACCCTCGATAGTGGAGAGAACTTGCCTTAGAGGGCTGCATTTTCCAAATCTATCTATCTATCTATCTATAAACAACTGTAGCCTTGGCAACCAGACTGAAACGTCTGTAAAAGAGCATATCAAATCAGGATACCTTACACCAAGATACTTTGACATTTTTAATAGTAAATGCTAGCACCTTTCCACTCAAAAAATTGATATTTGTACAATTATATTATCAAATATGGTCATTTCTATGGTAACCTGTTCATTTGAGAATGTAGAAGTAGCAACTTCTGGGAAGTTCACCCATTCCTAACAAAAATGTCATGACTGATATGATTTCATTCACATTACGGCTTACAATATGATGTGACAATCTTCTTCATAAGCAGCATGTTGCTGGAAAACTATGGGTGGTTGGGTTACCTTGGTGACCATTTTTAATCAAAATATACCCTAAAAGTCTTAAATTAAGATATCATTGCAAAGTCCATCTGATTTGGGCCAGTGATGCCAGGACGATATCAAGTATTGCTTTCTAATCACGTTGCTGAGATTATCCATTTTATGTCTGTTTGTGTCTTTACGCTTCTGCTTACTGAGGTATCTGGAGCTCCCTACTCCTAACTCCCCCTACTCCTAGCTTTCTCTACACCTAGCGTTCTCTTGCATGATATCTAGAAGGGACCACACTGGAAATAAGTTTTCGAACCTTAGTGTGCTATCCCAATGGCACTAAAACAGTGTACTTCTCACTTCAGTCTCCCTTTTGATGTTATGGAAATTCTATTTAGTCTATCTATCTATCTCTTCACCTAACTTTCCTAATGTAACTACTACTACCTGGCTCTCTCAAGACCCTCCCTGTACCTTTACCAATCTATTCATTTCCCTACTGGTCTGAAGCTAAGCTTAGATGGTAATTTGCCAGGGACATTGTGGTTGTGTAAAATTGATACATTCTTTTTGGTTTATTTTCAGGCATTTGTGATATTGTATTCGGAGCACAAAAAATTGAAGTCAAAGAGAGAGTAAAGCGTAATTTAAACATATTTACCAGAAGACATCGGAGATCAGTAGAAACTGCTGCTGATGATCTATTGGGTCTTAGCAAATATGAGCAACTGAAACCACAAGAAACTATGGAAACAGCTGATAATACAGTGAAGATCAAGTACATCGAGGAATACAAAGGTCTTCCAGTTATTGGAGAAGCGATAGTTTTAGAACTAACTTCAGATGGACAGCTAACTGGTGATGCAAGCGGAAGTCTGCTGGAAAAAATTGTTGAAGATGTGCCAAGTGTAATTCCTATGCTTTCCGAGGAACAAGCATTTGCTATAGCGGCTCTCGAAACAGGACGCAACCCGGACCAGATCAAGTTCCGACCGGATGATATTAAATTAGCAATATATACAATAAACAAAAACAGAGAAAACGAGAATGATGAAAGAAGGAAAGTTAAGGCAGTTTTAGTTTATCAAGTCATCATATCAATCATAGACCCTCACTGGCCCTTAGAAATACAGGTCACTATAGATGCGAACAGTGGCAAGGTCTTGCATAAGAACAATTTGCTTGAAACGTATGGGCTCAAACGATGCAATCGCAACCAAAGAATGATGGATATTCAATCTGTGGGAGGTAATGAAAAGATTGGAGCATATCGCTATGGAAAAGATAGGGAAAGCCTACAAGTTTTCACTGAAGATGGCATAATATGCAAGATGCAAAATGACCGTGTTGCTGTAGTTCATTTAAACTTTACTAATGATGCAATTGATTTGGATAAAAACACAACTGAAGGATATGAGTTTGAATGTCTAAAAGGTGTGAACGACAGCATAAATGGAGGCTATTCGCCACTCAGTGATGCATATGCTTACTTCAACAACGTCTATGACATGTTTGAAGAATGGTACAATACCAAACCATTGAAGCACCGAGCAGTTATTGCTGTACATTTCAGCAAAAATTATGAGAATGCTTTTTACATGTCACAAAGTAATGTTATGTGCATTGGTGATGGGAAGGATAAGCTGTATCCACTTGTGGAGGCTGGGATTTTGGCACATGAGATCTGTCATGGTTTCACAGCATATCATTCTGACTTGGAATACGCCAGACAATCGGGTGGAATAAACGAGGCTTTTTCTGACATGGCGAGTGAAGCTGCCCAGGCCTATCTGAGTTCCAAGAGTGACTGGATGATTGGTTATGAGGTAAGTATGTAATCATGAAATCATTTCTAATATTGATCTGCTCTAAGTTGTATTTCTTTAAGTGGTCCCAACAATTTATGGACCATCAGGTCATCACACACACTGGAAACCCTTCTTTCTTCTGAAAACACTTACAGAATTAAATACATTATGCCTGTCTAACTTTACCACATGACTTCAATTACAGATGAACCTGTATATAATATCACTCGCTCTACCCCAGTTAGTGTACCTAATTCCATGATAACCTGCAACCTTAATCCACAACTGCTTAAATTAATGTTTTACTGTCATTGCATCACGACACCTCAAAATATAATTAATTTGTTTAATCATTTGCCTTGAGTAGCACTTGTTTATTGGCATTGAGGGTTATCATGCAATTAGGACAATCACAGAATTAGGTAAATCTTTTCTACATACATGTTTTCAGATTGCCAAGAATGACAAAGGCATCTTCCGGTATGTTAGCGACCCACCAAGAGACAATGCGTCAGTGGCATCATTGCAACATTATTGTCCTGGTATGAATGTTCACTACAGCAGTGGAATCTTCAACAAAGCTTTCTATCTTCTGTCCAATCGGCCTGGATGGAACATTCGCAAAGCATTTCATGTCTTCATAACAGCAAACACCTTATACTGGAAGAAGGATACTGACTTTGCAGATGGGGCATGTGGAGCAGTAAAAGCTGCAAAAGATCTTGGCTTTTGTCCAGAAGATGTCATGTCTGTTTTCCGTGATGTTGATGTGGAACCATGCATTAAAAGGCGGTACAACTTTCAGAATCTGATCGATACCTATGTGTCGCCAGAGAAGAAATTTCAAAAATACATTGATGTAAGTGGCACTTCAGATGATGTAGTGACCATAGAAGTTCATATTGAAGAAGGTCAAGAAGATAAAGAAGCTGAACAGAACGTGCAATATAAGTTATCTGTTACCTTTAATGGCAGAGATATCATCAACTTGAAAAGCAATAAGACAGAATCGGTAAACCTGACTGACCCAAATCCAGGAAGGTATCACATTACGATTGAAGGAGAGGTACCCAAAATGTCTGTGTATGTCTTTACTGATGTTTTATTCCAGCAAGAAATTAGTACCAATGAAACTAATGATTATGGTTTGCATGGCATGGCTAATTTCAACCTTGATTCGACCAAGTCGCATCCTGACTTTGGCGTACTTATTCGAGTTAAAGGTCACCACAAAAACTACTACTTATTCACAAGGTATGGGGAAATGATTGACACACACTCATGGGGGTTTGACATTAATGGTCGTAAACTTGATGAGTTGTCACGACAAGCACTGTACTGTAACTCACGTCCTGGGTTATACAGTATTGTCATTTTTTCATACAATCAGAAGAAGGACAATAATTTTACTGTTAATGCATACAGGGTATTCAATTTGTATCCAACGACTGACTTCTAAAATGCCATAAAAATCTCTGAAATCATTTGTGCAATAAATCTTCTGCAAACATTTCTATTGTTCTTCTTTTTCCCAAATATATTATACTGACCATCCATGTGTTATTGTCTGAAGTGGAGAAGTGATCCTGTGTAATGCTGTTTGAGTGTGTTAAGCCAGGGCTTAAAGGCAAATGTACCACGAATCGAGACTTTCGTTGATGTTTCTTTCAGCCTCGTTCCCATTACAGCAGACCTATTCAAAATTTTTAGTTTCATTTCTTACTGTACAGTTTCACATGTTTTTGCATCTGAAAAAGCCAAAAATCACAATCATTTTGGTCACAGACATAAAGTTTTGACTATCGGAAACAACTTTAAATGCCAATTTTTGAAAATTTTTTGGTCATAACTCTTGATCCAAAACTTAATCTTTGCCAAATTTTTAATAGGGTTACCATTACAGTTGCCTTGCAACCTCATGTCTGTAATGAAATTGAGGAGCCATGGCTCAAGTTGCCATCCATCAGGAATTTGCCTTTGCCTTTTAATGCTTGACAAAGAACACCATAGGCCTTCATGGAGTGCTAAAAAATGGCCTTTAAAAAAACCTTCAACTAACCATTTTTACTGAGTGTACTCTGGGAATAAATGGGACATAAATGACCACATCCAGCCCAATAGCTCCTGATCAGAGGCTGTAACTTGACATAAGGAGTGATTCCCTTGAGGTCAGGATTTCCCCAGTCACCTGGCTGATGTGCCTGTTCCTGACACTAGTGGCTGATGGCCTGGTGAAAATCATCCAAAAATTTGTGGAATGATGGATAATGTAACTAATATGGTATTTTAATTGCTAGCCAAATCATTACTAAACATACAAAGTGTATTGCTATAGTTCAAGATGGCAAACCCCGGTTGAATTGTTAGTACCTAGGTCAAGGACAATCACACTGGGTCTAGTATTTGCAATGAGAGTTACTGGTTACTGAAAGTTTTGGATAGTTGCTCCTATCTGACCATGGAGAAATACTTGCTTGAAATTGTGGGCTACTATCAGCTCAGAGGCTATGAATGATTCTAGCTGCTGAATGTTCATGTTCCCCACTCTAAAGTGGTCATCGAGAATCTCCACGAAGCTATGACCCATAAAAAGCACTTTTTAATCAAGTCGACCTTCCGAAATCTGAAACTACATTATGGAATATTTAAACAGACAAATGCAACAGTTGCCAACAACTACGGTCAAGGAGGGGCAAACTAACAATTATGTAACTATTATTTTCACTGGCACCACTGGGACATTGTTTTCAAAAGCCTGGGATTAAAGCTGTTTGACCGTGAATAGTGTTCCCAACAGGATATAGACGTCCAACCAATGTAACTTGCAAGATGTCTCACAGGAATCATATGATATCCTGATGTGACGTCACTGTCTCACTAGAGGGCACTGGTATGACCAAATGTTTAAGCAAGAGTCTGACTCTAATTTCTCGTTTTGTAAGGTCATAAAATCATGCAATTGCAGTGTGACTATTGAACGTTTGTTTACAGTATATATTTTAAAATTTTGATGAAATAAAAAATTGCATTTTAGAGCACCTTTAAGTATTCTAATAAGGCAAAAATAGGACATCTTCGTGTATCTTGACAGGGTCAAACAATCATAAAAAATTCTTACCTTTGTTTTACAAATGTTTCCCCTATGACTAACCCCATATTATCTGGCAGCTGGTGTATTTCCAACAACTGAACCTTAGTGAGGTCACCACCGCTACCTATAGAACATCAAAGGAAAGAGAGCCCGGTCCAGCTGGCTTCTGTAACTCATAGTAATGAAATGGATCAAGCTGACAATTTTTTTGCAATTCCATAGGTCTCGATTGTTTTGAAGCTATGTGTGCCTCAAGTTGGTAATCTTTCACAGACACTTAGAAGCTTTTGATCTAAGGAGCATAGGCAGCTAGGGTTATCCTGGCTTTTGGCTGTGTCCAAGCAATCACCTCTCCCATGGTCACTTAATATTGATTTGATAAAACCTATCAAATTCTGAAGATAGTCATGCATTCCCTGTTGGCCAACAAATGTGCAATCCAGTGAACTCACTTGGGTTTTGACTGTTTAGTGAGAAGTCTCTGTTGAAGCAAGGATATTCTTGAATCTAGGGGTAAAGTATTATCTAGAGAATCCAGACCCACCTGAAATCAAAACAATAATCATTCATTCACTAACATACATTGAAAAGTGACCAAATCATGGGTAAGGAGCTGTTTCCCTGGGATCCAACCATTTTTTTTATTGATATACTAAAACAGGTAAACTGTGCAGATAAGGACCTTTCTCACCTCAAAGAACTTCAAAACAGGTGCTATTACCGAGAGGGGAGGGTAAACATAACCATTTTTTCCCTCTCAATGGGCTGCATTAAAAAAACCATCCCCAACAGCAGACAGAGGTGCGGGATAAGTTGTAAAGCAACGCAGAGGTGAGCCAACAGGTGGCGCATAGCATTGGAATCAAGTGTGACATTTAATCGGTCAAATGAGGTCCAAACCTTGATTCTACAAGCTTCCATGCATTATCCGACAACCTTGCATCCGATTGAGATAAAGATCATAATGGGGTATCTGCCGGGTTCTCGAATGCAATTCCAAGTGCAGGTCCAGTGTCAAAATGAAGAGGGGCCTCATAAGATCATTGAAGGTATACAAGGCACCTTGCAAGGCTTTACGGTCAGTTCTCACCAACAGTCCAACACCCTTTCATTCAGTAGTGTGGCACCAACAGCTTTTAGTACCCTGATCAGAGCTTCTGTTTCCTTCTGAAAAAATAATCCCTTTTCCAACCCTTGGGATTCACCACTCAAAACTTTACAAGCCCAATGATACAAAGAGGCATATTCTTAATAGCTTGGGATATGAAATGCAATGGCCACAGAGGCACATTTCCGAGCTAGTTTTGAAGAAGTTTGAAATCTACAGTTGAGGAGGCTAACAGTTTCTCAGAGGTCAGCAAATCTCGCCTGTTTGTCATCATGGCCGCATGCCCCACCACTGGGACACTATCGTGTATATAAACTTTCGGGCGTGACTGTGTGTCAGCAATTACACTGATACAGTTTTCAGTTTGAGCTGCCTGTGTGCCACAATGCCCATATCAACCCACCTTTCCCTAATCCAATTATATGTGCCATGTATAAATATCTAAGCATCCTCCAACATTTTTATGCATATTTTGGGGGTTGAACTTGTTGTGCTGAAGCAAATAACAGTACAACATCACAACAATAGAACAATACGCAAATGCAACAATGGAGCTGTCTGTATTTCCTATTGCATTGATAGTTAAGTTCATTTTGTTATGAAATAAATATTGTCATTCTGTTCAAAGTCCTTTAATTTCTATCTTGCAGGATGCGTTTTTGTTAGTTTTATCTTATAAATGTACGTATATATATATATATATATATATATATATATATACATACATCATATATATATATATATATAATGCTTATAGAGGCAGGGCCACAACCTATACGTCAATTTCTATGTTTTTAGAGTTCATTTCTGATGTCCATGTTGGGGCAATTGATGCATCCTAAGCATCATTTTATGAAGTGAATGCGGGTCAAAACGAACGGCAACACGAGAAAACAGCAATAGCCAAAAACAGCTACAAAATTGTATGGTATTCCCAAAATGGCTACAACCAGAACAGCTACTATGAAATGATGACAAAATGTTATGTCAAAAGGGCTACAAGCTATATCTGAAACAGTTACAAACTATGTCTAAAATGTCAAAAATGATAAAATCCTCCAATGTCCAAAACGGCTACACTTGCCCAGAATGCTTAACATCTTTCATTTTTTTTATGTTTGAGGGATTGAATTACTTATGTCATATGGTCAATTTTCTCATTCTGAGCTATCAAAATCTGTTTAAACTTTGAAAACAATGTTTATTAGAAGTGAAGTTACAGCCATAAAAGCCAATTTAAATGGAAGTGCTGGGGGTACGGTGCACGCACTGGTGGGGAAAGAGCTGGCTGGTTGGTTGGTGGCCAGCCCCTGAATTGTTTGATTGATTGATTGACTGATTTAGAATAATCAGTAGTAGTTTCAAATACATGAAGAGATGCAGTAACGACTGATGATCAGTCGTTTTAACATTCATAAAAAAATATGATATAAAATTCATAAAATCTCATTGGGGACACGCCATTGTTTAGATGTGGATCAAAGACGTTGACGCGACTCTAATTTGAGCCAAATATCAACCTTATATGGATTAGATTGGATGTTGATCAAAGTTGTTGATACAACTCCTTGTTTTGGGCCAAATATCAAGGTTATATGGACGTTGAGGACACAGCATTGATTAGACATTGATCGAAGACATTAATATGATTCATATTTGGGCCAAATATCAACGTTATTTCAATGTTGGGAAAAGACATTGATCAAACGTTTTTGGCTTGCTTTGGTTGTCTTGGGGTAATTTAGTAATTACCCTTTGAGATAGGGTAAAATGCTATAACTTATGTTTGGCTGATCGAATTTGCTTCGGATTTGGTGTGTATACCCTAAAGGTTTTCTTTTACCAGTATGTACTTTGTCTGGAAGCCTGGGTTTATCTTATCAGTTAATATTGAACTAGCCTTCTCTTTCGTGATGCAAAATCCATTGTAGCTGCATTACTTTTGTGGTACGAATTGATGTCGGTAACTTTTGTGGTGCGAAAGCTGGTAACTTTCGTGGTGCAGAAGTTCGACTGTTTCCCCATGAAACCACAAGACCATGTAATGTCCTGTTCGGCAAAATAGTTTTCTATTTTTCTTCGGCCTTTTTTTTTAAATTTTTCCAGATCCAACCTGGAGAGAGCCAATAATGTCAATGTTTTGGAGCATCTTCAAATTCAATTAATGTGAACTCATAGTCGCCATGGAACACACATCCCAACATTCTTCCATTTTCAGTGGTTCTTTATCACCCATCAGATCTCCTGTCATTATTGTTTCAGAATGCAAATGTGTATCATTTCCAGATTCACGTGAATTATCAGCCTCTGTGTGATTTACTGTTGAATGCAGTTTTGCAAGAGATATTGAACGCATCCATGTGTTCAAATACTGTACGGTTGTGTTCAATATAACACCTGATGAACACCTTTCGTATATTGAAATGTTCAGTTTGAGAATAGCCTTTGCACACCATAAGTGTTCTTACATGAACATTTAGTATTTTTATTCAGCACAGACCGGTGAACACCAGATGTTCAAGATTGGATGGCCATTGATCACCAGAAGTGCTCAGTCAATAAATGCCAGACGTGTTCAAAATTTTGTTGTTGTAGATATTGAACGTCTGAAACATGTTCAAAGTGTGCTGATATAGATCAAGTCTTGAATGTGGAACAGATGACATGTCTTCTGGTGTTCACTCTGTGTTCATTTCACCATTCTGTCTGTAAACAATACAATGCCATTGAAAATTAAGTAAAATTTGCAACAAATAAATTTATTATTACATTTCCATGATAATGTGCTGCATTCTATTGTTCTGATTTGATATGTTGATCTCTCAGAGGTGATGAACCAACAGTCTTTCACTGCACAGAAAATGCTTGAAAAAGTAGCATGTGAATTTCATTTCAGTAACTCCAACATGATATTGAATAATGTGTGTATATTCATTTCATTTTCATACAATATACATAAAATGCTTGTAACAATAGTATGTGATTTTCAATTAAGCATCTGTGCTACATCAGTGTATAATGTGGTGATAATTTTTTAATTCTTAATATTCTTGGATTTAAAAAAGCTGTGTTTGCCTTCAAAGCGCATACACCACTGATTCCAAAGTGGACAAACAGAAGCATTTGTCTGGGAAAATGGATAGCAAAATGCTTCTTGGGTGCGAAGGATGATCTTGGACAGAGAATTTTGCACTGGGTTAGAAAGATGGACAGTAAAATGCGTGAAATTGTTGTTGTTTCTTTGTGTCAGTAAGTTGTACAAAGCAATTCAATTTGAATCACTCTCAAGAAGTTTAGCCAGTCATCATTTTCAGGTACTTTAGGACCAACTATAAGGGGTAATGTGTGGCACAATGTTAGCATAGCTGAAGATGTTTGTTTAACAGTTATTGTCCAATCATCACCTTTTACAAAATTGCATTCAGGCTTTCTGTCCTTGTGTAAATATGAGTATGGGAATGTTTGTATCTGATAATTCAGGCATTTTCAAAGAGAATAAAGTATTTACCGAAATGCGATTGTGTAGCAGGCATGCCAATTCAGTTAGCAGGATACCCTCAAGCAACACATGCATTGGATTCTGTACCAAACAATTAGTTATGGAAAAATTGTGCAACTTCATCACGACACTAGTACCATTGATGCCCCACATCTTGCCCCTATAAACCCTAGCTTGCTTAAGCCCCCCTCTCACATAGCCGGTTTTGCCGTAGTGAAGCCGTAGTATGACGTAACGGTTATGCAACAGCTTTTTTCGCCGGGTTGGCGACCGATTCTGGCGGCAAAAAGGGTTCTATGGGTGACTCGGCGGGTTCTACGGGTGATTGGCGGGTTCTACGGGTGACTCGGTGGGTGACTCGGCGGGTTCTACGGGTGACTCGGTGGGTGACTCGGCGGGTTCTAGGGGTCACTCGGAGGGTTCTACGGGTCACTCGGAGGGTTCTACGGGTCACTCGGAGGGTTCTACTGGTCACTCGGAGGGTTCTACGGGTCACTAGAAGTAAGCCGACGGGTAGTAGGAGTAACTCGACGGCTTCCAGGAGTAATCCGCCGAGTTGTAGGAGTAACTCGCCGACTGCTACCAGCGTCAGCATCAGCGTAGGGCTTGCATATACTTTAAAAGGCTGCTGCTCCCCTTATATTAGTCCGATTCTCGTAAAATAATACTGAATTGTAGTATAGTTCATACTGATTCCATACGTGTTTTCGGATCGAAAATATACCAAATATTAAGCGAGATATCCGTCTGAGAAGGCGGTTGTCTGGATATTTATTGCATGCGTTGTGGCGCACCTGCCACGTCACTGCAGCGCCATCTGTGAAATACAGTCTCTATTGTTCTAATTAAATTATAAATGTTGACCATTTTATGTCAACTATATATAAGTAAATATATTTATATTAGTTTTAAAAGTTATTGGTAGGCGATTTTTCATATATTAGTTTATTATTCATATCAAACTGAAATAATCTCTAAAGATTGCGCGTGTGTCACTGCGACGTTGCGTCACGAGCAAGTAAACAAGATGGAATGCTATCGATTTGCAACTTCAAATGAATAATTATTGCATCTCCGAGGTATGTTGACATGTGTTGTTGCTTTAATTGATGTGTTAAACATGATAGGATAGTCAGATTATGTTTCTGTGATGCAACATGTTGATATTTTTGAGGAAAGCGTGACCATCACAACTTTTTTTGTGATATTTTGTCGCAATCTTCGTGGTATTTTGTGGTTAGTAAATGAATTCAGTGGCCAGCAATTCACATGGGCATAGATAAATATATTGCCTACAGTTATAACCTAACAGATTTTGTCCAAAAATTTTGATTATTCTTAAAATCTTCAATGTAGACAAAAGTGACTTTTTGAAAATGCCTTGGATCAGTCTAGAGAAGGTGTATTTCATGCGGCAAACGTTTATTAAAAGGCTAGTTCCCACACAAGCCGAAAATCCATATTTTTTCATCTAGATCATTGTAAATCTGTCCTGTGGATAGGGGACTTGTAGCTAAGCATGAGTCAACAATCTAGGGAGCTCTTAAGGTATTCACTTAAGTGACCCACTAATCTTCCAAATTGAATGTTGTCCAAAAATAACCATACATGACCACAAAGCTAAACACTTAGTGATCAATATTGAACCCCTGTGTTCAATTGATGTTCTATTTTCTTTGCAGTTGCATACTTTAAAACACTGAACAGAACAAATTTGACTTTTCACATTCTATTTTATTTAAGATATGATGTCTGATATACATAAATAATGCAGAAATACAACATTTCGTTTTATCAACTTAACACCAAAAAATGTAATGCTCAGGTGTGAACGCCATTGGTGAGCAATCCATTGCTGAGAGCACACTCTTTACCGGTATTGAACACACAATGTGTATATTAGCACAGTGACATGCAAAGACGCTTTCTGGTGTTCTGCTCTTTACTTTTGTGGATTCAATTGTCCTAATTCTGTTTGGTCCTTTGCTTCCTGTAAGTGAATTTAATATATCGTTACCAATTACAGCGAAATATATACCACGTTAATGCAGCATTCCTATCCCTTAAAATGGTTTTCAAAACCAAAGACATGTGGAATCTAGACCCTTCTCCCTGACCAACCATTCGTAACATGCTTTATATATATATTGGCATGATTGTTGTGCAAATGTGTTTTCTGGACATTAAATATGATCCCTAAAGAAAATAATTCAAGAAAAAGTGTCATAAAGCAAAAACTAGACCAAAATTAAAGAATTTTAAGGTGTCCACTTTTGGCCACAGCTGTAAATGTTTTTCGTTACTCACCTTGGGGTTTTTCTCATTTGTTTTAACAGCTAGCGGAGGCTCGTCAAATTTTATTGCGAAGTAAACTCCAAATACCACAAGGAATCCAACGAATATAAAAAATGAATTAGGTCCTGTAAACCACTATGATGAAAAAAAGGGGCACATATTACTGACAGCAAACAATCTTGCCCGGTCTACTTTTCCGTAGCATGTGTTTAATTTGCATATGAGAGCTCAACTTATTCATGACATCACAAGTTTTAGCCATTTCTCACCTGAAAAACTGGAAAAAATAAGGCAACAAGGAAGTTGGCAATCCAATTAATAAGGGATGCTACTGATATTGCAGGTGTTCTCGACTCATGTTCTAAAAGTTCTCTCCCAATCACTTGAGTAATGGATCCTAAAAGTTAACAGTGATAGTTACAGTGATAGTTACGTATCACATACTTTTAAATAAATTATAGTATTTATTTTCAGACAGTGGGTATGTGTATACGTGTGACACATCATGTGCAGTGTTAAAAATATTTAATTAAAAAGTTTACTTGCCAAGTAATTTTAATACAATTATTTAAGACTGGAAGAATTTACTGATCAAAATCTCTAGTATAAGCCTATAAGTCTGGTTGAAGTTCAGCAGTCAACCTGGAGTTCAGACCTACATATTGCTGTTACTTCATCAAGAAGACATTACATTGCACCATTCTAGCAGGGTGCGACGCAAAATTTGTTGTACCTAATAAACTAATTTAATTGTTTTTCCCCTGCACCTATTGCTCTTAATAAAAAAGAAACTTTTTGTTTAGGGTATTTTGACTTATTTTGACCATTAAACCTCTGATACATATAAATATAGCATAGAAACCATGGAAGAATATGGCATTTTCAGTGGGTTGGTATAAAATATATGACGTTGCATGATATGTGATAATTGAAAATCTCCTCAGTGCTGGGTTTAAAAGATGTCATCCATCTATCTAGTTTCAGAAATTTGCTTCATAGGGGCCAACAGCTATTTCTATATAATATGTAATCTTCCAGTGCCAGGAGAGCAGAAAGCTGTGTTTTATATGTATAAAAAGATTTACCTATGCATTTAAATATACTGTTGACAGCCACAAAAATTATCAAATAGCTTCTAATGGTTTTATAAGTCTTTCAACTCTAAATATTAATTTATAGACCTCCAAATAGCTGCAGTGTGTAATAATATTGCAAACTAACGACCAGCCCGCATACTACAGTTCAGCTAATTTATCTTTGTTGATTTTAATAAAGTTTACACCAAATAAGTAGAATATGTACAATAACATTTCAACCAACCACAGGTCCACTTCAATTCAGACCCTGCTACCTGTATAAAGGGGCGTTCACACTAGCACGTATGACCATGTATGAAAATATTTTTTCACTCTTGTTCATCCTTGGCCATACCTGATTCTCTCGCCCAGCGTTTCACGCATACTCGCGCTGATTCGTTAGGAAACTCCTGGTCACGCTTGACAACTCACGGACATACTTGAAGAGAGGAAGCATGTTTAAAACTTAGGCGGACACTCTACGAGTGAAATGTTTACATTACTTACGTATCTTGCTCGGGGGTCAGTTGGCAAGCGCCTACGTATGTCCTACGTATGTCCTACGTACATCATAGGACGTGTCATACGTGGTCATATGTGGTCATATGTTGTCATATGTATCACAAAGCACCACTAGGCCATATAGAGTGTTACTGTATACAATTTCATTAGGGCAAGTGTATTAGTGTTAGAATTCAGCTTTAGAAACGAAAGTGTGTGTAAGAGTTCTGCTCTGGAAATGAAAGTGTAACGCCCGCCCTCCTGCCTGTCGGACAGACACTTAACAATTTTTATGATGCCTGTGTGCTTTGTGGGATTTGCTGAGGGTTTGTTTACAACCTGTATTGTGTTTAAGATAAATGAATATGACAATTTTTATGTTTTTATAAATTACGGATTTTAGCCTGGACAATGTGACTTCGGACTTTTTTTATCTTGTGAAATCCAGTTCCAGTTTGTAGTGTGATGTACCGAAATCCGTGATAGCTATCACTATTGTTTTTATTATGTTCATGTTCGGAAGGAGCGTCAGCTCACGATATAGCAATGTTAAAAAGTTGGACGGAGAATGCATATTGCATCTAGAATCTAAACCATGCTCGTTTCTTGTATGTTTGTGCCTAAGCTAGTTATTGATGAACAACTGAAAAGATTGAGGAACATTGCTATGACTGTTGTAAAATATAATTTATCAATCTAAGTAATGATATTTTGATTTGTATTTGCATTTACTTTGTTATGTTTGGCAAGGCAAAAAACTTGTATCATGGAAGAAAATCATGCAGATAAGGTGTTGCATTTAACACATGACCTACAGGGTGTGGCATAAAAACTTGCACCACTACCTCTTTTGTTATGCTTGTTCCCTCAAGAATGATAGATAAGATGGATCAAAATATAGCACATGCACACTTATCACACCTTGGGTCATTTTCACCTCGGCATTTACAATACAAGCATTACATTATTTCACTGATCACAGACACCTGTCTTGACCTTTGCTCCCACAAATAGGGCAAATAGATTCATGTTTGATAAGAAGGGTAGATTGACACCTTTGAGGCGGAGAGTGCCATTTTGGGTTCGGGTCTATCCTCCTGAAAATCATATGATTATTTCCAGATTAGTCGGAGATTCAAATAATGCCTATGGTATGCCATTATATTTTTCTGACTTCCCTGGTATATGTCACTCAGAACAAGCCCTGGGGTATGCACCCACTTAATAATTCATATACTAATATTGTCTGACATTATAAGATCAAACATATCACAATGACCACTTGCTTATACCCTTGACTAAATGTGATAAAACATTAAAAGACTTCATACACATTTGAGTTACATAGAACTATCCCGAAAGAGTAGATGCCTGGTGTAAGGTTTTTAGGCCGCACCCTGTAATTTAGATTAGATCCACAATATAATTTGAAAGTATTTCTCACCTTAATATATATTTCCTCAATGCAAACATGTTCTCTTGTTTTAAGAGTAAGCTAAGACATACACCACTTCCACTGTTCTCGAGATATTAAATTGAAGGGGCCTTGTACTCACACTATGAATAGTTTACCTGAATTTTAGGTCGCGATGGGTCACGGTTCACACAATTTCTGAAAGTTTTATTTTTTTTTTTTATTTGACAATTTACACTATAATGATTGTCGACCTTCATCGTCGACAATAATTATGTAAACGGTCTCTCAGCACATCAGAGGTCTAGAATCTTCTAAATAAGGACACGCAAAACGATGGACAAGAGTTAAAACGCCAGAAAGGTAAACCAACCACAATTCATAGTGACTCAGTGTTTATGCTGAAGCAAGTAAAAGGCCCCACCAATGGGGTAAATGTTTACCATGGTGTGGACTCCTAGCCTTATCATCTCATCATTATTTCTGCCTCTGGCAGCTAGTTATATAAGCTGACTAAGCTTAAGACGCAGTATCATTGTGATATTGACATTGACACTGATATTAACTTCAGAAACAGATTGTTTTATATCTTACCAAGTTCTAGTGCAAAGCCTGCAACAAAGGTGATGATAGAAATGATGAACATGTACATTATTTGTAGATTCAGAGCAACAGAGATGAAAATGCCAGAGATGATCATCACTGAAATGCCACCAAGCAGCAGAGGTCGATGACCGAATTTTGCAAAAATCTGTATGAAGGTAAAATGTTATCTCTGAATCATAAATTATTATCAACAGAACTATAATTTACGAAAACTTTGCAATGACACATTAGAAATGTAGAAATACATCAAAATTACTTACTGAAATCCCAGTCATTAGCACATTGATGATTCCAGTTGCCAACAAGGCATACTGTGCAATTTCTTCAGGGATTCCAGAATATTCATACATATTGAATGAATAATAGAACACCTAAAATTAATAGAGTTACACAATGCAAAGTGAACGTGATATACACTGTACTAGTCCTTAAAAATACAAGTATCGGTCAGTTTTGAATTTAATTTAATCTCAGGTCATTGTTGTAGATACCATATTTCTGAGAAAAAAATAAATGTTGAAACACATTTAATTGAATCAAAAAGTTTTGACCGCTTCCTATCACAAGGCCTTTGTCCCTACTATCGATGCCTTATTAGGGACCTGTGAAGGTAAGAAAATCACCACTATAAGTAACTCAAAAATGTTCGCAATTACACTTTTTTGTTTGGAGTAAAAGTCAGATTGATATCAAAATATTTTGGTGTGGCTGCTATAGAAAACCAATAAGTCAAAGTGTACGTTTTGGAGAAAACTTACAACATTGATCCCAGAGAGCTGCTGGCAAAGATTTAGGCTGCAAAGAGTTATGAGAGCTGGAGAATAAGCTTTTGTCAAAATATTTCTTATGGACAAGATTGGCTCTTCTGTCTTTATTTCTTGAATGACATCTTCATAATTTTCGCCTGTAATCTGGTATTTTTCTAGAGCATCATTAATCATTTTGTCGCTGGCATTATCCTTTCCAGTGGCATTATTAGTCTCCTTTTCCGGAGCATCATTAATCATTTTGTCGCTGGCATTATCCTTTCCAGTGGCACTATTAGTCTCCTTTTCCGGAGCATCAATAATCATTTTGTCGCTGGCATTATCCTTTCCAGTGGCACTATTAGTCTCATTTTCAAGGGCATCATCACACTTCCCTTTTGCCTTTTCTTTACGGGCCATCAGATACACAGAGCGAGGAGAGTCAGGGAACCAAGGTAAAACCACTAATGATGCCATGCATGGAACAGCTGTGAGGGCCAGTAGAATGGGCCATTCTGCTTCTCGACCTGGACACCAAATGATATAACAATAACATAATAATGCATTGGTATAAACAGTTTGCGCACGTTCCTCTGATAGCAGTGTATGCATACACGTAAGTTATAATTTAAAATCAACATGAAATATGATAAATGCAGTAGTAAAACAAACGTAATGGAATAAGACACGACATTCAGTTGCACACTGTAAAGTAAATGTGTTATAAACTGTACTAGTCCGTACAGTCAAATTTTGAATTTAATTTAATCTCAAGTCATTATTCGAACCTACATTGTATAATTTTATATGAGATTAAGAAACTTGTAGATAATAATATCAGGCACTGCCATGAACTCTGCAGTTGTGGGACAAACCTAACTATTTTGGTATATATAATATCTGGGATATTTAGTTCAGTGATAGGACAACAGGCTTAACTGTATTCATAATATTTTGACAATATAAAGACATACCTAAGCAATGGCGAATACCTAAGACCTGGGAGATGACGATTCCTAATGTTATACCAAATTGATGCAACACAAGAACTGTGTTTCGCAATTCCTGTGGTGCTATCTCTGAAAGGAACATCAGCGCAATTCTACTGCCTACACCTGAAATTAAATAATTATGATAATTTTTCACATGGTATTACTCTATCTAGCTTGGTTGTACATTTTAATAGTCGGGGCTGGGGCGTTTATATATAGTGTGTGCAATGAACCGAAACAATTGCCACTTGGCCTACATAGCCTGTTACGCAATGTTAGAGTCCAAGATGTCGTATTTTTTTAACTCTTGAATGTCTTCATTTGTTCAATATATTCTTTTAAGTGTGAAATCAAAACTAATAAAGTCTTACTTTATTTTAAAAATTAAGGCCCGTATAAGTCTTACTTTGGTCCACTAAGTCTTACATTGTCTTATTTTGATGCAAATATACTTTGATATTAATATCCCCATTGTAATATTCAGACAATTCGGTAATTATGAATGAATAGAAATTATGAAATTTCTTTAAATACAAAAGAACTGCGTTGTGTTGCTGATTGTCTAATGGACGATGAAATTAAAAATATTTGTTCATCCTTCTTTTTTATATAATAATGGAAAATCTGGAAAAAATGCTAAAAATTGTGTTGCTTTCTTCATATTCCTTAGCATCCCATACTTAGCAATGACAGCCATATATGTTGTGCAATTCATGTACAATTATTATATTTGATCATAGTATTGCCATGCTCAACCAATTCAACAGTTTTTGTTTATAATTAGCAATTTTATAATAATTAGTTGCATAATGATCTATATTACTTTCACTTGACTCTAAATACTTATTATTGTTTTCTTCATATACCTATAAAGTGTATGGTTATAAATACTAATTTAAATGCCTTAGATTTACTGCAAATCAGCAACCCAACAATTCAGTAACTGTTGAAGGGAATATGGCAATTGATAATATACAGTTGCTTCAGTAGCCAGCAAATTGTAAACAGCGAGCAAAAAATATTTTGATTCATAAAGGCATTAAAATGGGTGTCTTTCCATACAAAATAAACCTGTAAGATTTGTATTTATTTGTATTTAGACTTTATTTATTTAAATACAAATACCAACCTTAAAGGTTCGCCAACATCTTTATGTGGCATGACATTGTTGCTGAATTTCATATATATATATATTCCTTAGGATCATTTACATAGTCCATATATGACTATTTTGGATAAATGATAATCTTAGTTGTAGATTAGTTAAGTGAACATGGAAACGAAAATAATAATTTTTTTCTTTTTTTTGCAAATTTTGTAAAACATAGCCAACATATGCCAATGTGACTATCAAAAGGCACCACTAGGCCATACAGAGTATTACTGTACACAATTTTGTAAGGGTAAGTGCATTAGAAACAAAAGTTATGTTGTCTATGTTTTACAAAATTTGGAAAAAAATTTGCTACTTTTCTAAATCGTGATACTATGTTCATAATAGTATGCATAGAATTGGGGAATTAAAGTGTCTATATATTATATATATATATATATATTTTTTATAACGTCACTGTCATATTCTTTGCATATAAGACATATAATGATGGGAAAAATGTAATGGCCCTAAACGTCTATATCTCAACCACTATTATACCGGAATACATGGAAGTTTAGCTTTCAAGACGACTAATCAGAGTGCATTCAAATCCTTTCAAAACCAAGATTTACATTTATTTCATACCTAATCATAATAATGAAAAAATATTTTCCCTGAAAAGCCATTGAGTAGAAATTTTGCCTAGTTTCTAGGAAAATTTAGAACTACCCAGCATTTCTGATTTTGTGTGTCTAAAATCAACTCAGCTTGCAGCTGAACAATAGCGGTGGAACATCAAAGCATTGCACTCTGACACTATTTTTACCCAAAATGTAGCTACACTTATATTTTTAGTTGTACCGTATTTCACCAATTAATGTCTAGATATGTAGTACACTATCTGCATTTCAGTGCATTTCTCATTTCTTATTTTGCCCCTCCGCCATTAATAAGTTCAGAGGTCTATACTCTATAGTGAAAATTGTACACCAAATTCATTGCTTAATATTGCAAATCTGGAGAGGGTATGCTGCTGCTGCAGCCTATATTTCTTCTTTTTTCAAGTGATTTATCTGCCTGAATGAAATCTTACCACATCCAAAGCCAGCGATAACTCTTGCAATAAGCAGCATCTCAAATGAATTTGCCATCTTGCAGAAGCCAAATAAAAGCGCTGAAACAAGACCCAAGGCATTGCAGAGAAGCAAGGTTTTCTTTCTGCAAAGGAACATGCAGGAGACTACAGTGAATTGACAATGCACGGGCAAAATATTTACTGTCACTATACAACCAGCAATGATAGAATCGTTTCATTCGTTCCTTCAGGTTTTACTGTTAGGTGCATATGCTGTAAATCAGTTGCATATCATAATCATATAATATCAAGGACAAAGGAAAGTAAGAAAGGAAACAAAACATGAGCAATTGGAAAAATAAAATAGAAGAAATGCAAAGTAACGATAAAGAGAAAAAGACAAGTATAATAGCAAATACACGGAAAAAAAGTTACACCAGGAAAAATCTGAAAAATCATACGAGGAAAATAATATTATAAGAAAAGAACAGAAAGTACATAATGAAACAAGCAATTTCTTTTAGTCTGTACATATACTATGTGTACATGATGTAGAGTAATTCACATACAGCCTGAGGGCAAATGAATAATCATACATGTAATCAGGTAAAAATATATTAGTCAAACGTTAATACTATGTATGATTGTTTAAGTAATTATTGAAGGTTTTTTTTGGTGTTTTTTTAAGCACTGGCAAAACAGTCAATCTTTACAAAAGCTAGTACTTTATTCCTTCACTTAAGAGGCGTTCACACTGTGACGTACAAAACCTACAAGTGACCACATACATAAAAAATGGGCTATACTCAGCTTTACGTGCTCACTCGTGGCTCTGTTAATCACGTATATATTCTTTCCATGAGTGTACGTGAGGCAGTCGTAGATCGCTCGCTAGACGTCCGTCAAGCGCTCGCCGAACGTCCGGATGGCTGAGGCATCCGTGAGGCATTCACCCATAGATCGCCCGTAGATCAGCCGAAGATCGCCCGAAAATCACCCCAAGATCGCCCCAAGATCAAACATGAGACACACGTACGACGCACGTGAATGGCGAGTAGATACGGATGAACATTGGCTATGTATGGTTACATATGCCGAGTATGACTATGTATGCCGAGTAAAGCCACTGTCACACGGGCCGGTTGTGCTGTAGTGAAGCCGTAGTATTACGTAATAGTTGCGGAAATCGCTACCCGGCTCCAAGCCGGCGGCCCCAATACGGCCACCCGTGGATACCCGGGGATACCCGGCAAGCACCCGTGGGACCCTTGGCCCAGCCGCGAAACCCGGCCCCGGTAGCCGGTTGTGCCATGCTTGCATGGCACAACCGTAGAAATCTCACGGGTGAAAAAAAAAACAAAAAAAACATGTGGAAGCCGACGGGTGACCCGTGGAAGCCGGCGGGTGGCCCGTAGAAGCCGGCGGGTGGCCCGTAGAACCCGGCGAATTATTCGTCCCTAATTTCACCCCGGCGGCTTGTTGAGGGGTTCTACGGGTAACCCGCCGGCTTTCACGGGTAACCCGCCGGCTTTCACGGGTTACCCGCCGGCTTTTTGCTACCAGCGTCAGCGTAGGCAGGGAGGTATATACTTTAAAAGGCTGCTTTAAAAAAACCCGAATATTAAGCGAGATATTTGTCTGAGAAGGCAGTTGTCTTGCGGTGGCTGCTGCTCCATTTATATTAATACATGGGGGAATTAGTCCGGGGCAACTTTGGTTCAAATGTAGCAAAGAAGCAGAAGTTGAAATGTTCCCTTGGAAGAATACAGGATTTAGGATTGTTTGAAGGAGGGGCAGAAATAAAGTGGAAAGAGGGAACTTTGTTTTTGATTTGTCCATACAAAATGTGTTCATGGTGTGCTCTTTTGGAAGGATATGGTGGCCTTGAAAAAGGCCAAAGACGTAGAATAGACCAGAGAATGGCCCAGAAGAGGATGATGTTGACCACTGGATAGTCCACCGGGGGACATGATATGTCTGGATGATCAGAACGATGCAGAAATGAGCTCAGAACCTTAAAAATGAGCTCAGAACCTTGAATATTAACCATGCCAAAGCGTGGCTGAACGAAGAACGACCGGGGGACATTTCCAGGAAGGGAGTGCAGACTGGATTCTCAGGAGGCACCACAGGATCACTTGAGAGCCGCTGGCGCAGAGGAACGACTTCCAGGCAGGGTAGTAGGCATACTCTGGAGAGCTCCTAGGAAACTGGTGTAAAGGACATCTGAGAACTTCGAAGGGCTGCAGAAGTCGTCCGCTGGGTCATCGCTACAGATGCGGCAGCAGGAGCAGGCTGCAGGAAGGCATTCGGCGAAGGCATGGAAGCCTGGGAAGCGACTGGTTGGCCGTAAAAAGGTGACGAAGAAGATGAACCAGAGTAGGGAACGACAGGTGTAAACTGGCTCTGCTGACCACTGAACTGTTGCGATGTTGGCACAGGCTGGAGCAGCTGGAAGACCTGATGCTGTTGCGCAGGAAAATGGGGCTGCAGGTAAGATGTAGTGGTACCAGCTGCAGCTGTCCTCCTCATCCTCGCCTACCTCTTCGCACTCAGGAGTGCTGCAAAGGCCTCACCCTGGAAATCATCCAAGACATCTTTCGGAAGCGACAGGACATCCTTGTACACCATCTCACAGAAGGCCTTCCGTGAGAGGGCAGAAAGATCTTGCACAACTTCCTTCTGGGCCATCCGATCAGTCATTTTAGTGGCAAGGATGGACATGGTCTGCAGAATGTTCACGATGTCTTGCGAACCAGAAGGAGCAGGTGCAGCTGCAGGTGCAGAGGTGGTAGGAACTTTCTTCCTCTTGAAATGACCTCCCTTGGTGGACAGAGCAGCCCTCACTCTGGACAGGAGTAGAGCTGAGCTGGAAATCATCTTCTTGCAACTGGCCCTGCAGGCGATCCTTCAGAGTGACCTTGCCTTGTCTGCTGGGGACACGGCAAATGTGGTCCAGCAGAAAGTTGAACTTGTCAACAACCCATCTCTCCCGGGCAGTCAACTTCTTGGCTGAAGTCCCAGAAGGTCCACACTTGACTAGCTTCCCAACTGGAGTCCTCATGGATGAAAACCAGGTCTTCAACACAGCACCAGTCCGAGGGGTGTTCAAAGTTGTAGCCTTCTCTTGCCACAAATGGTTCTTCATGGTGCTTTCCTTGCAGTCTTTGTGGCTGTGGTTATAGATAACTTCATGACTTCGATACCACTCCACCAGGTCATCCTCAACATTGTCAGGAAACAGCAGTTTGTCCTTCAGCCTCTTCTTCCTCTTGCATTCTTCTCCCACAGGGCTGTCAGACCTGGAGCCCGAAGGGGACCTCACATGTGCTTCTTCCTCGTTGTGCTCTTCTTCCTGTCGTGCTGGAGCTTCTTCAGGAGCAGAAGGTGGACTTGGAGTAGGGCAACTGACGATGGGAGACACTTCTCTGATGGAAGAGGTTTCAGGAGAAATAGAACTTCTTGTAGCTTCGTCTTCTCCACTTTTGCCAGTCTTCTTTCTTTTATAAGATCTTCTGCCTTGTGGTGGTGCCATGGTTTGGTCAACAGCAGTATAATCCAGAGATGTGTTCTTGTTGAAAGTTGGAGAAGTGATGCCTGCAGACGGCCTACGGCACCTTTATACCCCTAGCGCTCTGGTTTATACATAAAACACTCGTACAAGTGAGCGAGTATCCGTCAACCATCCGCTCTTCAAACACTCTTGTTTGCGCAAGAGTGTTTGAAGAGTGGATGGGACATGCTCGCATGTTGTAAGTGGGTTACCTGGCAGCACACTTGAACCATACATAGACCGCTCACCATTCACTCTTGTCTATCCGTCGTTCATACGTGAAACATCCTTGACACTGCCCCACCACGTATGACCAGGAGTGAGCAAGTGTGGATGGCCGGTTCCTACGGACGTACGTAGAACGTACGTAGAACGATCGCCGAGTGACTCTCGAGCGAGTTACGTAACTAATGTAAACAATTAACTTGTAGAACGTCCACCAAAGTTTTCAACATGTTTAAAATTTTTTGCCCTCTCCATGTATGGTCACGGATGATTGACCGCTACCAAGAGCGCTCTATGTATAAGCCCGAGTATCTGTAGACCGCTTGGCGAGTTAATCACGTATGGCCAAGGATGAGCAAGAGTAAACAAAATTTTTCATATGTGGTCATATTAAGTTAAAAGGTCAGTATCTCGGGAAAATACATCACAAGCAAAACAGTAATAATACATAGCGCTGGTGTTGCATGTATGTATAAGACTTATACATTCATGAGCCACTGAACTATAAGAGTGACATATAGCAAGCATTCTTGGCCGCATCTGTAGACACTCAACTAGAATGCTGTCCTTTTGGTGAACTTGCCTATTATTAGCAACATTGGTTTACATTGTAGCTGTTTTTGCGAACACAATTACTAAATCGTACATGTATATGCACTGAATTCAATTTTACAGAATGTTATGAAGGTCATTGAAAAGTACAGGATCATAAAATAAATATGGGGAAAAATGTACAGGTAATTTGGTAAGCAATTATTTGGTAAAAGTACAAATTTTTCAAATGTAAACACTTTTGGGAGAAAATTGTGATTACCTGCCACATTTTTCTGTAATGTTGATGGCCACAAATACTCCCGCAGATCCAGCTAGTAAATACACGGACACACAAAATGCCCAAAGCACTTCCAAGGAAAAATCAGTTAGTTCATGCCCGTACCTCTGTGTGGTCGAGATATTGAGGAATGCTTTGATAAACTTAAAAAAAAAAAATTGTTAAGAGGTATGAACCTCCATTACAAACCCAACAATTATTGTAAGACATAACTATTTATTCTATTGAAACTATGATGTTTTCTTCCAAGATGCCTACATTCACTTATGTTTATCATTTTCTAATGTTTTTCGTGAAATTGAGAAAACAAACAAAAAATTTACTTGATTCACGCCATATGCACTTGCAGTCAAATATTTGCAAACACTAGGAAAGAACACAGATAACCACGAGGATTACTTTACTCCAAAATATTACACTACTTCATCAAATTATATAGATCCTGCATTTGGAAAGTTATATTGACTGAATCTGACTGAAACTATGTATATATATTTTAATGAGATAGGTTCTATAGGAGTGATAAATCAGGGAAAATCTGTCTGTGTAGTGATATATTTAGTACATTTAGATAATCATTATATTTGAAACTAAATGCAATTTGTTTTGGATAAACATTTATGAATTGTCCAAAAGCATTGTTATTGTTCGAACTGAAGATTAAGGTATGGGTGAGCAGTCAGTGTAAAGCATTTCAGTTTTACTTTCACAATTTGAAGTGCAGGATTGTTCAAGTGCATTTTGTAGATGTTCCTTTAATTTTATGCGTTCTAGTTATAAACCTTATTTGCAGGAATAATTGAGTCAAATTATATACTATGAAATGAAAAAATGCCCAATTTCCTGTCACCTGATTCTTGATATCCGTATAATTCTTCTCAGAAAAAAAATGTAGCGCTCTTTACATGTATAAGTTTTGAAATACTTACCTTTTGTGGAATATTTAGGACACCTGTGTTCCATCCATGTGGGAAGGAATTTCCTAAAATTGTTACGAATGCAATGACATAGAAATAGCCAGTCACTTTACCCTGTGAAAACAAACAGGAAACATTAAAAGTGTGCATGCATAAATACATTTCTTGCACAGGCGTATTCAAAACTGGATAGATAAATAAGATGCTATTTTGAATAACTTCCCACCTTGGATGATCGTATTAATTAATGCTCTGTCAATAAAACTGAACTTTAGAATTAGGCCTATGCCTAAGCTAAGCGTCATTGAAATTATGCATCATAAGTGAACAATTGCTTGTCCATTAATATAACTGTCATTAGTAATGACATACACAAGTGAGTCCATACATTTGTGTACAGTCTTAAATATATAAAAGTACCATAATACAACTAATGGTATATGAGAATGAACAACCCATAAAGATGGTTTTGGATCCTCCTGGAATTGGCACGTTCACCTGGGGCAGCGTTGCCGGCCATTACAGCCCAAGCGGCCCCGCTTGCCCCCATAGACCTATATTCTGCGGAAGAAGGGTGAGTTGAGGAGTCATCAGATGACTCCTGAGCTGTCACATTCAATTGCCTTCCCTCACTACTCGCTCGGGGCTTCACCTGGGACTTACCAGTCGAAATGGGCCGTTTTTCAGGAGTAATCAATTATATAGATCTAATACTGGACATTATACAAACTTCCAAATAACTTTAGTAAAACATGCATTTGCAAAAAGCGATATTTGTAGTGTTTTTTTTCACGTTATGTTAAGCAATTCTACCTGACCCTCTATTCCAATACATGTATTAGTTATATCCCGACTATGAGGGATATAACTAACTTATACTCTATCGGGCATATATTTACTAATTTGATTGTATGATTTGTTTTAATGCCTGTATTACGCATAACAGTTTAGTTTGCACTCAGGAGGGATTTCCGTTGGTTATATCCCAAAAGAACAACAGAAAAGGTCACGTTGTTGAGTATAAGCAATATTAGACACTGGTGACATTCGACTGGGAGTTTTCCGTGAAGTAAATTTAGGCCACGCCAAGTTGCGCAGTTGCAGTTCCGTGCTCTTTGACACACTGACAAAAAACTAACAAGACTCAATCATGTAACTTTTCAATCTTATCTACTCCATCCGGAGTTTTGCTGGGTTCACAATTTCTCTAAAATAAATAAACTTCACCTGGCATTTAATTTTTCATGCCATCAAAAATTGCGTTTTTTTTACATTGCATTGTCTTTTATGGCCAATGACATGAAAACGAGGCACAAATGAACGTCATTAGCGTCCTCGCTTCGTGATACATTTTATTAAACAGCTCCTTCAATTTTCATCCGATTTTCAAAATTCCAAGTTCCTTATGTACAAAAATGTATTTGTAGTCAACTCTAATCTAATGTTTTGTAAAATGACTCTGAAGACGCGAATCGGCGACGCTCTCCATTACAGTTTTGCCCACATATGATCACGTGACGTTTACACACTTTTTTCTTCATGAACATTTGTGCTTCACGAAAATTTACGTTTTTTTTTGTAACCTCCAGTCAAATACACTTCGTTCTTTACGAAACGTAAGTGCTTTAGAAAAAGCCCAGTGGATTACTCCCACTGTTATAAGCATTATCCTCATATCCTTCTCCTTCTATTTCAATTCTAAAAATACTAACTACTGACACATGATATTTGATAATTATATACCTTTATAATATTATGTAGAATAATAATTTTATGTACAATTATGTGGGGTTGCACTCGATAGCAGAAGTCAACTTCCTTAGAGGGCAATCCCTATCTCTGTAACTGTTCAGTTCACTGGTTAAAAATAAATAATCTGAATATGAGTCATATCAACTTGAATGATAGTCTTGCTACTGGTTCATGAGCATTGGACATAAGTAAATAAAATTACCTTAAATGAGTCCTTTATAGCAACTGCTCTTTTGTAACCTGCAAATTGAAAGATACTTTTTTTTACTATCTTTTTGTATATTTATCTTATCAGAAATCGAAAAAGGAAGCTAACGTTAATAGATAACATTACATACCAACAAAAAGGAGAATTGCAACGAAGCCAGCTATACTTGAAACGACGATAATCACTATGGTATCTGTAATATTTTGTCCACAAATTCAGAATAACATTATAATCCATTACGTGTAATTATACTACGAACATATATGTGCTTCAATTAGGTGTTTAATTATGAAAATTGCTGAGCATCCAGGATGTCTATATTCATGGCCGTTATGAATAGCACATGTTTTATAGCATTATTTACTTACTATTAGAAGTTCTGGACTGGATAAATGCAGGCTTAATGGTTAATACTGTAAATAAACCAGCATAAGTTCAATTAATTTTCTTATGTGATGATGATTTCCTATTTCTATGAGAGCCATTACATTAATAAATAACCAAGATTCTGTGGTACAAAAATAACCAATCACCTCCTGTAATTTTTATGATACAAGGATAACAACACAGGTTTGCACTGAGGAAAAAATTTCCAAAACTTAGTTTTTTGGTGCTGTGAAAAAGTCCATGAACAGTCATTTAACACAGAAAAAGCATAATACACTACTCACAAAAATATTGGGATAGCTATCCCACTTCAAAAATATCATAATTTTAGGAATGTGTCATACGTCCCTGAGCATGACACGAAGCTTTACAATGACTTCAAACTGATTTGGTTTCCTAGTGCATTTTTCCTGAAAGGTTATTCAATGGACGCTAAAGTCACAGGTGCAAGGTGAAGATAGCGACATGAAGATCCAGCTGATCCAATAGTTTTTTTTTATGGGATTGAAGTCAGACCAGAGTGCAAGCCACTCAATCTGAAGTATTCAAGCCTCTTATAGACGTGCAGTGGCTATGCAAACTTGGTGAGCTGGGGAATTTTGATCCATGAGATACAGTCAGGCTTGTGTTGCTCAAACGGATGTTTTTTTGTAGTTTTTTTGTTCCACACTCTTTGTTATGACTTTAAGTGCCAGCCCCACACTTTTGGTGCTACAATGGTGTATTTTGTGTCATTAGAAAGCATTTGGTTTGGGCTTTAATTTTATGTGCAGTTTATATGGGTATCTATAGAAACTGATTGCCAGGGTAACAAAGTTTGAATTTCATCCACCTTTTGGGGTCAGCTAAATCCTAAAATAACTCACGTTTTGGCCCTTGGCTTCCCAAACCCTGTGAGATGATGCCTGTGTGTAGCATTGTCGTCAGGTACCATTGCAAGTTAACACTTGAATCCCTCTCACCTCCTTCAAATACATTGCAATGGCTAGGTAACGTTGCTTAATTGACTTATGATGTCGAGATAATAATGGAATATCACAGAAGACTATTCAGATACATGTTGTCAATGAACCAGAAGATTTAAGGGACAGTTAATAGCACTTATTGTAATTTTAACCATTGACCCCCTTAGTTATGTAGGGGCAGGACCTAGCTCAGAGGTAGTTTTCTGGGCTTCCAACCGCTGGGTCCCGGGTTTGATTCCCGGTCGAGCCTAAGTTGGATGGCTGTTTCATCCTTCGTCTCATTGCCATGGTCTCTGCCTGTCCTAATTAGCCCAACTGGTGCAGAAATACAGGACGTAAAGCCCTAATCACCCACCCACCACCCTTAGTTATGTACACTCTGCCATGCAATAAGTACTGTAACGACAAACATTGGGATAAATGCACTTGAAGGGTCAAAGGAGATCATTTTTAATTAATTTAAACATGGGTGTATCTAGCAATTTGTTAGAGGGGAAGCCGATGAAGCCTGACATTAAGGCTATGCAAGCACCAAAGGCGCAAAGTTGGGCAAGGGGGGTCTGAGGGCATGCACCCTGGTGACATTCTTTAATTTTCTAAAAAAAGCATTCTGGGCTTCCAAGAAGTAAATTTCCTTCCATAATTCACCAGACATTTGCTACATAAACTTGTATCCAACAGTGATCTATACAGGTCAGAAAATGTATATATAGGTTTCCAGAACAAGTATATACAATGTTCCACAGTCAAATTTCTCGCATGAAATTCCATATAGATAACCTGACCAATTATTTTCTGGCTGTGTGTGATTTGATGCACTGCATAAATGAGCAGTTGTGCCAGAAAGAGCTAGAATGTGATAAACCATGAAATATACAGAAATTTCACCCCATTCGACAGGCATTATGCCTGAAAATTGTATTCAGGGAGGAGGGTAGCACCAAAATGTTATATCAAGGAGGGGAGGGTATCTTCCTACAGATACCTTGCTTTAGGAAGATTCAAAGGGTTTTTGTCAACCAAAATACACCACTGTATTTAAAGGAGTTATGAAAATTTGGAAGAACTTTAATTTCATTTAGCTATGTATCAAAATAACCCCAACTTTTTGTGAGTAGTGTAAAAGCGAGAAAACAAGCATAATGGATAATTGAATATGGCTGGTAACTGTAATATCAGAGAATAAATCGTGTGTGAATAATAGCACACTACTGTTATCCACAGATAATTAGGTATTTTTGTACCCCATTGAATAACATGATAAAACAATATTGAGGCTCTATTAAATGTAACAACGACACCATTCCAATAAAACCTAATTATGCATTTACAGTAAGGTAATTCAAAACTTACTTACCAGCCTGAAATGCAGCAGTTATGCTATCTGTATAGGTTTTCTCATTGATAATATTTCGCGCAATGCATTCCCATGTGTTATCTCCTTCCATGCCCTCAGTGATGGGAAGCACTTTTTGTTCGATCGGTGCTTCTGAGAAGGAATCAGGGAATTTTGACCAATCATTTGGACTAAAATCATGTTTTATTTGACCATTACATCAATATTATAAAAAAAGCTTTTCTAATAGCAAAAGTGTAACGTAAGTTATAGGAGAATGCTCCAGCAAACTGACTAATCTTTTACAAAGACCAATATATCACTTGCTAAAATAGCGGGTGGGGGGGGGGGGGGGGGGTGATTTCCTGGAATAGTAGTACCTGGCAGACATCAATTCCATACTTCATATACTAAATTATAATCTTCATTAGAGCTTGACCCAAACAATTTGCGAATCACTCACTTGGGCTGGCCTTTTTTTGCCATTCTATGGATGGGCTAGGGTTGCCTTTGGCTGTACAGGTGATGTTGCTTCCAAACTCGTATATTGTTTCATTTGGTGAATAAGTTATGTTGCGCACTGAGTCTGAAATACATAGACATTACTAAATATGCATAAACAACTACAAGTAGCATTAAATAACATACTGCCTAATTTTACGGTGATACTCACAGAGTACATCCACAGAGGTGAAAGATGTTTGACGCTTTTTGGGTCTCACTGTTCCTATTTCACATGCCAGTTCCTTCTCGTGCATATTGTCGTTAACCTCTATTTGATACACCTAGACATAAGTGAGATCTATGTTACATAACTGGTTAAATGGGATTTTTATAGATAGATAGATAGATAGATAGATAGATACATGGCCAATTGTGCTACGTGCGTTTTCCATGCGTTTTTGCTTCATTATAATTTGCTAAACATGCGTTTATCGTTCTCATGGCCATGTAGATATGGGAAGTTCAGCCCTCTAAGGCAAGTTCTTGCCGCTACAGTGGGTTAATTGATGAGGTTAGAGAGAGGAGTCCTACCAGTTAACACATTTACCCCATGGGTGGGATCTTTACTTACCTCAGCATAGAAACTGAGTACAAGGGACCACCAATATGATATCTCTGAACGACATCCAGCTGGGATGATGCTCATGAAAGATGCCCGTTACTGGGATTAAACCCGGGTCCTTCAGTGGAGCAGGCAAGTATCTTACCACTAGACCACCAAGCAATCAGTTCTAAATATAAAAAAACCTGAAGGTATGGGAAACATCTACATGTTGAGCCTGGGAAGGTGCTTCGTGCTATGGCAAAGTAACGTATGGTATTTGAGCACAGAAAGGTGCTTCGTGCTATGGCAAAGTAACGTATGGTATTTGAGCACAGAAAGGTGCTTCGTGCTATGGCAAAGTAACGTATGGTATTTGAGCACAGAAAGGTGCTTCGTGCTATGGCAAAGTAACGTATGGTATTTGAGCACAGAAAGGTGCTTCGTGCTATGGCAAAGTAACGTATGGTATTTGAGCACAGAAAGGTGCTTCGTGCTATGGCAAAGTAACGTATGGTATTTGAGCACAGAAAGGTGCTTCGTGCTATGGCAAAGTAACGTATGGTATTTGAGCACAGAAAGGTGCTTCGTGCTATGGCAAAGTAACGTATGGTATTTGAGCACAGAAAGGTGCTTCGTGCTATGGCAAAGTAACGTATGGTATTTGAGCACAGAAAGGTGCTTCGTGCTATGGCAAAGTAACGTATGGTATTTGAGCACAGATGATCCCTTAATTTCTCCATTACCTTACTCAAGCGAAAATCATCCTCAGTAGATGTGTATGAAGAAAATTCCTTATCTGCACTGAACATTCTGAGTTGTGGGTATTGGTCTTGTGAAATGTCATCTTTACGTGGTCCTCCAAACGGGGCTTCACATGTGAATTCAACCACGTCACCTTCGACTGGCATTGGTGAGTTTTGAGTTACAATGGGGGATCCTGAAAAGTAGGAATACTTCTCAAGCTTGCTCAGGCAAATACAGTTGGGGGTCATATGTTTACATACAGCTGAGTATTATACAAACATTTAATTGTGATAACAATTATGTGGTAAATTTCCAATCAACAATGAAGGATATCATTTGAATTATCTAAATCAAATGCAATATTGAGGCATAGTTATTGAACATGGTTTGGGGTCATTTAGCCATTAAGGTTAGTGTATGTACTTTTATGACCCACCAGTTTTAGAATGCATGAAATAAAATTTTACATAATGCCTTGTGAGAGTTATAATGCCTTAAATTTCATTTTATTGAGATAATCTACATGATGTCCTTCATATTAAAACCATTGTTGATTGGAAATTTACCACAGAATTGTTGTCACAATAAAGTGTTTCTATAACACTCAGATGTATGTAAACATATGACCCCAACTGTGTCATAGATTATAATATTATAATTCGGTCCATCTTATTTAGTTAAAATGTTATTGTACTCACCTAGTACAATCAAAATAGCAGCAGAATGAGAATTCATCACATGGCATGTAAATGTACCACCATCTGCATAATCCAGATTCTTAACCTCAAGTGTAAATCTTCGGTCTTGAAATGTTACTATGTATTTGTTAGTGCCCAAAGGGTAGTCAACCTCGCCATCTGTGTAGGAGTATATAATCTGGTTGTTAAATTTCCATGTCATTGTTTCAGTGTGTAAGTAGCCATAGTCCACTTCGCATAAAAGCTTCGCTGTTCCTCCTATAGTCTCAGTGGCATTAGCTGGAGGGGTAATGATTTTTTGGCCCTGGGTAGTACCTGCAAAGTAAAATTATTGCTTATATCGTACAACATAATTATTATTCAGGAAAAGGGCATGACTTTACTTTTAAAGAAAGGGTACAAATTGGTCCTGATTTTAGAGCTCGGTAGCCATGCAGTCAAACAAGGTAAAAAAATAAGAAGATATGAACGTTAAGTTTCGAAGTGCAATCTTGAACTGGCCTCCCCCATGCTGGTAACAGCTTTAATTTCTGTAGGTATATGTAGGGCATTTTACACAAAAGATGACTCAGTTAATCAGACATGTTTCTGGATGGCACAACAACATTCACCCTTTTACTTTTTTATATCTGGCTTCTAGACCTATCACACAATAGATCTATAACTGATATGGTTTATCAAAACGCCAGGTATTATAACGAACACTTCGTATTTTGGGCGAAAATGTATAGGTCAAGGAACCAGGCGGGGTAGTCGTGCATTTGATTTTGCTTTGATTGGTTGTTCAGTATGAAGAACCCGTCGGGGGCCTCTACACTTATTTTAATGTATTCGACCCAGAAAGGCTCATGCACAACAGTATTCACCTTAATTTTGGGTTAAAATCCTTGGTTACAACTTCCAAAGTTTATAAATTAAAGATTTAGGCATAATTGAACTTGTAACTATGGAGTATTACTGCAGTAAAGAAAGTAAAAAGATCGCTTGTTCACTGCTCAGGCAAGCTATTTATAGAAAACAGGGCCTACCCTTCAAAAAAAAAAGAAGGATTTAATAACCAGATTTGGTGGAGCAGTGCATAAGGCACTCGACATTGTCAGTGTGGTGAGTGATACTGTACTCACAGTGGTTTGAATCCAGCTCAGAGAATAATTTTTTTTCTTTCATGATAATTCACACAAGTGTCTGAAGTGAGCTCTAGACTAGACTAGAGTCACCACATTTATAAATTAAAGATTTAGGCATAATTGAACTTATAACTATGTAATACTGCAGTAAAGAAAGTAAAAACATCGCTTGTTCACTGCTCAGGCAAACTATTTATAGAAAACAGAACCTACACTTAAAAAAAAAAACTGATCATCATAACCAGATTTCGTGGTGCAGTGGATAGAGCACTCGTGTTGTGAGTGTGGTGGAACTGTACTTTTCTGACAGTGGTTCGAATCCAGCTCAGAAATTTTTTTCTTTTTAAAAAAGAATCTATAGATATGGCAACGTGAACAATATTAGCAGTAGACATGGACCATTCAACACTAACTTATCTGCTTAGTTGCCATCATGGAGCCATCAAAAGGTTCTCCATGGTCCCAATATCATGTACAGTGACAGCTACTGCTAATATTGTTCACGTTGCCAGATATCTATTCTCTTTTTTTTTTTAAAGAATTTTCT
Organism: Alitta virens; assembly: GCA_932294295.1. Taxonomy (NCBI): domain Eukaryota; kingdom Metazoa; phylum Annelida; class Polychaeta; order Phyllodocida; family Nereididae; genus Alitta; species Alitta virens. The sequence goes on from OW028578.1 coordinate 26,921,325, forward strand.
TGTTAGTGTATGCAACTGGCCAATTTCATGACGAAGTGTGACATTATCAGCTAGATAGCTAAGTCATATTCATAATCCATTGTACAGGTTTATAATCAAAATAACCAGGCTATCACACTTAGAATTTATAAATGAGTTTTAGCAAACTGCTCAGAATTGATATTTTTCAGACTCATAGACACTCTTCTTTGTCAGAATGGAGAACTGCCTCTAAATTCCTAAGTGACAGTGCTGCACCTTAAGGTGGGCCCTTTTTCAAAAACTGTCAGAAAGTTTTGCTCCATCATCATTTTCTGATGCATTTAGGTCTATGAAGTACATGAATCCCTAATTTTCTTAAATTTGATGAAAAACACCCAGGCCATTTTGTAGAGTAACATTTTTTTAGCTCCAAAAGTCTTAAAAAATGCCTATATCTCGAGAACTACACAAGATACATTCATGAGGTTGGTACCAAAAGTTCTGCAATACCCACTTTTACATTCATCTTTAATACACATTGATGCCCTAAACTCAATATATTTTGAGTTATTCCACAAAAAGTTACTTTTGTAGAGTGCTATATAGCAATCACCACAATTCAACAGCTCTGCTCAGCTACCCCTCAGCAGGAGTTTGGAAGGGCAACAACGGTGCTGCTGATTAGTCCAAACAGATTATATGTGGTAATCACAGAGGATCATGACAACCAAAAGCAAAATGTCACCACGAAGACCAGTTAAACTGGAGATTGATGGTTTGCCTGTGCAACGGCCACATAATCAGTTGCCAACAAATGGAGATGTAATGAGAGGGCTTTATTTTATATACAATGAAATGAGGGTCATGAAGGGAAAGGGCAACACCACTTCAATGAACAATGCTGCCAGCCAGTTGGTTGAGGATATTCTTGGAGTATATGAGTATGTCACTGTTAAAGCAAAAAGGAAGGATTTCATTAAAATGAAAATACTTAAGTTGTACCACAGCTACAGAAAAATGTTTGTCAAAGATTCATCCAAAGACAAGACAAGACAGAAAAAAGCTAACAAATCCTGTCAAATAATGGAGAAAGAAAGCAATAAATTATTTGATGTGGAGAATGACAAATTAACCCATTCTAGAGAAAAAGATTTCATTCATGACCAGAGGCACAAATGTAAAATGATAATTTCAACAAAGGTTGATAAGGACTCATCCCAAAAAGAAAAAAAAACATTGCAGAAAAAGAAGGACTTAGTGGATAAAATGAAGAAGAAGGAAGAAGTCAACAGGCAGAAGCGTTTTTTGACTGTAAAATTTCCTCTGATGATGAGCCTCTTGACACAGGAGGGCAGTACAGACCAAAAGAGTCAAAGAGGAAGTACAGTACCTTGGTTGGAAAACTCAGCAGCAAGACTCTTGAAGTAATGGATGAGACTAATATCACACCCCATGTCTTTACAAAAATAGCTGATGCTGTATTGCAAAATTATGATATCATCAATGAAGAGAACAGGCATGACCTGATAAAACCCACCCAGGTCAAGAGGTTGGCAAGAAAAAGTAGACAAAGAAATGTAGAGGAAGTGTCAGGAAACAAAATGCTTGGCATTGCGTTTGATGGCAGAAAAGACAGTACAATAACAAAGATGAACACTACAGTAAAAGAAGAACACTACACTGTACTATCTTTGCCAGAAAATAAATACATTGGGCATGCAAACCCTAAGTCTGGAAAAGCAGAAGATATTTTTTATTTTAAATCAAATTCTTCAATTACCAGCATTCTCTGAAATGTGTGTCAGCTTTGACTGTATTATAAGTATCTATTTTGAAATTGCAGACGCATTGACTGGAGTGAGCTTGAATTAGTCTCATCTGATTGAACAGCTACTATCACCGGGAGCCATAATGGTGTGATAAGGAGAATGGAGCAGTGTCTAGGAAGACCTCTTCAGTGGAAAACCTGTATGCTACATCACTTGGAATTGCCCTTCAGACATCTTTTCATCCACCTTGATGGGACAACATTAGGTATATAATTAGACTTAACAAAATCCAAGGCCCTTGTTGAAGTATGCAATAAATGCATATGTAATAGAACCTATATATTAATTTGTTGACAGGTCCTCATTCCTTGCTTTTCGGGGAAAATCAGAAAAGCAGTTTGTGGGGATGTTTGGGACCTTCCTGTGGTCAGATATAAGCCAGTGAAAGTTGATAATGCTGTATATGCGAAGGATGAAGTAAATGAGGCAAATATTCAGCTACTGAGCTTATATCATGATGATGCCTAAATTAAAGCTGAAAATTATATTAGATATGGAAATATTTCAATTGATTCCTTTTCTAGAACTTGAATACAGATCAGAAACTGCTCCTCAGACTTTGTAAGGCAGCAGTTTCCTGTTCCTGCAATGAACAACTGGCATCTAACAGAATTGGACAATTAAATCATACTCAATGGATGACTCTTGCATCAAGAATTCTAAGATTGTATTTGCCAACAAAGAAAATGATGACTATTGTGAAGTACATTTGTGGAGTCTATTATCCATCCATCGAATATGCGAAGCTGCACAATGATGTTGTTCCTGGGGCAAAAATAACTTTTCGTGAGATCAACCTACAAAATAAAAATGTGAAGTATGTGTATTGTCTTATCAGCATAATACTGAAATCAAAAACAAGAATAAAGTCAAGGTTAAGATGATAGCTTTTTTTTAGTTTTCATATAATTTCAGGGATTCCAAGTCATTACACCTAAACCTTGATGCCAGGATACCAAAGGCATTCTCCACAATTCTTCTGGCTCTGGAGATAATTGCAGATCCTCTGCTGTTTGGTCATGTTGCGCAAAGGCAGTGGTTTCATCAGCCAGGTTCTCAAAGGGAAGGCATCATCCCCAACGATGAAGTATGGTACAGGTTTGTCACCACCAGCAATAGGTTCAGGTGGAGGTAATCCAATGATCCCATCTTCCAGAGATTCCCTCAGGGCTGTAGCAGCAAAAACTCCTCCATCACATCCAGAACCATTTGCTACACAATCCACATAGATGAACTCGTAGGTCTGCATCCACAAGAGCCATGAGAACAATGGAATGGAAGCCCTTGTAGTTATAGTAGAGTGAACCTCCTTTGAGAGGACTCCTGATGGCCACATGCTTCCCATCTATTGCACCATATACTCGGCTATGATGGCTTCACACACTTCAGGAATTATGTTGCTGATGGTGTTGTGGGCCACTCTGAAGCCATATATCAATGACTTGTAGCTGTTGCCAGTTGCCAAATACCTCAGGGTGATGGCAATCCTGAGTCCTGGCTCCAAAGCTTTCCTCCAGAAGGTGCCTTGCTTGGTAATTCTAGGCCCAACTTTGGCAAGCAGCTCTTGGAACATGGCTGGCTGCATTCTCACAAAGTTCTTGTAGTGGGTTCCATCCTCCATCAATAATTCATTCATCAAGCGTTCATATTGGCCCATCTGAGGTCTTTGCAATAGCCATGGCCTCACCCAAAATCTCTTCCTTCTCTCAATGACTAAACGGCTTGTCTTCTTTCTGCAGCTCTTCTGGATTGTTCTTCATCGTGCATAATAGCCTGTGCAATAGTTGCTAGTTGCACATTTAATTCCAAACTGGCCTGAGCCAATTTTACAATGGCTTTTGGTTAGTCTACTGCATGTGCCATGGTCCTTTTTCTGTGGTAACAAGGAGCAGATTGAAGGCAAGCAGCCACTTAAATATTCACATCTGTCCCCTCCACCATGATAGCCAGCCTTCAAATGTAGTACAAGTAGTTCACGTAGTTAACTTGGCGGGTCGTCCCTTTTAACCTTCACAGTTGTGATTGACACGTGCTTGATACGCCCCTCACACGTACAAGTATGCAGGTGGTACATAGATGCGGTCGTAAACATGATTTACCCGTGGCTCACCTGGCATCAGACCGGGCATCATCCGTCGGGTTTGGTATGTATCATACGTGTGATCCACTGGGTGACCGTGATTCACACCTCGCTGCCGCCAAATCACCCGTCGCCTTAAGCCCCGTCCCTTTTTGCTTCCAACAACCATGGTGAAGGCGTCAAAATGGGGTATTACATAATTCTATGACAGCAATACGGCTACACCAGGAAAACTGGCTATGTGAGAACCCCCCTTAAGGCTAAGATCATGACCGAGATACTTAATGAGAGGGCCAAGCAGAACCCTGTATTTTGTAAAGCTCTTGTTAATACTGGTGAAAGGCACCTGATCCACAACACATAGACTGACACTTTTTGGGGCTGTGGTGAGGACTTCAATGGCCTCAACACACTTGGTAGCTTCTTGGAAAACGTTCGACACAGCTTGTTTTATGAACTTCCCAAGCCTATTCCATCCGGTCGTGATTCTCGAAAGTCAGCACTATCTGCTGTCAGTGTCCTTAAGCAAAGTCACCCTCTTGAGAAACTTGACATCCCCAGTATCCCATCTATACCTCACTTCAGACGTCCGAAAGGTTCTTCTGCTCGGCAATTCGAACACTCGCAGAATTTCACAAGGACTGAAAGATTGAGGACTGGATGCGGTTGGCTTCACCCTTCCTGGGGGAACCGTCCCTCATATCGCTTCTAAAGTTCGGCATATGAAGCCCTCCACTGACCCCGACTGTGTAGTTCTTACGGCAGGGGACATCGAAGTGGCAAATGGTCTCCTAACTGAGGCCATCTGTACTCGTTGTGAACACTTGTTGAAAGAAATGTGCAGGACATTCCCCTGATCCCGCATTGTGCTCTGTGGCCTCCCCCAAGCTGGTAAAAATCACAGACAGAACACTTTGCGCAAAGTCAACAGTTATCTTGAAGCTGTTGCAAGTGAGGAGAGGCTAGTAGAGTTTGTGTGCAATGCCAGAGCCAAATTTCGGGACAACATCCATATGGCTCATTCATACAAAGACAGACTGTGTTTTAATGTTGCCTCTATTGTCAATAGGGTTTTCCATTCGACAGGTTCCAGTTGCAAACCAGTTATGCAATTGATAGATCATGAAATGAGAGTAACAACGATATTAATGAGCAACGTTTGTCAAATGTTACTGATCTTTATGTCTATGATTGTGATATCGGTGGTGTAATGTTAGGAGAGGGTGTGATGATTTCTGTTGCTAAACCTTTTGATACCCCTTTTGTTGAGAATACTTTTGGGGCCTCATTTTTTCTGAACATTCTCAGACTTTCCCTGAGTGGGTCTGCCTTTTTAACTATTATAATTTTCTTTTTTTTAAATTAAGCTGGTGATTGCTTTCTTGTGGGGATATCGAGCAAATTAAGCTACATTGCTATTCACAGCAACAGTCTACCTTGGAACACTCCAGCAAAGGATCCAGTAAATAAGTCGAGATAGGGCTCCAAACTAGCCAATCAGCAGAGAGCGAAACGTTATATTTAAATGAGTTGACCCTGCCGTGACATGCCTGACCACTACGCCTGGCTAGGCCACATGAATAAATTATGATAATACCCCAACTTTGCGAGATTTGCCTGGGGTACATTTCCTGGGTGCCTTGGAAGGGGGGGGGGCAGGATATTTAATAATGACCTTTTTATGTCAAGGTGTGTAGTTTACATATTTAAATTTCGACTTGTGTCATGTAATGATCAGTGAAATACTTAATTTGGTCTGCATTGTCTGCATGGTCCGAATTTTTCAATATGTGGCCAAAATAGGGGTGTGGCGTATTTTTCTAAACAAATGGATGGTTGGGTGGGTGATTAGGGCTTTATGTCCTGTATTTCTGCACCAGTTGGGCTAATTAGGACAGGCAGAGACCCTAAACAAATGGACGATGGGCTCTTGTTAGTTTTAGTGCTGGTCCGCATGGTCCGCGTGGTGCTCACCCCTAGTAAAGTGCTTAAATAGATGAGCCGATTTGCCTTTCAAAACTTAGTAGTACAGCTCAAAGGCATCGATATTACATTTTCCAACAAAGCTTGGCTCACTTGACTATCGTTTTTTTAATGTTAAATTGTTGTCATCAGTTCATAACAACAAACCCAGGGTTAGTTTACTCTTGTTAGGCAAGGGATCTGTCCTTGCTGACGGCGCTAGTTTGTGTAAACAATGCATTCTGGGAGGAGCCAAAAAAAAAAAAAGGGGGATGACGATGTTGTCATAAACAAACTATGTCACTTCAAGTCTTGTGATATGTATTCTCCCATAATTCTCAGCGCAAAATGGTGATGAAGTTTGATTGACTAAAATCTGAGCTGTGGTAGTTTTTAGAGAACAAATAACAATTGTCAGATCACTGCCTTCATTTCTCTTCAAAAATAAGACCATGAAGTCTTACAGAGTGGACAGGGTTAGGGCTATTTTATTTTGACAGTGAATGTTTTTAGTGGCTAATCAGTCCATCCTCCACAGAGGATGGATACTCCATATTGTGCTTAAATGACAACATCGCCTAGAAACCTTACCACATACCCGCCCTCGAAGGTCCTGGGCCTCCACGCGGCGAGGGTGGAAACACTTGGGGTGAAGTCCTCTATCCCCAGTGGCTAAAACAGGACAGTGAGCATTGCACAAGCTGCTCCAGCTATCCAACACAGACAATTATTGATTTTTTACATGCTTCTGGTTTCTACTACCAACTATAGATAATCAATCATACCCTAGAGAGCCTCTACATAGCCCACTCAGGTGCTGATGAGGCATTAAACAATAACACTAACTAACTTACCACATACCCTTTATTATCAATATTATAACTCAATTACAAGAATGTAACTCATATGATCACATGACTGGTGTAGCATGTGTCTCAATTGACAGTGTACAATTAAAGCTGGGATCAAGAAAATATAAAGATATGAAAATATGCAGTAAGGAAGTTAAATTTCATTAGTATGTGAATGCAAACGGAAGGATCCAATTTCCCAAGTGACGTGATAAACTGATTTGAAGAACACTGATACGGTATCTCCCTACATGATCATCACATTTCCTCATCAAATAATTGGTAGATTTCGACCATATAAAATATACCAACAAACTCATGCCAGTTTTGATTTGGAAATGGAGCCGGCAACATGACAAGCATGTCTTGGGGGAGTTTACTTGCATTTTCTCTCTTCTGTAAGTATAAACATTGAGCCTTGAAGATTGTAATTAATAGGTATCATATTAATTCCATCATATAGGGCTTCCAGCCAGTTAACTGTGACAGTTAACTGTATACAGTTAACTTGTTCAAATTGACCAATTAACACTTAATAATTACCTGTTAAGGGTTGCCGTTTAACTGGTCAACTGGTATTTTTAATAAAAAAGCTAAAAATCAGCCTTGAAATCAAGCAATTGAATGTTGAACGATCTCACAATGAATAGTTTAAAAAAAATTAAAAAATGCATTATCTTTGTAAGTATGCATGTTAAACTTTATATTGTCACTCTATCCCCTAAAGATATATACAAATTATTATGCAAATATACTTTGAAGGGCTGCACATAATTATATTGTGTTGTACTTCTTTCAAAACCTTTTTTAAACAGTCAACTATAAAATCTAGCTTTGCAGCTGTTTTGTTAACAATCTTATTGTTCTCATGGAACTATAAGTTTGTATATCTTATGCAACTGCGTATACACATTATGATTGATTCTGAACAACACTGATACGGAATGGACTTGAATTGCTGCTAATTTCAGTACCAGTCAGTGAGATAATAAAAAATTAAACTCTGGTCATACTGAAATTATTCAGTACATTTTATGTATTCTAACAAAACATTATCCTAAGTATATTAGAGTGAAGCCAATACGTTTACCTACACTTCGCTCAACAGTCAACTGGCTTAAACTGTTGAGATTTTAACAGTTAGCAATTAACTGTTTGTTAAAATTACCAGTTAAATTAAATTACCAGTTAAATTGGAAGCCCTGATTCCATGGTATATTAATCGGTACTTTTCTGTTTTCTGTTCTCATACCATCTACTGAAATTCTACAATCAGTCAAAGTAGTAGTATAAAAGTGATATGTATTGTACCCACCACCAGAGCAAGCTTTCAGATATCACAAAAGTACCAAATGATATACTATGGAATTGATATAGTTTAGTTTAAATATAAGCCAAAAAAAAAAGGTACCAACATCTTTATTTTTTTGACTAAATATTTAGTCAAAATGACGATGCAAGAAATGACTACCTGCCTATAACATTTTTCGTAGCACTTTTTGGAAACCTGGTAACCCAGACAGAAAGCATGCAATAAAATACTGTTAATTTGATATGTGCCCTGCTACCATAAGTCTTTAATGCCAAGATTCCGTGAATCTACCCAAGGGAATAATACTACAATTTACAGCTAAGGCAGAGAAAATGGCATTCTACTGTAATTTATCCAGTAAATTGCTGTGAAATACACCAAATAGCATGACATGTTTGACTAATATGAAGTGACAAGGTCTGGTTATGTATGAATGTGTCACAGTAACCAAAATGTTCTTTTGTAGTTCCTGGCCTGAATGGTGCGGCTTTTTGCAATGATAACTTTCCTATCCACTGCACCCCTTACCGAATTGTTGTAACCAGTATCTCTGCTTCATCAAGTCTTGCTGAGGATGTCTTGGTAGAATGCAACTCTCACCAAGAATGCGAAGTGCAGAATCCAAATAAAGAATGCTTGGAAATTATTCACTACTGCAGAAAGAGTAAGACGAACACTGGTTCATTTCAGTACTAGGAACTTTTATGTTTTTAATTCCCTGTATGAGCGTTGATAAGAAATTTTTTAGGCTACATATGCAATTTTAGAATACAATTTTTATTTCTGGCAAATGAATGAGGTCACAAAGATTGCATTAAGAACATAAATATAAACATTAAACTTAATTTCTATCATTGCCAAGGACAGAACAGAGAGTGAATAAATCCGGCTGCCTTTGAATCATATTTTAGAACATGATACATTGGAAATCGGAGATGCCCCTCTAAGGACAGAGTCATTGTTCAGCATGACGAGTGCTAACTACGATAAAGGGAAATACCAAGAAGCTCAGAACATCAATTGCAACATAAAACATTCAGGGGAGAGGAAAGATATCATAAGAAACCTCACTGTCACAATGATCGATTTCTCACCATTTGCAAACACTACAGATTATTGCCTGTATGTCAAGCAGCATGATATGAACCCATTCTGCTCTGGATCTAGGAAAGTCAATGCGCCATATGGACCCTTCAGAAGCATCACTGGATGGCAATTTGAAATTAAGTTGGATGCTGCTTCTACACAAGTTCCTGCTGTCAGGTTTTGGATTCAACTAGACAGTAAGTGTTATCATCGTCTCTGTGAGAGTGTTATTGTTTTGAACATAGATTTTATCATATAACTATCTGAGGGTACGAAATTTTAGTGATAAACCCTTAAATCATTATTTCTTCTGCCGGGCTTCCAATGTTTGATCTGGAAATTTGAAACATCATTAATTATAGTACAGCAAAAACGTGCTCATTCACTGTAATTCACATGATGAAACCAATACTTTACTATTCCCTATGTAATCATGATCTATGTGAACCAGTGTATTCAGTCATAAGTGTAATTATTCATTCAGTCCACCCAAACACGGATGTCAGCTACCATCTGGAGTGTCATTCTCAACCAGGTATTTTTTTAGACGTTTGAAAGATTAGACAAGGCATGCATAAATGGGTTGGCTAGAATAAATTCTTCATAGATTCTGAAATGTAATATTATTGCTTTGGTATATGTTTGACAACTTAAGGTAACAGAGTGAGTATTTTTTAGTGATTTATTTTGTCTTCTCATTCTAGATTCACTGAATGATAAAGGGTTTGCTCATCTGTACAGACTACACAGTCACTACACACTTTAGAAGCAATGTTCTGGTCTTACTTATCTGATTCTTTTCAATAATATTTACTTATCATTTTAACATGTTAATAAGATCAATTCATGAATTGATCGTATTAACATGTTAAAATGATAAGTAAATATTATAGAAAAGAATTAATAAAAAATATTTTATCCATGAATTTCATGGATAAAATATTTTTTATTTGTCTGCTCTGCACTAGAAAAAATTCTTCTACTTATTAATTGTTTTACCTGCAGTTTAATTCTTAGACATTATTGCTTCATTTTATCTCATTAAACAGTGATACTAACGACGCCAACTGAAATTGAAGAAAAGACAAGTCCAACTCCAACGCAAAGTCCAACTCCAATGCAAATCAAAGAAACTAGTTCAGGTATATCACCATACAAAAACATTTTGCAAATGAATATCATAATTGATTTGAAGCTTGGATGATATCTTCTCTGAACTTTTTTACGTTTCAGCAACCATAACAATTTCATCAGTGCTAGGGTCACTACTCCTAATTGCTGTTTTGGCCCTCTTTGTTGGATCAGCCCTGACTTGCAGGTATGGTAACATGTGTATTTATTACACCTATAATAACATTTTAATTATGTTATTATAGGTGTAATAATTATGTAGAATCACTCTTCAATTTTCTCTGAATTCTAAGAGCATTTCACAGTTTTTTCCTAGCTTGCACTATAAATTACATGTTTAATTTTCTAAAGAAACTAAACAATATCCAAGCCAAAAAAGATGGCGTTGTAAAAGCCTATCTGACATAACGACTTAATCAAAACAGTTAACAGTTTGTTTGACTAAATCCCTCATGATGTCATTGATGAAGAAGAAAAGTTTAAAGACTATTTTTCATATTTATTACAACAATAATAATAAGTTGAGTTGCACAATATATATATATATATATTTTTTTCTAATACAGAAAAAACGAAGTTAAGTGTACAAAAAGCTCTCGCCAATCATGCAACATTCCAGGCGACTCACCATACACCTATATTGATATTAATAGTATAGAAACCCTGTTGAATATTCCAAGGTAAGTGTGGTAACATTATTTCACTGATATCCTGAAGAGTCTATTTTTTCTACAGGAAATGTAAAAAGAAAACAGTTATATAAATTTATCTCATCCTGCAGTGATCTGCCAAGTAAAGAAGATTTGGCTGTACTGAGCAAATCCTGCGAAACACTCACAGGCTGCAAAATGCAAGATCGACGTTTACCCTCACCACCAAGGTATAACTTACAAGTAATTAGTTCACATAATTTTGTTTATAGCCAGTTTATATGTCATCTAGTGAAAACAAATTGGTCTTATCATTTTTAAGAGATCATGAAGACTTGGAAGATTTGACTGCCCAAAATCACTTGATTGGAGCAATCACCCAAGGCGCTAATGGAAGTGATGTTGATGACTCTTCTGACAGTGATACCGAATATCTTCCACCAAGGTCTGTGATACCAAAGTTATGAAAAGTACCACATTATAGTATGCATTGATACACATACATTTTGTCTGTGTTTGTTTCCCACATAATAGAGTAGGGCTAAAACATGACCTTCCTGATGCAAACCTCTGCAGTATCATTCTAAACAAAGAAAATGTCTTATTTTTCTCATTTTTCTGATAGTCTGATATTACGCTTCAGAGAAGAACATCAAACCGATACAGCAATGACCAGCAAGTTCAACGAACAAGATCCCTGTAAGGATACAAATGACAATGATGCTTGTGTTAATTCCAAGTAAGTAGATTTAACGTCGTTAAGAACATCCATTCGAGATTTCAACGATAAATGTTAATTTGATAAAATATTTTTTCTCTAAAGTGAGGCGCCATGCACTAAGGAACAAGGCACAGAGGTGGAGGGAAATCAAGTTTTGTCTGAGAATAATGATCGCCCTCAGGACACTGAAGAACCAGAGACAACCAATGCAATGACCCACAATAATGATGAAGATGTTGAACCAGATGGTGCAAAACTGCTTGAAAATGTTTACACACACCTAAGCGAAGATTCACTTCTTACTTCTGATCAAAGATCAAAAAGAACTACTTACATGCGACTGGACTGCAAAGAAGAGTATGCTCATAATTTTTTGTATCTTGGTGTTGTTTCATTAAAAACGTAGTTTTGTATTGAAACATAGACACAGATTTCAGAATTTTTTCTTCAAACAGTTTGTTATATTGGTGTGAAATTCAATATTGTTTGCAGAAACGACAAGGGCAAAGTGGATGAAGAGGACGGCCATGGTGATGAAAAGACAGACGAATCTGATGGCCAAGCAGACGCTCAAACAGACGCCAAAGTGGATAGTGAGGACACTGCAGAAGAAATTGCAATTAATGCTAATGAGCGTGAAGAGAAAATCGTTCCTGAAAAGTCACAGGAAGAAGAGGAACCAGAATATCTGGTGCTGATTCCTGGTGACGAAGACTTGGAAAACGCACTTGTAAGTAGCGAAGGAATTGTTGATTCGAAGGGTGCTAAAATGCAATAAGGCAGTGAAGACTTCATCTGTGAGATTAAAATTGAACTCTGATGTTTTAAATGTCAAACTACCATTCTTATTATTGAATTAATTCCTGGTGACATTTGACTAAAAATTAAGAATCTGTATTATGTTTTGCATGCACATATAAATGGTCACACATTTTGTTTAACATTGGAGTTCATAAACGCAAATGCTGTGCAAACAATGTGCATTTCCAAATGAACTCCTGAAAATATTCATCTAAGTCTCATAAATCACACGATTACGATTACGGTCATAAACATGTTCACTTCATTTGTGTCATGCCAGAATAACAATGAGGAAATGTTTTTGGGAGGTTTTCAAGCAATCTGCAAGAAATTCATGAATGCATTAATATGAGATTTCAAATGTCAAACAGCCACCTTATAATTAGAACTAATTTTTCTTGACATTGTGTGTATACATTATATATCTTAAGGATTTTGCATGCAATATAATTTTACACGTTTTAGATGACATTGTACATTTTTAAGTTTGTTTATTATATTACATGGGTTTTATGAGGAAAGGGTAATGATATATGAGAGAGGGCCAGATCATTTGCATCTGGAAAACTGCATGACAATTTTCATTTTATCAATTAGAGGAAATTGAAAACATCTGTGTTTTTGCATGTACATATATCATGTAGTGGGTAACTGCGAAAAACGGAATTCTCCTGAGTCTAATAATGATGTGTTTCGTGTTTGGATCATCAAAATTAATTATTGTGAACAAGATCAGGAACATGTTTGCTTCATTTTTGTCATGCAAAAATAATAATGAGGAAAGGAATTTGTTTTCCAAAAATCTGCAAGACATTTATGTCAAACAATTATTTTGCAATTAAAATTAATTGTTCAGTACATATGCCCAAGTAATAAGGATGTGTTTTGCATGTGACAATTTTTGTCATTTATCGTAATGCTTTTGCATGCAGCATAACTATTATAATAATTACACTGTATAGTTACATTGCATTCTGTAAACGCGTTTTGTTACAATATTGCATGAGATTATGTTGATTGGTCAGGTTGAGAGAGCTGTTGCATGCAGGAAATAACAATGTATTACTCAACAATATATTGAAGATTAAGCATTGCAAAAGTTTTCCTTTGTTTCTGTCAAGCACGCCTATTGAATGAACAAGACTTAGGTGAACAAATAATGTTTTTAATTTAAGTTCAACATTTTCTAACTACAGCATATGGTACAATCTTATCATGCTTGAAACCTATATAAATATATATTTATGACCACTGCATGTGGGAAAAATGTTGAAATTGCTATGTCAGTAAAAATCAAAGTTATGGCAAAGGTAGCACCACATCTTGGTGGGGATAATAAGCAGAGATGGAGACAGCAATTGCGCTTAGCACCACTGGCCTCAAAGTATAACCTAATGTTGTATGTTGTAAATATTTAGTGTAAGCCAATATAGTTCCTGCATTTATGGGTATGTCTCAAACTCACACTGCTGTGCAAAAGTTTAGAAATTCATATCATTTTGGTTTTCTATTTTGATAATAATAGTCAAACAATAACAGAAATCATTTGCTGTGATTATGTTAGAAAAGCTTGTGCTAAACATTGATCGATTTATTATCTTACAAATTACTTGTACCGATTTAAAAATATAATCACTGGTTAGAAAACAGTACTAGTCAATATTTCGTGAGGCTGTTCAAGTTTAATAACTAAAAATTGAATATATTTTTATATATACATTCCTTGAAAATATATAGGCCTACACTTATAAATTGTGCACTTTTATTCTTATTTTATACAAAATATTATTGTTTATATAAATGGCAATATATCGTTTATTTTGTATTTTTTAACTTGATTTTGTATTTTGTACTTCAATATATTATTATATATTACCTATCCTGTATGAACTTGTGGATTTTTACTATGGAGCCCCTATACGTATGCATTTGTAAAAACAAATAATGATACAATGTATCATGAGCAAGGGAAAAGGGAGGGGGAAAGAAGTAAAGAGACAGAGGGAAATGTGCTGACAATGAGAACCATATATTTAGGCATGTGAAATATTATTGGGGGAGGGGGGGGGGGGTGCTTTCTGAGGCAACCATTCTTACACTATCTGGGAATATAAATTCTGAAAAATCATGGCAATGAAAAGAACCAAGAGAATGTTTGACAATTATAGGTGTATAATACTATTACATATTTTATTTATCTACGTTTTGCACATGTCTACTTAGTGGCTTCATACGTGCATCGCATTTTGCAAACGTGTTATTGAATCTTATAAGCAATGAAAGATGTGAAATATTAATAACATCTTGTAATGTATCTGTTAATTATCATTATAACTGTGGCAATTACGGTTTTTGTATTATCTTACTTCAAATAAACACTTTCAAAAAACTTTTTTTTTTTTTGTGATTAAAATATAATAATAGGATATATCGGCTTCAGATGATAATGGGCCTATATTCATCACTCGTCAATAACCAATGAGGCTAAATATTACCGAAATCGCTATAACTGCATGCCAGCAACAATAATATCAGTGACTGGTTGGAATGAACATAACGTCATTACATTATTCTGAAAATGGCATTGGTTATCATCTCATCTGTCAAGCATGTGTGATTTAATGGAAAGGGCACACATTTCCTGATTTCGTGAATATGAGTGCATCTTGCATTGCTACAACAGAATACCTAATTGAATATGCCAATTATGGTAAAACAAGAAAATAATTAGAAGATAGCAGAGATACTAATCGTGATATTTGCGAACAAGATAAAGTAATGTTCGCTCTACCATAATACTTTTTTAGTAACTGATACGGTAAATAAAATCCATGTGAGATAACGCAGCTTTCAGAAATGTGAGTCTTCCTTATTTGTTACTTGACCAACTTTTAAAGACTATGATAGTGTTCGTGGGCTGGTAATTTCATGCATCAGTGAAAAGTGAGACTAATTTAAAGTCTCATAATTTAACCTCATTACTGGTTTCAACAACAATGCTAATTAACAATTTGAAAAGCTGTTATGGCCTAGTGCAAAAATAATGAAGACTGTGACATCATATTTTGTCTCACATTAAAATATAGCTATACAAAACATTTTTGTTGTTATTTATAGTTGTCTTATATTTCATAGATACTGTGAGTATTCCCTGAAAATTTGAAGCAAATTAATTGAGTCATTCTGATTTTTAAACCATTGTACGTTCTACGTACGTTCTACATACGTTCTACGTACGTTCTACGTACGTTCTACGTACGTTCTACGTACGTTCTACGTACGTTCTACATACATTCTACGTACATTCTACGTACGTTCTACGTACGTTCTACGTACGTTCTACGTACGTTCTACGTACGTTCATGGCCATCCTTAGCCATAAGTAGCCACTGTCCATCCGTATATACTAGCCATCCACTCGCGTCAACTCGTAGAACGATCGTAAAAAGCTCGGTGGACGTCCGTCAGAGGTCTGTCGCCAGCCCGTCGTCTTCCGTGTGAGTGATCTATGAGCGTCTCATGTAAGCCTCACGTATGCTTGGCGATGGTTGTCCGGCGAGCATTTAACGGACATCTGGCAAGCGTTTTTTTAGGACGATTGCCCCATGTACGCCCGGTTAAAGAAGTTATACGTGATTAACAGAGCCACGAGTGAGCACGTACAGCCAATTTTTGACGTACGTGGTCATACATAGGTCTTATACAAGATAGTGTGAACGCCCCTTTATTGTTCCAGGTAGTGAGAGCCTAGCAAAATGTGAAAATAGCGTTATGGCCAACATTCAATGATCCAAAATTCTCTGCTCCAGGAGATAGACTAAATATTGATTTTAAATAATAATAAATAAGCATGAACAAACAACTCATGTACTTAAGTTAAAGGTCTAATTCTAACAAAAAATTTATGAATTTCAGTGGTCTTCATGTGAAACATCAAATGAGTGTTGAATTGTGTTAATTATCATAAAATGCAACAGTTTCATGAGCATTAAACTCTATAGAAGACAAAAGAAATGACGAAAAAGTTAACTTACAATAGTACTAATACGAAATTTGCCGTTAATAAGAAAGCTGTGAGCTTTTATGAAGCATATTTTTGCACTAGGCCTTATTCCTAATCTTGGCAAAAATTTAATATCACTCTCCTATCAACCATTGTCTTATCAATGAAAGTTCCACTCTTGTCATAAACCGAAAACGCAACATAATAAATTGAAACAATAAATGTCAAGTGTTGTAAGGTTATTTTGGGAAAGCGGGGGATGCCATGTAGTCATGCTGTTAATGTACCTAATATAGCAGTGCTCAATGAGCAGGCCCTGGGAGATAAGATAACATATGTGATCAACAAGAAGCGAAACTATAAAACTTTCAAAAATATACTTTCAAAGTATCGCCGAACTAATTAACATTTGAAAACTAATGCCCATTTATCAATTGTTTTTTACTATCTAGCTGTGACATACTTTAATTACCTTTAATCAAAACCTGAACTGGCAAGTTATATGGGCTGTTGACACGCAAAGCTATTAGGGTCTAAATTCATGGTATACCAGAGAGTTAGACAATGCTATACTTTTTGTGATATTGTCTCCATCAAATAACCATCTTATATCTTCACCACTAAATGGAATGAACACATTTATATAATTATTTTGGGTGTTTTTCATTATTGAATTTTGGAAATTATCAACGTCCATGTAAGCTCGACATGACTTGAATTTCTCATCCTGATATTACTCATAACTAATTTCTGTTGTTATTTGGCTCAGCATCTGATTAAGCAACTCTTACCTGTCAGCATTAACAAGATGAAGACCAAGCCCTCCATTGCAGCAGAACAAGGAAATGACAAGGACTAGATAATCAAACAGAAAGTATTGTGAGTCTAAAGGTACGAAAATATGGATCATACTTCACACACTGAGAGGAACAGTACTATCAAAGATATGCGACAGTGACATACATTGGGCCTAGTGCAAAAAATATTGAAGCCTTTAGTATCATATTTAGTTTCATTAAATACAGCTATTATACTGATTCTAGAGTTGTTATTTATTTTTATGCTACATTTGGTAGATGCTGTGAGCATTATCTGAAAATTTGAGGCAAATGAATTCAGCCTTTTTCATTTTGTAACAAAATGAACAGCAGGATAAACGGCATTTAGTCCAATTTTTAGTTTGACATTGTGAAGTTGGTTAAACATTCATGACTGATTTCAATATGTTGTGCTATTAATTTAGCGTTCCAAACTAACTTTTTTTAAATATTCAATTAGTCTAGTTTTCTTAACTAAAAGAAGAATTGTGCATTTATTCTTAGCTCTGTGCCTCATCAGTGTGGATCTTACAAGAGAGACTCTCCATGCTAAATGTAAGTAAAATTTCCACATTTTATGCATTATCGAAGAAATGATGTAAGTAATATAGCATTTAGATTGCTAAAATTTTGCTGGAAGATAGCAATAATGGTTGTAAAAATAGCCGTTTCTCACCTTTTAATTTAGCTTGTTAAATATTAAATATCACTGGTATCTATTGAGTCAGAGTGAAACTTTTTTTGTCCCGAACGTTATGCGCAATTTATTACTCAGATTTGTACTTACTTATTGATCTATAAGAAAAATGATAATCGCATAAAATCATGGTATTATGTTTTTCATATCATTCCAGACTATTGTTGGAAGTTCCTTCTGTGAATTTTTATGAAGCAAGTTTAACAGTGTACACATATATAAATTCCGCACATTACAGCCAGAACGTCAGACTGGCATTTTATTTGGCCACATATTATAGACACACGTTCATGTTTAAAAAAGAGATGAAAAACATTTTTAAGTTTGATTGGATTGGAAGGGGGCATTATTATTTATCGTTTAAACTTCTGGGCAAACACAGTCAGTATTTTCAACTGAAATATCATAAAGGAGGGATGAAAGGGTTTGGGAAAACTTGTATCTTAAAGAAAAACAATTTAATAATTGGACTGAGTATGATTTTTTTTGAGCAAATTAGCAAAAACTGTTATTATTAGCATGGATGATGAAGAATCACTGAGCATGAAGTTAGCTGTGTAGGAGCATGGAGTCACTAGAGACTCCATGGTAGGAGTTATAGCAATCTTTGATATTCAGGAGATACAATGAATTAGGTAGTTATTACTATATTTTAATAAATCATGCAAATGTTGTTTATAATGGAGAATGCAATCAAACAAATGGGAAATTACATCTTTTAAGTTGTCAGCAGGTTTCTTCTCTTTTTTTGTTGATTTTTGAAATGAAGAGCAATTTAAATAAAAACCCACTGATTGACAGTATTTGAACTCAGAACAAATTTATTTGAAAAAAAAAAGTATATAAAAATATACAAGATCAGTATTTAATTAATAGTGAAAAGTGCAAGCCATGCAATTAACCTACTAACATATTCAATTGACCTCATAACCCATAATAAGGAAACTGGCCTAAATATGACTATGTATCACATACAAGGAAATTGCTGTTGTCAGGGTTTTTAGAAACTGAATATCAGACAGCAAGATATTTAAATGTGTTTTAATGAAAGTTGATTACATAAACATTGT
Source organism: Alitta virens (assembly GCA_932294295.1). Classification (NCBI taxonomy): domain Eukaryota; kingdom Metazoa; phylum Annelida; class Polychaeta; order Phyllodocida; family Nereididae; genus Alitta; species Alitta virens. Next base: position 26,940,297 of record OW028578.1, read on the forward strand.
GTAGAAGCTGTCAGTCAAGCTTTTTAGTTAGTTAGTGTTATTGTTTAACGCCTCATCAGCACCTGAGTGGGCTATGTAGAGGCTCTCTAGGGTAAGATTGATTAACTATATTTGGTAGTAGAAACCAGAAGCATGCAAAAAATCAATAATTGTCTGCGTTGGATAGCTGGAGCAGCTTGTGCAATGCGCACTGTCCTGTTTTAGCCACTGGGGATAGAGGACTTCACCCCAAGTGTTTCCACCCTCGCCGCGTGGAGGCCCAGGACCTTCGAGGGCCAGTCAAGCTTGTTATCAATAACATGTTATTTGTTTTAATAAACTGAATCAAGTTGTTTTATCATTAATCACCAATGGATATTGGAAAATGTGTGATGCGTGTATGAACAATAAATATTTTGATGATATCTCCACAAGCCTCTAATTATGTTTTATTCTTGTCACAAGGTGATCAGTGTTTTTCAATATTAAGTTTATGTACTTTCATTGGTCTTTTGGTAGATCAATGTCCTCCCCTATCTGATGAAATTCAAACACATTATGACTAGAAAACATCATGCAAAAAGAAGGAAATATACACTATTATTTATCATCAAAGGTCAACAAAGGTCAGTGATTATGAATATTCATAAGGAAAATGTCCATACAACTCACAAAAGTGTTTGTCATTTTAAAATTACATAACATATCCAGGTACTTATATATTTACTACGTAGTCAGCCAAGGTTGCCATGGGTACGTGTAAAATGTTTGGTTGCCATGGATACCTTATTCCCATAAAGAGGGATCAAATATGAAACTTCGGTGCCACTCAGTATGACCGAGCCAGCAGTGTTGGGCTATCCATTGGATTGTAAAACCATGGAGATGATGTTCTTCTTATAAAATCCAATTTAAGACAGATAATATGGCACATCCCTTGAGTAAATTGAACATATAAGATCATTTACCTTAATATCATAATTTTGTCATGCAAATTAAGGTACATTTAGCTTTTTATTTTAATAATTATTATATCAAACATAAACTGCATCCCATGTCAAGACTCCCACTACACAATCAGCACCCTTTTCAGTTTTTACACACAAATAATGAACATGCATTCCACCATCTTATAATAAACAATTGCATAGGTCAAAGTTCAAAGGTCAATGACCTTTCAGTGGTAGTGAAGTCTCATTGGACTATGCTTCATGTCTCTGAGATTGTTCTATATTTTTGGGACAACTCGTGAAGATGGACAAGGTGTGTGTGTGTGTGTGTGAATAGGGCTTTACGTCCTGTATTTCTGCACCAGTTGGGCTAATTAGGACAGGCAGAGACCATGGCAATGAGACGAAGGATGAAACAGCCATCCAACTTAGGCAAGATGGACAAGGTAAATTGTTCCTCCAAAGAAATGAAGATGATTTTAAAGATTTGCAGTAAGTGATAAATGGTTGCCATGGTTACTTGGTGACCAATAAAAAGAGGCCAAGGTCTACATGACTACAGCTTAGTTTTCAAATGTGAAGATTTTTAACATAATATATTCAAGCAACTGGTCAGGCTTCACCTATTTCACACTGACCATCTGTTCTGAATGTTCCGAGTGGGGTTTGAACGTGTGTGTGTGTGTGATTAGGGCTTTACGTCCTGTATTTCTGCACCTGATGGGCTAATTAGGACAGGCAGAGACCATGGCAATGAGACGAAGGACGGGGTTTGAACGTGACCTGAGCACTCTTCATAAGTTGAATCTCAGCAGGATCAAAATTTGAAAATTATCAAACCATGTGCTATCACAACAATGTCCTGTGTTGTAATATGAATATATGCAGTAGCCAGCATTTGCTGAGCATGTAAGGTGCGCATGCAACATTTTTTTTATGAAAATGTTAAGTTTTAACCACTAAATCAGTTTTGTTTTTCAAAAAGAAAAGCAGCAAAAAGTATGCCTCGGTGACATTACCGATTCTTGTATGACGTAAGACACTCAATCTCACCAAAGAAAGCAACATTACAGAAGGGATGGGAAAATATATAAATTTATCACACTTGAATGGAAAGGGAGATGATCACTGCAATCACCAGGGCCATAGCCTGGGAAAAATTCTAGGGGGGGGGCAAAAGTCTCACTTCTGAGGTTGTGATGTACACCTCAGTAACCATAAATGTACCATATTTGGCAAAGTCCTAGTGGGGGCAGTTGCTTCTATAGAAGGTACCGCAGAAATGTACTTTAAATCACAGAGCAGATAATGGTTTTGCAAGCAAGGCAGAATCTTGGAACGCCACAAAGCAATTCTAAGCAGAAACATCCAGCTCTCTGGTTAGTGATTATTGCTCAAACATTAGCACTGAATTGTTTGCCGTGGACAAGAAAACATAGATGAATACCACTTTTATATGAACTTCTAAACAATATTCTGGTTCACACAATTTGCCTCAAAACATGGTTGAGAATTATCAGTTTCGAGGGTGCCTCACCTGCGGTGTGGGTAGGCATTTCAAAGACAGATCAAACTGACCTCTTCAACAGTGAAAATGGAAATTCGTAAGGCATAGGGATGACATTCTAGCTGGTGTTCATCCTCATGCAGATACAATATGCTAAAACTTTAAAGAATTAAAATGGCATCCTCCGAATGGAGTTGCAAGCTTCAACCAGATTGAGCATATCTGGTTAAACACATCTGTTCCAAGTTCCACCTGGTCTTAGTCAGAAACTCTGACTTCGCCACAGAAAATCAGACATCTCATTGTAAATATTCCTAGATGATTTGTCACTGTAATAAATAAAAACTTAGGCTGGTCAAGCAGACTATGAATTACTCATAAAGGGAATTTGACCTTTATTTTGACAAGTTAAATTTGTTTAGATGTTTGCCAAGCAATGCTTGACTTGGAAATTTATTTTAATTAATTTATCATCTAATCTGTAAATTGTACAATAAAGGTGCCAGACCATGTTAGATATCTTTCATATTAGAGTATAGATCTTTTGAAGAAAAGCATACAGAAAACATTGTTTGCAGCAGGTTATCAGGTACTTTTGTACCCCACCGTTCACTACAAATATCATACAAAATTTGCAGAAATATGGGAAAAATACTTTTGTGCTGACCTCAGGACCTGTTCCCAATGCATATTATAGGACTGATTGAAAAGGCTTCATATAAACTGCATGCACTTACATTTTACATATACGGCTGTTTATTTTAAAACCTTTTATCACAGGCATGTTAAAACATGTTACAATCGCCATTGTCACTATCAGTATCTTTTTCGTTAACAATTTTTGAGTTGATATTGGAGCCTGGAAGGTGTTTATGAATACCAGATAAACACTGTTAAAGCCTTCATTGGTCAGAGTGAATAGATAACAGTGAAACTACAAACTGCTTATCCCCGCAAATGTGATAGTTCCTCCATTCTGAAGGCTCCTGATTATGAAGGTATCCACTCCACAAGACGTTTCTTTATTATAACCTGCCCATAAAGCTACATTTCAACTGGTGCTTTGGTTCTGTATTTTTTGATATATTCGGCCGAATGATGTAAATTAATGTAAAAACCATGGAAAGTGGTTGGAAACGACAATTAAACATGTTTCCAGTCATTTCCAAGTCTATACAAAAACAAGTGAATAAACCATAGAAACTGGTGGTAAATAAATACTGAAGATATCATATACTATGGTGTTTGGAAAGTCACCATTATTTTTTGGACTTATATTAATAAAATATCCAACAAACTTCACCGTGCGAATATCAAATATTCAATATCCAAAGACTTCACACTCATCAAGAATTGCATTTTTTTTGGCAACTTGGAAATCATATTGAGGTGGTGATTCAAGCTTACGGTAGAATCATCGGAGGCATTGCTCTCAAATGGTTTACCTCATATTTGTCCAACAGAACACAATCAGTAGTGACTAATGAGAAAGAATCTTCTAAACAAAAAGTTAATCATGGTGTGCCACAATTAAGGCTCCAAATTAGGTCCAATATTGTTGAACTCATATTAAACCTCACCCTCAAAGGATATATGTGCCTATTAATGTGGGCTTTTGCCACCCCCACCCCTTTTTCAAATTCCTGGATCTGACCCTGCCTTTTATTTCACCAGCTAGGTGGCCTAATGGTTAAGGCATCTGCCAATTCCACATTGGCCAGCTCTGCTGAAGGTCCTGGGTTTCGAGGGCACTCTCATGAGCTACACGCCCGCTGGTTGATACCAGTTAAAGCTGGATTGTCACTCAATATGACAGTGGCCGAAATATATTGCATTCACTTCCTTATCTTCTTAATACTGATTACCTACCATCTGGAGCTTTGCTGGGTTCACTATCTCTATAAAATAAATAAACTTCACCTATAATTTAATTTTCCATGCCATCAGAAGTCCAATATGTAAACAAACTCAAGTGATGACGTCACAATACTCAACAGTGGGCAATGGTGCCATTTCCAATGTGCCTTGATCAAATAAGGTGATTTTCAATTATTTGATGAAGTTTTATAAAAATAGTAATTTGACAGACGTAGTCATATAAACGGACTAAGCTTCAGACCCAGCAGCATTGAGACATTGATCAAAGATTCAGTTATATTATCTGATCAGCTAGTGTGGGCCAATCAGAATGCCATCGTCATCCATGCAGCATGGGGGCATGTTGTACGGTAGCAGAGGATATTGGACATCGTTGTGACGTCACCAAATCATTGCATAGGCCACACTAGTTAGAAAGATGTAGATATCAGCTACAGATCAGAAAATAAAGGCAATGAGGGATTGTGTTGTCCAAAAAAGTTTTGTGTGGGATTAAAAAACATATATTAGCAAGATTGCAGGTCCAGCAGCCCTGCAACAAGCATCGTCTTTGATGAAATTCACAAACTCATAGCAGCAGAGCAATTTCAAATTGTTTCATACAGCCAATGTCAGGTTATGTATTAAGCACATCTCTCAATTGCTGAAGTTAAAGTCAGTAGAATGAGGAAATACAACTTCAGTGTGTCTTAACATCACACACAGCTAGATACCTCACATGACAGCTCTTGAGACGCACTAACGTGGACCTAACAATTAGTCAGACCACACTCAAGACTCCATTGCAACATAATGAAAGTGACCGAATAATATAACATAATTTAACCAAAATATATAGCACACTTTGGTCCAGCTACACTCGAAGTTTTTGCACTATCGACAGCAATTTTGCATTCTAGGACTCACGGAAATATTCTTTACTATGGTTATACTCATAGACTGTATAGGTAAGAGTCGCACCAGCGCTAGGACAACCACTCAGAAGAGCAAAATTCAAAGCCAACTTCTGTCACAGACAGCCAAAATACCTTTCATTAAAATGTTACAAATTTGTGCTTCACAAAACACTGCTATATATGGTTGTGTCACATGAATAAAGAAGTCACATGAATAAAGAAGTCACATATGTACACAATTTATTTAAACACATTATACAACCAGACCCCCTCATCTTAAAACAACAAATTACATTAAAGAACTTGTTAAGAGTATTAGATAATCAGGTCAAAGACAGCTGCAACTGTTCAGCAGCATGTAAATTAATCAACACTAGACTACATACTACTGTGTGTATGGTTAGCTGCATATGACCTTTAAAATCATAATAACAGTAGTGATAAATGTGAAATGTCAAATCAAAATGATTTACCATTTCACTAGCGTTCATAAAAGACAGTCTGTGGATAAAATCACGGACTTTTTATAAGTTTTCTTTGTCATATGAAAGCTGCAAGCTCCGTGAGAATCCCCCTGCCACTAATTGTGACTGACAATTTTGGTTTTTGACCTGCATAGCCAAGTTTCTCATTTGTTTGCGTTGGATCAATGCTTTGGGCGTTTCACTGTCGACATTTCTCGGGGCCAGTGGTGACCGTTGTGTGACCATCTCATTTTTAGTATTTGATGAGCTGACGGGTGATTTTCTCTGGAAAATGAAACAGGATGTTAAAATAAGTAAATGGAGGACAATCTGATAAAAGTTGCAAAGTCAATATCTAAATTAGCGATAAATTCTGTTTTCCTAGTTAGGTCTCCTTGCATTATAATACCTTGTAAATAATAAATTAAGTGCCAATAAATCTACATAAACGAATCTGCATCTATTTTTATTGTGCACCAATTCTTACAATATGTTGAATCACAGGTGTTCGCCAACGTAATAGCGCGGTGTCAGCTCTTAGCGGTAACATTACTGTTTAATAAGATAATAGTATTAGTAAAGTGTTTACCGCTAAGAGCTGACACCGCGCTATCACGTTGGCGAACGCCTGTGGTTGAATCAATAAAGTAAAGCACAAACTTTTGAACCTATAATAAATGTGTGTACTTCAAAAAATGTTCACCTACCTTAGACACTGGTATTTTTGAAATTTTGATCTTCTGTTCGGACTTCTCAGAGAGCGTCAATTGGTTTTCTGACATATCTGCCAACTCGGTTGCAACTGAGGAGGAATTATAGCAAAATTACACAAACTGTTTCATAAGTTCAGGGCTTAGTCAGGACTCAGATGTGACCAAAAGTGGTACTTATTCGAAATAACCTTAAAGTAAAATAAATACAAAAATGTGAATATATTGAAGATATTAATGCATACCATCACTGAGATCTATATCATTTGGCTTCAAATGGTTTTCTGCGGACCTATCGACAAACGGAGACAAATCACCATGTCCGACGAGGTCGTTTACAGACATTTCTGGCTCCTTCATTGGTGTATGAAACTGTAACAATTTAGCATCTGACTCTTCTTCACTATCACTTTGTTCTTCTACCTCATCTACCTCATCTTCTTGCATCAAACTGTCATTCTCGTTCGTCAAAGTCTCATAGTCGTTATTGAATAGATGTCTGGTAGGTAAAGTCTGTGCGAGTGAACTTAGTTCTGTAAGAAAGGATAACTTGTTAGTGTGCAAAATGAAAGGCTCTAAATGTGTTGCAACAAACGGTACAACAAAAATCTATCTGAGAAACATCAAACAATTAACATTGATGACAACAAGTTGTCGCTTACAAGCAAATTTATAATTAATTAGTTACTGGTATTCCTGAACGATAATAATTCCAGGCCTGGTTAGCTGCCTGTAAGTGCTCAATTTCTGCAAACGTGTCAGGAACAATTGCAATTAATAAATTTCCTCTGCTTGTATGTGACCAGTTTGGAATGACTAAATAATCATCACATTTTATTTCATACACTTATAAATGAGATATAGCATTACATAGAGAGAGAAAAAAAAAACCATTTGTGTGAAAAAAATAAGAAAATACAAAATTTGATGGTTATATTATCATTATGTAGTGGATAAGAAACACAGCAAGCAGTTTATCTCCTGGTTTGAAAATAAAAACCCTGATGTCATTGTACATTAAATTTTAAACTGATGAGATATCTAATAACTGTATATAATTTTTGGCATGACAGTAGATTGTTGGTCAAGTCGTCAACAGGCAAATTCATCATCTGGTGAAGTCGTCCCCAAAAAAGTGGAGTCGTCCCTATAAGTGAAGTTATCAGTATTTCATGTCATACTAGCCACAGGCCTATTTAGATTAAATCAACGGGGGTCATCGCACATACGGGCAGGCGGCAAGGTCTCGCCGGCAGGTTGATTGCCGGCCCTAAAACGTCCGATTTGTGCGGTCTGATTTAAATTAACGATTTAACACTGGTCAAGCAGACGAGTTAACCAGCCATGATGACAAGTTAAACCAATGTGTTGACCACTTGTCATCCATGATGACGTCAGACAACCTGACCAACTGGTGTAGGCGACTTAACCAAAATGGGGACGAGTTTACTTGTTGACGAGATTGCGTAGACCTGACAGTAACACAGAGCTCACAGAATTGGTCTTTTTAACACTATTAATGACTTGTGAGATTCCTCAATGCTTACTTTTCTCTTCGGTGACCTCTGGTCTCGTAGTATAAATAGGGGTACGGTCAATGCCACAACTTGGAGATCGCGGATCATGGAGCGTTGTTGGCACCTTATGCTCCACTTTTGTTGACGGAGTTGCGGCAACTGTAATCGGAGTTCTGTCAAGTCCTGCACTTGGTGAACGAGGATCAGCACTTAACACCATGCATCTTTTTGGGGTTCCCGTCCCGGGTACGTCATCTTCATCATGAAGTTCTTTGAATGTTTTACTTCCCATCTGACCCATTTTTGCACTGGCAATATTCCTGCAAATGTAACATATGAAACTTTAAATTCACTCTAACAGTAACACAAAGCATTTGAACATTCAGTCCATCAAGAAAATGCACATTGTTCAAACAGCACATAGTTTAAAGCTTACCAAATTCAATGAAATTTAAAAAAGAAGATAGCAATGATCATAATGATTGACAATCATACATTATTGTTCTAGTCATATCACTAAACATTTACTCCATAAGTTACTGTGAACATTTTACTGTCCAATTCAACTGTTCAAACATAAGCTCAAGTTAACATAACTGACTGATTAAACAGGTGAAGCACAACTGCCACAAGTTGGCAAGACAAGCAGTTCATTAGCTAAGCTGTGTCACTATAATTTATAGTGTATAGTGTGTGCTAATCTCGAACAACTGCAATTTATATAAAGGAGGGTAATATCGACAGGGCAGGTATTTTCGACCCTCACATTAGATTTAGAATGTTAAAATGTTTTGTGAACATTCTAGATAATACGTGTGTCGAAAATACCTGCCCTGTCGATAATACCCTCCTTTACGGTATATGAATTCATCTCTATTCAACCAATATATGATGCTACAACTTACCGTCGTTGTGAGCAATATTAGCAAGTTAAAATCACAAACTTAAGACCTATCCGTCAAGATTTTGCACGTTGTTCACTGTTTTGAAAATGAAGAAGTTTTAAAGTTGGCGCAGGTCTGCTCAGCCAATCAGAGCGCTCGTAACAATATCCGCTGAAAAACTATTTTTTTATATATATAATTAAATTATTCAATGCACACTATCGGTTGACGTTAATTAATTACGGTGCATGTATAAGAATAAACGAATAAAAATGTTAACATTGTCCATTTATTACACATAATATTTTTGCAGTAAAATTTGGGTCCGGCGGAGCGAAAAAACGCAAAGCTCTGGATTCCCCTGGGATTCCCCATGGCTGTTGTCCGAAGCGCCAAGGCTGCAGCTTTTCGAATTCATGCATGACGTAATCCTCCAACAATTGTTATGACATCACAAAAAACTATATTAAGGTGTACCTATGTCATGGGCCACTATAGAAATTAAGGCTGATACGACTTTGCCGTTGACGACCTAACTATGAAGATGAAGGGGTTACAGTGAACTCGTCATCAAGTCAAATCGTCATCTGGCGAAATCGTCATCAAAAAAGTCAAATAGTCATCGGAGCTGGTAAAGTCGTCAACGGAGCTGGTAAAGTCGTCAACGATTGATTAACTCGTCATCAAAGTCGCAATTGTACTTCTTAATTGAAATTAAGCTCGATGCTTGACACTTCACAACTCATCTGGCCTGATGTTATACACAAAACTTGCTTGATTGTAAATACACAAAACTTATTATCACCCTTTTAAACCCCGATTCTATTGTATTTCCTCTTACACAATAAAAGCAAGCTAGAAACAATTGTATTTTCTTTTGTTTCTAATTACAATTCCCTGCAGCCATAGGAAAATATAAAAACTGGAGCTGGAAAGGCTCATCATCACATGTTGTGATTCTGTTCTGAATACATGCATAAGATAATATGGCATTCAAACGCAAAGTTTCGCATTTACCTTTTGGACTCAGCATGTGACTGTGTTGTCTGTCACAAAGAGGTAAGTACATGATCACAATGCCCTGTGTTGTGACAAGTGTAATGGCTGGCAACATAGAGAATGTAATATTCTGGTAACTTTAACATTTAATTAAATGGTATTGATTGTAATGTTACATAATGTGTAATTATATTATATATATATGCATTACACTAAAGAAATGTATGCATTATGATAAACCTTTGAATAATTAGTATCTGGCAGATTCTGCTAGTTTTTTTTTTATGGATGTGTGTGTATAGATATATACATGATTTGTTTGCATTTATATTGGATAATTATGATAATATATTATGATAATGTAGAAAAGAAGACGCCAACAATATGTGAAAATCCGAGATTAGGAACTGCTGAACGCCTGGTATGAATACGATGAAGGAGAACTAAATGTTAAACAATTATTGAAACGCATATCTAAAGTGGGAAATTGAAAGGATCTAGGACTGTAATTTGTGCATTTTAACTTGCTGTGCACCACAATAATTTCAATAAACTTCTGAAAGTTTACTTTTTGTGTTGTGAATTTGTTATAGCCTGAGAATACTAATATAAATGGTAGCAGCACTGCACTGCATTGCAGTGTGCAGTGGCGTCCTCATGTATGTAAGATATAATTATTTTAATGACGACTTCACTAGTTTCGTTGACGATTTTAACTATGATGACGAGTTCACTAGCCCTGATGACGGCATTGTCACAAGTGGTAGCGAGTTTGCTTTTTTGTTGACGAGTTGGCCATGTGGCGATAATGGGTGATGACGACATGACCAACACTCAAGATGAAGAGTTCACTAGCAGCTACTAGCACTGTTGACGACATTACCACAAGTGGTAGCATTTACTTTGTCGTTGAGGAGTTGACCAGTTGACGATAATGGGTGTTGAATGGTTAGCGGTCCGACCTTGGACCGCTCAAAAACCGGACCACTACAAAAATACCGGAAACCGACTGATCGGTCCGATGACCCCGGACCGGCGGTCCAAGCATTGCATGTTGAATTTATACACCAGATGGTTTAATTGTCATCTCAATTGGTTTGTTTCAGTTATATATTTTTTTACATAAATATTGCAGTAATATATATATAAATTAAATTATTATAGTCTGTCCTGGGCCTGTCAGTGGTCATTAAATAATTCCATACATCAAATTATGTTAAACAAGAACCAGTTTTTTTTTTGGTGAAACAACTGTTATGTCGATGGACCGCCGCCAGACCGGTCCGATCTCTAATACTGGACCGCTCACCCTTGGACAGGACCAGGACCGGACCACCCCTGGCTTAGCGGTCCGGTCCACATCACTAGTACTACCAGGGAGGGCCGGGGGACTCCCCCTTGGATCCGCCAGAGGCTCCCCCTTGGATCCACCAGTGATTCAGTGAACTACATGTTCATAATTTTTTTCGCCCATGATCCCTTGCAATTAAGATAGAATAATTGGTTGCTATCAGTCAAACTACACTCAGTCGTGTAGCTATCCTAAAGCAAGCCTGCCGTTTCCGAACAGATAGGCCTACGCTTTTTTTAATATTGTCATTTTTGAATGTCACGAGCAGCCAATAGAAATGAAGTTTAAAAGAGGGCCCTTCTTTTGGTCATATTTGAGTGTTTCTTATTTTATTTATTTATTATTAATACCCCTAACCCCTCACCGTATACTTACTTATACCAAAATAAATAATCAGCTGATTTCTTTAATATTTCAACTGATGTAAATAATATTATAAAATCAAATTCCTTTTTACCTCTGTCTTAGCCTTCACCGCCCCCCTCCCCCCCCCCCCCCCAAGTATGTCATCCCGCTATCTGCTGCTCCGCAGCAGTCAACCCGCTTTTTACGTAATCTTAGTGGATTCCAATATGGCAGCCTCCTTGGAAAAACACATTTCGAAAATACGCTCTCCTTTGGGGGGAGAAAAGGTGTACAAGGATGAGTGTGCTTTCAGCTTTGACACTCCGGTAACAATAATTATAGTTTGAAGTATCTCTAAGCTCAGTGTTGTTGATATTTCTGTACATTGGATGCCCGAATTCTGTAGCTAAAATGCACTGGCTACCGGCGTCACTCACTGAGTCAGTGCATTGTCATTGTTGTAAACCATATCATATGTGAACTGATAAAGTGCTAAATGTAATGTAAGTTTGACAGCTGTCAAATTTGAGAAGTCTTCGGACAGTGTCCGGGTTTAACGTTCTTTGGCGTGATAACAATACTATGTATAGCAATTTAAAGGTTTTATGTTCATATGGCGTCAGCAAATCTGTCAATCAAAAATAACATTGTAGAGCTCTATCGATTATCGTATCACTATGACACTAATTATCACTATCAGTGTAATGATTGTTGATGGATTCGCATTTTCTTCATTCATAACCTAAAGTTATGAGTTCATAACACATCTGAACTCACAACCGGGTCTGCCACACAATTACATACTGCAATCAATATCTGGCCTACTTAATTGATGAAAGCTCTGCGCAGTTAGATTACACAATGTGGTTGAATTAATATTTTCGGTTGAATTAATATTTTTGGTAAAACATGGATGTTCGTGATATATAATAGCTAAGTGCAATTTTATTAACCCTGCACTTTCTAACAGCTAGACAGTGCCAAGACGAAAGTAGTCATCAAGAGACAAATGAGAGGTCAACAACCTACTAGGTTTCGACCTAAAGCGTCTGCAAGTCTGCAAGACAATATTATATATTTATTTTGTATGCCAATAGCATATTTACAGCAACAGCAATAACCCAGTGTTAACCTGGCAAAGACACATGCGTGTTAACCCAGCAATAGTAACGCCTGCAGCCGCAGGGATATAATAATGCAGCCGCTTTCTGTGACCCTGATCACTGGTTCTACATTGTACATAGATACTAGGAGCCTTTCCACTTAATGGCATTAATTACAAGTTTCTATGACGTCCTTTTTTCTCACAATTGCAAGTTGAAAACAATGCCTAATGCAATTCTAGTGTGTAATTAATGGGTGCATCTTTGTGTTACCCCACCCCAGTCTGTGGCTGCTCCAATGGCTATTTAGCAATACAATTTAAAGTAACAATTTTGAATAACATTATACATTAGCTTGGACCACTAGGGCTATTTTGTGAGTGAGTGAATAATACAACACTAAAAAAAGAAAGCTATGACTCAATGGTGAAGATTTCTCTGCACCCTGATGTCAGCACCACATATATACACTGATATTTAACAGTATTGATATGTCGCTAATGATTTTGCTGTCTTTGTTAATCCATGCAAATTATAAGAATTATTATCATTACCAGGAACATGAAAATGGCCTGTACATTTGCATGAACAAGTTCATTGGACTGGGTAAAGATTTTGTCCAGGAGTATTTCAACCGTACTGGAAATGCAGTGTTCCTGCATATGCGAACGATCAAGAAAAAGGTATTCTTTTTTATATTGACATTATCTGCTTTTTATATAGTCTGCGTATGAAATTTTTTCTTGTTGAAATATGTATTAAGTAATGGTTATATCCTGAATAGGAGGGATTTAACTAACATTTTGTTGGTTATGTCCCTCTCAGAACAATAGGAAAACAGTCTAAGTGGAATATAATAGCGTTTATCCTGTTTTTCTTCACTTTCTATGTCATGCACATGTGTGTATATATGAAACTAAAGAAAATGTGAATAGGATACGATGCTTAATTATGTAACGTGTCGTGTTAATAAAAATAAACAAACTATCTATGTTAAAAATCGGTAACATTTTCTTGTTTCTGTGTCCAGATCCCAAAGGCAGATGAAGACCCTCCTAAGAAGAAACCAACAAGACTTGCGATTGGTGAGACTGTTAATTATATTTTACCAATCAGTTTGGTCGGGAGTTTGAGATACATGGGAGTGGGGTGTCTTCCCAAAACACAGGCCTCTGGAAAACTCTAACAATAATCATATAGCTCAGTGCATTTAATTATCTTAACTGCAAACTCTACAAAATGTATAAAAATTTAATGTAATGAATGACAGTTGACTGACAATTGTTATAGATCTACCATTTAAATTAGTATGAAAAGCACTTGAATCACATGAATTCAGACTTAACTAAAGTTAACATTTAAAACTTGAAAGTCTTCACTGGCTGTTCACAACAGGCAAAAAGGCTGTCTCAATGCCAAGTGGTTGAAACTTCGTCAGCTAAAATGACCAGCTTCCTGAGGCAGATGCAATGATGAGATGATAACCCTTGGCATCCACATAGGTGGGATCTTTTACTTGCCTCAGCATAGACACTAATTAGAGGCACTACCAGTTTATCATCTCATGTGACTGACATCCAGCTGAGATGTAGCTCATGACGAGTACCCGGGTCGAGAATCAAACCCTATAATTTGTAGTCAAGCTGATGGATATCTATGTATTTCTGTTCAGGTGTCGAAGGTGGATTTGATACTGACGAGAAACAGTATGAAGTGGAAGAGATCAACAAGATCGTTGTTCTACCGGAATGGACAGAAATCGCTCTCACGGATCCCAGTCTACCTCCACAGGTAAGTGTTTAAATTGTGTTGAATTGGATGAAGATTTGAAAATAATTATATTAAAGTATTGACCTCGTTGCTGTCATTGTGGTTGACAATAAGTAATGTGCAGGCCCATAGCCAGCCGCTAGCGTTTGGTGGGCATTTTTCATAAAATTGTGGACCCTTCGTTACAAATTAAATAGCATTCCCTGATGTGGACCAATGTGTGGACATGGACCAAGGACCAAGGTGGGTGAGTCGAACGACCCCCTCGACCCCCCCTTGGCTACAGGCCTGATTGTGTTACTCATCTAGGGCGGTTCATTTGAAGTGTTAGAGGGGACAACTGAAAGGGTTTTAAAAAGCAACAAGCCCTTAAATTTATCTGTGATGGTTATCACACCTTTTGCATTGACTTTGTTTATCATATCCATGCATTACTTGGCATTTCTGCTTCCGTTAACCAAGATTTAACCATACATATTGTCAATCTGATGTAAATTGGTCACAATACCAGATCTATACAAAATCTGCAGAATATATTGATGTTATTTCATGCTTTATTTGCATCAGGTCCAGATCTCGGCTGCAGCAATTGTCTCGGCTGACTCAGCAGCGAAACAAGCAGAGCTTGCAGCCATGGCCGGTACCTGGGATGGGGAAGCTAGAGTCATCTCCAAACATGCAGATAACCTACTACAGCTTGACAATGGTGAGTGACTTGCAGCAGAACCCTGCAGCAACAAATTTACAGGCAATAATAGGGAAGGTCAGGGGCAGTTCCAAACCATTTTGAATAACAAGAACGATAAATATGGCCCTCATCTGTAATCTTTCTCTGTCAGATTGTTTTGGAGGGTTTAGTGCAGTATAGCGGACCCAAATCTATGCCCATATTTAGCGTCCATTAAAAATTAAGTTTTATCAAATATTTCACAAGATTGAAGTTCTAGCACAATTAGAATAACATTTTGTGTAAAGTAGCGGGGGTTTGGGGGCGACAGCCCCCTAGAAAATGCAAAAATAAACTCTGTCTCTACCGTGAATATGAAAACCGCCGTCATAACTAAATTAGTTTGTGACGTCATCAAGAGATTTCAGGCACTTTTACGTCATAGGCCTGGCAAAGAGGCTCGTTACATATGGTCATAAATCTGGGTCCGCTATACTGCACTTTTTCCGTTTTGGATCTACCCCTGGCCATTGTCATAAACGCTCATAACTTCGATGGTGCCACATGACATAGTCACTGATGATTATGCTGACTGGTGCTGCAAGTCCACCCTTTGAAATAACTGAAATGATCTTAATGTGGGAATGGTGGCATATTAAAATTTGTTTTGGACCCAGGGAAGCAGTCGTGTGGTGGTCTTAATACTGGGTGCCAGTGCTCTTAAATGTGGAATTCATCTGTACATTTAATGCCTTCACCGTGTTATCTATTAAATCTTTAGATATAAAGTAGTTTCGTTGTGATATCATGATTTGGAAGTCTGGTGTTTTGAGACATTTAGGCAATAATTTTTCTTGATACTGTAACTTTATCTTATTTGCATTTTTTAGGCAAGAAAATCCCACCAACAGGTTGGAAATGTGATAAGTGTGATTTGAAGGACAATCTGTGGGTGAATCTCACAGATGGGGCCATCCTTTGTGGACGAAAGTTTTGGGATGGCACAGGAGGAAATGAGCATGCCAAGCAGCATTTCGAAGCTACTAAGTACCCTCTAGTGGCAAAACTGGGAACTATTACTCCTGACGGAGCAGGTAACTGATTATAATTTGTCAGTAGTTGTGAAAATTTTTGTGTTTTTTAATGAATTTTACATAGAATTGGGACAGTACTGCATCTTGAATAATCATTAGAGTGACCTGCCCAATCTTAGGGCTATTCCATTCAAAAGTGCGTCAGAATGTTGATTAAGAAAATAATTTGCATTGTAAATGGAACACCCCTTGGCGAATTCACTCTAATTCTTGTCTTGGCGCTTATTAAACTGACAAGAAATTAATAAAACTTCAGTGTGTAGCACCTTAGTGACCTGCTTCAGTGATGATTTCTGTTGAGCCATCCAGGTCAAAAGATAAGCATTGGTTTATTGTTGAAAACTTCTAAAATGTTCTGTAATTAAAAGTTACAATGTTAATGGGACCAATGCTTGAATACAAACTCTAGAAAATTGCAGTTCTTTGATTACATGGTAAATCTATGCTTAATAAGCCTTATTAATGAGTTTATCTATTGTTTCAGACGTCTATTCATATGATGAAGATGACTTGGTACTCGATCCCAACTTAGATAAACATCTTGCTCACTGGGGTATAAATATTTACACCATGAAGAAAGTAAGCTGTTTACATATTGTCAACATTTTACATACTTTCACAAGTTTTACAACTTTTTCCATACCTTCACAAGTGTTGCAACATTTAACATACTTTCACAAGTGTTGCGCAGCATTTTCCATACTTTCTCAAGTTTTGCAACATTTTCCATACTTTCACAAGTGTTGCAACATTTTACATACTTTCACAAGTTTTACAACTTTTTCCATACCTTCACAAGTGTTGCAACATTTTACATACTTTCACAAGTGTTGCAACATTTTACATACTTTCACAAGTGTTGCGCAGCATTTTCCATACTTTCTCAAGTTTTGCAACATTTTCCATACTTTCACAAGTGTTGCAACATTTTACATACTTTCACAAGTTTTACAACTTTTTCCATACCTTCACAAGTGTTGCAACATTTTACATACTTTCACAAGTGTTGTGCAGCATTTTCCATACTTTCTCAAGTTTTGCAACATTTTCCATACTTTCACAAGTGTTGCAACATTTTACATACTTTTACAAGTTTTACAACTTTTTCCATACCTTCACAAGTGTTGCAACATTTTACATACTTTCACAAGTGTTGCGCAGCATTTTCCATACTTTCTCAAGTTTTGCGACATTTTACATACTTTCACAAGTGTTACAACATTTTCCATACCTTCAAAAGTGTTGCAACATTTTACATACTTTCACAAGTGTTACAGCATCAGCATAACAACCACGGTACATGAATTCATCCTGTTAGTGTATTTATTCGACAAGGGTTAAGTGAAAATCACGGTCAAGACTATTTGCCCTGAAGTGCTGTTGATGTTCGTTAGCGACATATCCACCGGATACCATGTGGTGTACATTATGGTCATTGATGTGTGCTAGAAATGTGATTAGTTTCTGATGGGAAAACATTCGCTTTTTCGAGTTAAATTTGTGCTGTGATTTTGAGTTATTAATTGACTGTCCCTCGTGGTTGTATCAATAGTCCCCACATATTTAATTTATAATGCGACATGGTGAGGACTCTCCTTGTGAGTGGCAAGAACTTACCTGTGAGGGCTGCATTATCCTAATCGTTATCCTGTAATTTCCAGACGGAGAAGACCATGGCCGAACTTGAAATCGACTTGAACCAGAGGATTGGAGAATGGGACATCTTGCAAGAATCCGGGTCTAAACTTGAACCAATTTACGGCCCCGGGTATACAGGAATCATAAACCTGGGTAACAGTTGTTATATGAACTCTGTTATGCAGACAATCTTCAACATTCCAGACTTTCAAAATAAGTAAGTGGTAATGATGACAACAATGACTTACTTAGTCCTTCATGGAATGTTTTGTGACAGTTCCGAGACAAATGATAACAGCCAATGTGCATAATTAATTAGCCTTATGACTGTCAGAATAAAATAGTTTTTAGACTTGTTTGTTCTTGTACATAACAACCTTAATCTGACATTCGATAGAAGAAATTTGAAATATATTTCTTCCAGCCAATGTCAGATTTAAGTTATATACAAGAATTGAATTGGTAACTTTCAAGAATATTATATTTATATCTTATCGTGTATTATTTTGATAGAAGATGAAATTACGATATATTAAATTCATTATATTGGTTCAGTATACTGGTTCATAAAACTTTTTCCTTCATTCAGGTATGTTGAGGGAGCTAGGCAATACTTTGAGAACTGCTCATCAGATCCAACTGAGGATTTCAATGTTCAAATGTAAGTCAGAGTACAATAGATATTTCACACTTCATCTATTTCAGTGGCATCAGTCTTCAAAACAACAGCAATTATGTCATTTCCCAAGTCTATGAGTTTTGGTGACAGAAACATTGTATACAGTTGATTAATCAGTGTGCATATCTTTTCGTTTTTGTCTTTTTCCAGGGCAAAGCTTGGTAGAGGATTGTGTTCAGGCCAGTATTCTAAACCACCTCCCCAGGATGACAGTATCAAGGTATGTGAAAGTGCAAATTCATAGTTAGTATTTCACGGTCGCAACAGTTCAAAGAGTTGGAAGGTCATCCACAGTGTTTCCAGGGGTCAAACACGACCTGACGGATGATGAAAAGATGATGATTTTAATTGGTTCAAATATTTTGTAGCCTTGAACGTTATGAAGTTTGGTCTCGGGCGGCACTTAGTTTCTTGTATACTCTCGGGAATTTTTAGTGGGAATAATATGAAATTTCATATTCAATAACATTGGCATATTTCTCATCATATTGGCAGATCCAAGAAGCTAGAATTTAGATAAGTGTCACCTTAGTAGTTTTCCACTAAATTTAAGATCTGTGTATGTATAATTGTCGGATTAAAACTAGTGGGAAGGCAGGACTGACACAATAATACATACACTACAAATATTTTCAATGACATTATATAGTTGTTTTTTTTTATTGTGAATTCGTGACTGTTCTGTATTTTCAATTTTTTTGTTCTGGCATCTTTAACAGCAACCAGAAGGAATCAGACCAGAAATGTTTAAAACGCTCATCGGCAAAGGTCATCAAGAATTCTCAACAAAACGACAACAAGATGCCCAAGAATATTTGCTGCATTTGATCGGAACCATTGAGGTAAGTTGCTGAATTCAACCAACCAAAAGCTGCAGAGATCTTGTAGTGCATATTAGTGAAGTTCTACTCCATGATTGAATGAAGTGTTTTCAATATTCCGATGGTGTTTGTTATCTCAGAAGTCTATACATTATGAGCATGAATAATTTGCTAACTACAAATTCATCCTCAGCCAGCTAGACCTTGTCAGTGAAAGTTATACCCCTCATTGGAGTTAACTAACATTGTTGTTGCTCCACCGAACTAACTTTATTCCAATAGGTATATTATTTACTATGGACTGTTCCATTTAAAAGGGGGGGGGGGGGTAGACCTGAAGATTTTTCAAATATGGGGGGGGGGGGGGGGTCTGGGGAAAACTGATATCGGGGGTGGGGGGTAGTTGACCAGTATTTTCTTAATATCTTAAGGTTGAAAAAAGGTGGGGGTGGGGGGGTCTGAAATTGTCAGCCCCCCCCCCCCCCTCTTTTTAAATGGAACAGCCTTAATTTGTTTGATCGTTTGATATTTTTACTGCTTTTGTTAGGCTAGTAAAGTTCAGTTTGCACTTAGGAGGGAGATAACTAACCTTTTCATTGGTTATGTCCTTATAAGAACAACGGAAAGGATATCATGGTGGAATATAAATTATTTTACAGAGGAATTCAAGAAATGCGGGTAACCCCACAGACAGTATGAAGTTTGAAGTGGAGGAGAAGATTCAGTGTCTCTCGAGCGACAGAGTCAAGTACACCCGCAGAGGAGATTTCATTTTGCCGTTGCCAATACCTGTAGAAGCTGCTGTGAATAAAGGTATGTATGTTACTCATATTAATGGAAAGTAGTTAGTGGGTGGCCTAGAGGATGGAATATTATTGGCCAGGAGGGTTGAATAATTGTTCTTCAGCGTGTTAGATAGATAGTGATAGATAGATATGTCTAGACTCTAGAAGCATGTTTATTTGCATAAGTTGACATGTTTTGATTAAATTCCAGCGAGTATAAAATATACACTAGAATTTACAAGAAAGTTGATGCAGGAAGCTCTCTTTAGTGTAATTACACTGTTATATAATTATACATGTATGCAACCCTCCTTGTAAAAAAAAACCATGAAAAAAGTTAAATCAAAGGAAACGAAGAGGTTTACAGTCGAATCACACATGTCTTATAATTACTAATACAAAAATATTGTCCAATACGTGATGGCATTATACACTAGCATAACTTGGTCCTTACAATGTATAAGAACAATTTCATGACCAGAGTCATGTGCTTGTACTGGGTGTAGTATAGTATGTTTATTGATTGGCAACTGTGAAGTTAAAATTATTACATAAAATTTGAGTTTAAAATGGGATATCGAGGTAATATGATGATATGATATGATGAAAAGGACCATATTAAAAAACGCTGATAATTATGTAGTCCATGTATTGATAATGATCCCATTGTCCTTTTACATCTGATTTTTGGTCTAGGAAAGCTTTCACTTTTCCTCAGATTGTATGTAGCAGTTCTCTAATTTTTGGCATCAGTAAATGAAGTTTATGATCTGGCTTTGCGATGGCTTTGAAAAGCTTTGAACACTCTTGGTCACATCTACTTTCTAGCTTCTTTAGATTAGATGCCATTAGTACATCTCTATAAGGCATGTCCGCATACACAGTTTTTAGTGCTTGTTTTTATAAGTGTTCGACCTGAGTGCTTTGGTCAAGCCACAATGCCATAATTCCCAAGCATATTGTGTTAGGATGTAAGCTGATAAGACAACACTGTTTTCTCTTCCTGAATCAAAATGGCAGCAAACCTTCCTTTAGAAGACAACACATACCTAGGTCTAATTGGTGTTAAAACAGATAAAAGATTTTAATTTTTTAATGTAGATTACATACCCGGATATATCCCCTTCCAACGCATTATATTACATTACTTTTGTTTATATATAAACTTGTAAATTAATGTACCAGAGTGTTCGGAAATAATAAAATGTCTAAAATGTCGAGATTAACGTGTGTTTGTTACAGATGAAGTTGCTGCTTATGAGAAGAAAAAGAAAGAATCAGAGGAGCAAAAGACGACACTGTGAGTATTTTTGGATAAGACTTTCTCGTTTCATAGCTCAACACGTTGGTTAGAAATCAGTTTTAGCTGAAGTATGGAATTGTTTCTATTCTCAACAATGCAGGGTACGACTGTCCGTGACTAGTAATGTGAATTATTATTTTTTGCATCTGTTGTTAAAAGTATTGTCCTAATCACACTTTGGAAAATGGACGCATATTAATGATGTCCTTTCCTCATAAATTTATATAATGCTCCAATTTTTTTCTTTTAAAACTGACAGTCTGCCACCAAACGCTTTGTATTTTGGATGCGTACGTCAGGCTGAAATTTATCTCTTAAGCAAAATGTAATAAAATTATTCTGTCTAGGGTTCATTATCCAGTGTACTTGTTCTTGTGTATGTTCATCTTCTCTGGAACCACCTTTGTTTTGAGATTAAGTGTTTCTTTTGCATATTCACTGATGAATATTTCAATTTCCCAGTAACCCCAAAGAACAAGTGCGTCCCCGGATCCCATTCTCTGCATGCATTGAGAGTTTTGCTGCGAAGGAAACGGTGGATGATTTCTACTCAACTGCTACGAAAGCAAAGGGTCTTGCATCTAAGTACGTCATTTCTTTTATATATATATTTTTTTTTATCATTGAAATAATATTAATGTAAATGTTGATATTTTACCTTCATCAAGCTGGTTAATGATTAACTGCAAAAATGATATTATTATTCAAACACTTCAAGTATGTGATTTTAATAAGATACAGCTATAATCGAAATGGTATTTATTTTTGGAATTTTGCTGTTTTTAATTAAAGTGATACTACTTGAATCTTTCTAAAAATTGTCCCATTTCCTTTCTCCCAGAAAGTACTCACAATAGTTTGCAGTGACTGTCTAGTGTCATTACAGCAGGTTTTCATTAATATTTAGCCCACTAAATCATGGTAAATCCAAATTTTTGGTCAAGAGTGACAGTTACAAGAATCATCCACTCAGAGCCATCTTCCTGTCTTCTTGAAAAAATTTATAAGTTTGACATTATTTGTGATTTATTTACAGGACGACAAGAATTACATCATTTCCGGATTATTTAGTTATTCAACTGAAGAAATTTACCATAGGGGAAGATTGGGTGCCTAAGAAATTAGGTAAGTGCATCACAGTTTTACTGTAATAATAAATCCACAAAAATAATCCTCTTTAATTGAATGCCAATTGGGAATTTTATTGGTCTGGTATTTTGACATCTGTCCCTGGCAAATTATTGTGCAGAAGATCTAGTTTCTGTGCTGATGAAATCAAATATTGTATTTCATAATTTCTCTGTGTACTTCATGCAAAGCACCGTGTGTCACATTTTTCAGTCTTGAGTAAGTGGTTCAAATCCTCTACGCTGAGAGATTAGTAAAACATCGATTTTTAGATCACTTTTTTTTAGTTAGCTCGCCCAGTGAGATAATTTATCAGTTCTCACGAGTCACAACACCAGCTTTGTGTATTGTTAAGAAACCTTTGCATAATTTAAAGTCATTTTGTCTTGACCTCTCCTCAGGAGGAGGGGCAAATTATTTTGCTGCAAATCTTTGCAACTCACTGTTCACCATATTGATTGTTTCGATCTTCTGACTGACTCTAAGAGGCTGACTTTTCCACAAGATATATATTACTCACTGCGAGGGTTGACATCGATATGCTGTATATCGATGAATCGAGAAAATATCGATATCGAAAAATATAAATTCATGTTTTGATTCTTTGTTAATCATCTGTAATTGTACATTTGTGCCATGATGAGCAATTGACTATACAGCCCAGCCCCCACCCCAAATTGTAGACCGATTGCCTTGTAAATTGGCTTAGTAGAACTTTATCTCATTAAAGATAAATTGTTTTACAATGACTTGCAACTTTTGAAGACGTACTCCCGTAACTAGTGGTTCCATTTCTAACCGGAAATGCTGATAATACAAAATTTGCAATATTGCAATATCAAAAGTGGGATACTGATATCGATATCGAATGAAAAATTGTTATCAATGACAACCCTACTTATTGCAGATGTAGCAGTTGAGATGCCTGATGAGATCGATCTCAGTCCATTAAGAGGAACAGGTCTGCAACCGGGTGAAGAGGAACTGCCGGAGGATGTCCCGCAAGCTCCAGGTTGGTATTTTGTAGTCATTGTTTTATTTTGTAAACCGTAAAGGGGGGTATTATTGACAGGGCAGGTATTATCGACGCTCACATTAGAATGTTAACAATTTTGTTTTAAAAAAAAAACAATTTAAGTGTCAATAATACCATCCTTTACAGTAAAAACAATCATACAGAACTTTAGCTGTTTAGTTTCATTAAAAACAACCTGTCAAATTAAACCTAGACAGTTGACAAAGCTAGACACCTTCTGCTGTTCGATGCTACCTACCACTAAACAGAATTTTCTGACTATGGACACACTCAAAGCTGGATCTGTAGTGCACAAGATGTGTTACCAGTTGTTTAATGAAGTTAAGCAAGTAACGGGTTCTCTCCTGAATGAATTTTGCCATTTACTGTCAACTGTCAATCAATTGCCTTTTCATGTTATTAGCTGAAAAAAAAAGATTCTGAATTGAAAGTTATAGTAATGGTATGATATACTTGGCAATGTTAATTTAATACTACCTTGATTTGATGATCACTGTTGTTTGTATCATAACTGTTCAATTGTCCAATTACATGTTATATGAAAAAATATATAAAAATTAGTACCATCTCAGTATTTACGTCTCTTCATTATTTCCAAAGTCTAAATTTGTTTGTTAACACAATGGTGTTTTGTAATATTTTTTCAAGAAATTATTAGGAGCAAGATTTAATGATGGAAAAATTCTGCTGGCTTGAAAAATAGGCAAATTTTCAGTTTAAATTTTGCAAATTTGTGAATATTAACATTAGAAGATCTGCTCCGATATTAATGTTCTTTTGATAGTTTTATTTCATGTACTGATTACGCATTTCAGTTGTCAACATAGACGAAGCTATCGTCGCACAACTCATGGAAATGGGATTTGCGAGGGAAGGATGCAGAAAAGCAGTTTATCACACCAGTAACACAGGAGTAGAAGCGGCCATGAACTGGGTCATGGAACATATGGGAGATCCTGGTTAGTGCTTGATGGTTTTTGATTTGCCTTATATCCTGTATATGATGCAGACGTATTGTTATTTCTCTTCAATTGCTAGTAGTACTACGGCATTCCATAAGATGGCGCACTACACCATCACGCGTCAGTGCATTTCCCGCCTTTTAGCGCATCAGATTACCTTCGTGGATCTTGGATTTAAATTTTAGTGGGTACCTAAGATCATTTTATACAGAAGCGTCTGGCAGATTAGATGAATTATGATGATACATTTATAAGCAGAGATTGTGAACCCGTTCATGGTGTCTGATACATAGAATGGTAAAACTGGAACAATTAAAGATAACTGATGATAGCTTTTACTATAAGAAATTATAGGTGATATTTAGGTATTGATTTGATAAGGGCTGTTCCATTAAAAAAGGAGTCGGGTACGAACATTTTCAGACCTCCACCCCTGCTTTTGGTTTTTAAACAGACCCCACCCCCACCACCTATTTTTTCTACATCAAGAAAATACTGGTCAACCACCCCCCTCCCCTCTTGTTCTCTTTTGGAGAACCCCCCCCCCCCCTTCCCCTCTTGTTCCCCCCCCCCTTCCCCTCTTGTTCCCCCCCCCCCCTTCCTCTCTTGTTCTTTTTTGGAGAACCCCCCACACACACTTTTTTTAATGAACAGCCCTTAGTATATTACAGCTGAACTGTTTTAGATTTAAAATATTTATTAATTTGTTTCAGACTTTGACCAACCTCTAATAATACCCGGAGCCAGGGATAGGTCGGCAGGTGACTTCGTTCCTAATGAAGATGGCCTTTCTATGTTAATGGCAATGGGTTTCTCAAGAGACCAGTGCGTCAAAGCTCTTAAGAACACAGTAAGTATGGTTTGAGCCATGTGTAGGCCCAGTAAAATTGAGACCGCAGAAGGACCAGCAAGAGATTCAGATCATTTTTATGACACATACTTAAATATATAGTTACAAATTTCATTCAATTTAATTGCAACAAGATTTGTTCAAAGATTGTTTTTCAGTCATAACTTGACGGTATGATCTTGCAAAATTTGTGTACTTTGGCATTGGGCTGGAGCAAGTAATCAAGTTCTGGCATGATCCGTGTAGTTAATTGTGATTTAGGCTAATAGTAGAACTATTTCTTAGCCTAATTCACAACTCAGTATCATTTACTATAAATTATTAAGTTGTACACTGAAAGTGCGCTTATTTATGCCTTGATTGAATTTTTTTCTTTTCAGCAAAACAACTTGGAAAGAGCAGCCGACTGGATTTTCAGCCATGCAGGGGAACTAGACGCTCCGATGGAGGTTGACGACCCCCAAGAACCAGCCGGACAGAGACCCCAATACAGAGATGGAAACTCTAGTATGTATCGTTAATGGAATAACTAATTCTCTGAAATTCATGCATCTACAATATCCAATTCAATATGCAGACAGTAGATAAAAAAATATAGGGTAAAAAAAACAGAACTGTTGAAGGTGTAATTATGTTGGATCACCGCGTGCTTGGTTCAACTTTAGGGCTGCGGATATGATGAAAAATTTGCTGAGAAAGAAATAACAAATCCCAATGTTTAATATGAAATTAAATTGTATCTTGAATTAACATCCGACCAAAAGATTAAAAATCTATGAGAAATCTCTGAGAAAATCTGAGAAACTAAAGATCAAAGATATTTACAGTATGGCCATGGCTCAAAGTTGGCATTGGTTATTGCTAGTGGTTACTATCTGGCATCAAACTGATGGGTCACTGTGACCTGAACTGTGCAATTCCATTTAGTTCCAAAAGTTTGATCCTCCAGGTGGCTCCACTTGACTGGTGCTTACAGCGGCGCCCCCTTGTTGAAATTTTAACTGATTGGCTTTTAAACATGATGCACAGAAATAAACAGATCAGCTTGGCTGATCAAATGTCTCTGCTTATTAGTGAGCAGATTAAGGTTTAATTAATTATATATGAATATTTGAAATAGTTTCGAATTGTTGATCAAAATTAGGTCTTTTACTAATGCAGATTTATGTCCTTTTAAGGGTAAATTAAAAGCATGTAAGACCAAAAAGGTGTTTTGTGTGTGTTTGCATTATTTTTTCATTTCTTTGCAGAGTACAAATTGGTCGGGTTCATCAGTCACATGGGAACATCCACCATGGTGGGTCACTATGTCTGCCATTTACTCAAGGACGGCAAATGGGTGATTTATAACGATGAGAAAGTTTGCCTCTCAGAAAAGCCACCCAAGGAGCTCGCATACTTGTATCTGTATCAACGCATTTAGGGTGAACTAATGAAGAATTTAATGATAATCATGATAATGTTGTAAACATACACAGTTATTTATTTTGTATTAAATGAGTAATGTTCATGTGCAACCAAGTTGTTGTTCAATTGATGGAGTAATGTACTTTAATGCAAGAAAGATATCGTGAGGAATAACATACCTCTTTTTGCGTATAACTAATTATGCATGACCTTATCTATCCCAGGGATAAACGACATTACAGAAAACATAACATGTCACCTTCATTGTGATTACTCTTCATTCAAACGCTGTTCTTGTGTGT
Source organism: Alitta virens (assembly GCA_932294295.1). Classification (NCBI taxonomy): domain Eukaryota; kingdom Metazoa; phylum Annelida; class Polychaeta; order Phyllodocida; family Nereididae; genus Alitta; species Alitta virens. The sequence goes on from OW028578.1 coordinate 26,967,322, forward strand.
CTATATATCTTTAACGGCAATTGGTATAATCGGAGTTGCCCCTTGTACATTGTATATTACATTAAAATGAGCTTTCATGAAGTGAATAACCAATATCTTTGAATTAAGGAGACAAAAATAATCTTGAAGAGAATGTGATGTGTTTTCTTGATGCTTTTGAAGAACATTTAACCTTATCGTTTCAACATAATGATTATTTGTGAGTTGCTTAATTTATTCTCTGTAATTGGTTGTTTTTGTTTTCGTGGCGAAAATGTAATTAAAAGATGCTTCACGTTACAGTTTTGTACTACGAATTTTATTAAACGGAAATATTATGAATTGATAATGTCAAATAAATATAGCATGAAAAGTTTCCTAGTTTACTTCAGTATTTTGAATGAAAGATATTGATATGTTGTGTTGTTTTAGGCATGAAATGGTGTTTGGATTTTATGCTAAGTTTTATGTGACCTCTGTATCCAAATCTAAATTGTGATAAGATATGTGCTGGTGTGGTTTGATTGAGGCTGGAGGTTTGATTCTTACAATTAATTATTTATTAGAGCAGCTATACCCATTTTAAAGTGGGGTACAGCAGTTCCTCAGGACTCCCAACTCAGCTCCCTTGGGAGCATGCAACCATTCACAAGCTTTGTCAGCACCAAGGCTGTGAACTGAAGCATTCCTATATTTGTACAGCGAGCTACCCACTCTCTGCTGGGTGGACAGCAGCAATAAGCTAAGCAATGAGGAATAATTGGCTTGCGGAAGACTACAACCAGAAAGTGCAATGCATATGAGGCTCGAAGCTGGACCCTTGTGAATGCGAATAGAACTTGTTTGTATGCAATGGGATTCAAACTTGCAACCTCATAATTAGCAAGCAAACACCGTAACCACGAGATCATGGCAGCCTGTTCTCATTAGCGATTATACAGTTCAACCCTTCTAGGTGAGTTCTTTGCCATTCATGAGGGTTGAGTGAGAGTGAGATGGAGGTGTAATTGGCCCCATGTCATTTACGTTGTGTGGGATTTTCCACTTGCCTCCGCATAGACATATCATAAATGATACTCCTTGCAGCTACAATGCCCTCATATGTTTTATATATCTTCATACTTATAATTCCAGGTTCATACCTTATACTCATCATAAAATATAAGTGGCTTATTGGTACAAAAATTGCTCTCATCAGTGGTCTAGAAATTGCTCATCTACTTGATCTCATCCATATGAATGGCTGAAGCAGTAAGTGCAGAAAATATTTTTTGGGCAGTAGAAGCAAACAGTACATATTCCTTATGCAACCTTATTGAGGGTAGATACCAATAATTAATGGGGGAAAATAATGAACCTGTATTATTGGATACATCCCCATATTATGAAAATTAAGCCTCAACTGTAAATCGCTGAATGCTAAGTTATGAATTAAGGCTCTATGTTGAATTATATGCAGAAAATCTTTGTTCACCAACTGTCATCTGTTTGCAAGAAACTTGGTTGCGTGAGAACAATGGCATTTCATTATTACAGTTACCTGGTTACCAATTGGTTTGGAGGCCCAGGTAATGCAATGCACATGGTGGGGTTGCAGTTTATTTGTTAGATCATCTAAGTTACACAGTGGTCAATGTCTTTGAGGTTAAACCTCCTGGGATGGTATTTTTATTAAAGTAGAACTGGGTAGTGAAGGACCTCGATTCATTGGAAATATTTATAGGCCTCCGAATTCTAATATATATAGTATTACTTCATTTACTGATGATATACAACAGATCTTTAGAGATTTGGACAGAAAAACAAGGGTTATAATTGCAGGTGACTTTAATCTTGATCTTTTGAAATTCAGACAGAATAAACAATATGTTCCTAAAATTACTTTTCCCACCCGGTTGACCCAAAAACATGGCACATTAACAGACAATTTTTTGCTAAAATTAGGCAATGCCTCTACTAATTGCACATCTGGTATACTGTTGAATTGTTTATCTGATCATTGCCCTTATTTTATGATCTTAGATCATTTTGAAAATTATAATAAATTTAGTGCTATTGTGAATGATACAATATCACACTGCTTCCAACAAAAAATTTTTAAATTTAGGAAACATAAACACCGGAATCAAAATGGATAACAAGTGGTTTTATCAGGTCCATAGCCTATAGAGACAAGCTTTATATCAAATTGAAATCTTTGAATTTTCAGGATCCTCAATATAGTAATATAAAAAAGAGTTTAAGACTTGTAATTGCATACTAAGGAAAAGTATTCGTCATTCCAAAAAACTTTATTATGAGAAATATTTTGCTGAATATAAGAGTGATATCAACTCAATTATTGGTCAAAATAAGAAAAATGAATTTCCGAAATGTTTTATGGTGGACAATAATTATATATCTGACAAACAAAATTTCTGATGCATTTAATGAATATTATGCTGAAGCAGGAACTAAATTAGCGCAGACAATTAGAACCCCAGATAGAATTAATTTCCAAAATTATATGAATCCTCCAGTTGCCCCAGATTTTGAGTTTCATACTACAAAAAGAAAATACTGTAATAAAAGTAATACAGTCTCTAAAGACTAAAAAAAGTTGTGGGTTTGACATGATGTCAACTAAGTTACTTCAAAAGGTGAAAATTGAAGTTTGTGACATAATCATGGTCATGATAAATCAGTCTTTTGTTTCAGTTATTTTCTCTGATAAATTGCCAAGGTTATTCCGTTGTACAAAAAAAATGAAAAGAATAAAATCGAAAATTATAGACCTGTGTCTCTGCTTCCCAGTGTATCAAAGGTCTTTGAACGTATTATTCATGATCAACTTAACGAGTACTTTATTTTGCAAAAGTTAATATGAATTTAGACATTCTTACTCAACAGAATTGGCTGCGTTAGAATTGGTAGAATTAATCATCACTGAAATGGACGTCAAAAAGTACCCATTATTATTTATCTTGATTTATCAAAGGCCTTTGATACACTGGACCATGAAATACTTCTGTTTAAATTAAAACACTATGGCATGAAAGATCTTTCAGTGAAATTACTTCGAAGCTATTTAACAGAGTGGAATATGTTGTAGACAATATCAAGTCTAATCATGTTCCACTTCAGCTTGGTGTTCCACAAGGATCCATTCTTGGTCCTCTTTTATTAATCATTTATGTCAACGATCTTGTCAACGCTACTTCTGTCTTTCATCCAATTGTTTATGCTGATGATACTACTCTCGTGGCTTCCCTAAATGAAAGAAATCTAAATGATGAGTTGGTCAGCGTGAGCAATTGGATGAAGGCAAATAAGCTATCTATTAACAAAATCAAAACGAAAGCCATATTTCCATGCACCCCAAAGAAGAGTTAAAATTCCTACTGTTAAAATAGAAGTTCCTGTTATCGATTGTCAATGAATTTAACTTCCTTGGCATAACGTTAGATAGACATCTCAATTGGAAAGCTCACCATGATATGATTACAAAGAAATTGTCAAAAACAATAGGCATTATGAACAGATTAAAAAATATGTTGCCTCTCTGTTCCTTGTTACATGTATATAATTCCTTTGTGTTTTCACACTTAAACTATGGAGCTCTTTGGGGTTGGCAATGTCGAAATATATTCATATTACAAAAAAAAAGAGGTGTCAGCTCTTACTAACAGTAAATATTATTGTCATACCAGTGGTTTATTTAAACAACTAAATCTTTTAAAATTCAATGATATCTGTGCACTGTGTGACCTGAAATTCTGCCATAAATGATTCAACAATGCCTTGCCACAGTATTTTCTTGATTTGCTACTGCTATTTAGAGATGATCCTCATTACTATGAAACTCGAATAGCTGGTCAACTACAGCTTCCCTTAATGAAACGTAAATTTGCAAAACAGATAGATTTATCAAAACCCTTAATAATATGTCCATGACTTACAGAGAAAAATTGGAAACACATAGTTTAGATGGGTTAAAGAAATATGCATTTTATTCCGCAGACTGCAGTATTGAAAATTGCTATATTTGTATAAATGTTCATCCTACTGCTTTTTAATAATATTCTTCATAATATTTTTCCACAATATATTAAGATGAGTAACATAGATATATAAAACTACTACTGATGAGAGTAATTTCCATATTGTGTTTGATTTAATGTTCACTATGTATTATTAATGGATCTCTTCAGGTGGCCTCACACTAGCGATAAAATATATTTATCTTTGTGAGGTCTCCTTGCGAAACAAATGTTTATAAATGAAAAAGAATCTGAATCTGAATCTAGATACCTGAAAGACAGCTGAGATAGAGCTCATGAAGTGCTTGGATCCGTACCTTGGACCATCATACAAAGTGGCTTGATCAATGCCATAATCTCTAGAACCAACTGCTAAAAACAAAGTTAAAACCTATGAAAAAGTTATGCGATGATCATGATGATTATGGGTCTTATGATAGATAATGGTATCCAAAAAGATAATCAAGGATGGAAACAAGTACTGTCTAGTGTAATATGCCAGGACCTTGTCGTAGAACCTTGTAAGGTTGATTGGCACAACCACTCATCTTGCAATACACACTGCGAAGAAGCTCTTGATAGTCCTGTACCACCAAGCTAGTGGTGGCGAGTTAACGCTTTGAGTAAAGGCCGCAACCCCAGTGGCCAACACTCTAGTTATGTCTGACTGTAGCGATCCCATACCTAGCACAGATGTGAATAGCCTTTGGTTCATATGTCATTTACATGATTTATATATATATATATATATATATATATTCTTTTATTGACAACGCAATATCAGTGCAGATACATTTGTCTTAAAAAAGCAAAGGAATAGTAGAAAATAAAATAATAATATATACATATAAATAAAGAAAATTTAATTAATTATAGGCATGAAATATAACATACAAAAATCATGTGCAGCATTTAAATAGCTCCAGGTCAAATAATTACAAACAAATGATAAGCAATAGTAAATACAAATGCAATGAAACTAAAAGCATGAAAAACAATACAACTTTAAATAACTATGTACAGCACCAGGTAATGAATTAATAATAAATATATGTATCTTTGAGCACCTCTTTATATACTTCTTCTCAGACTTCATAATTTGCTTACTGATGCTTCATACATTCAGTTCTCATGGTCTTCCTCAATGAACTGAAACAGCCAAAGTGTCTGATGTTGTTGACACTTTTCTATTGTCAGTCAGCTGCGATGTTTGTTAGGTGACAGGATGTGATCGTAGATGGCGGGGAGGTCTAGCCCAGCATTCCTGTTCAGTGGTGGCTGTTGTTGCCTGATGGTAACCTCTACTTTTCTCTTATTCCCGTTGTTCCTGGTCCGGAGTGCAGGTGGAGGACCAGTCAATGATGTAACTGGTCAGAGATATGATGTTCTTCCATGTGCTTGTTCAAAGGCCTCCCTGTTTCACCAATGTGGAGTTCCCCTTGACTGCTACATGTGATGTTGCAAATTATCCCTGATGGTTTACTTGGTTCTAATTTGTCTTTTGGGTGGACTAGAGCTGAGTGAAGAGTGTTCACAGGCTTGTGACACACATTGATTCTATATGATTGGAAAGTTCATTGGACTTGTTCTGACAGTCCTTTCATGTTACCCACATCACAGTTGAGTGACAAAAGAAAAGTGTCAACAACATCGGACACCTGGGCTGTTTCAGGCAAACAGTACTGGGTTTGTTTTTGTCTTCTTCTCGGGGGTTTTAGCATCCACCAGGCATATCCCTTTGCTTGTCGTGCTTCTCTGGTGTGTTCTACTTCTTTTTCTTCAGATATCATTTTGCCTGTTGATAGAGTGTCCTAACGACTGATGTTTGATCTGTGGTGGTTAGACTTTAAAATGCAGATACTGGTCAGTGTGGGTGGCCTTTGTGTATTCTGCATTACTGATGTATATCCATCATCTTGAAGGTGCAGACAAGTATCATATCTCTTGTGAATTTTATGTGTGGATCTAGACTGTTCAGGGGGTTAGAGAAATCTTGAATAGGCCTATTACAAAGATGGAGGACACAGAACATGTCATCAACGTGTCTTTGGAGGTGATCTTACTGACTTGAGAGCATGCTCCTTGAACTTCTTCTTGTATTTATTAGCAATCATGGGAGAAACGGGTAAATGTTAATGTAATTGGGTTTTGTGTTTAGTATCCTCAATGCATTCAGCCGACATTACAATTTACACCATGGGCATGCAGGCCTGTTCCAGCTTTGATACTTTTTCAACTCCCTGGGGATAAACGACATTGCAGAAAACATAAGTGATAATGATAAATGATAAGTGTAATGATAAACCAAGTGTGCAGCCTTTGGTCAAGCACTCTACAATTGCCATCACTGCCTATAGCCAAGTACCCGTTTACATGGTTGGACTGAAGGAGTTGTTTTAAGGAAGATTAGCTCAGTTCCTGCATGTCATAGATGGGTTTGAACCCACGACCATGTGCATACGAATCCAACACCTTGTCCGCTGGACCACGGTACCCACGAAAGTGATCTTATGGTTGCACCATTGATTTGTTGGAAATATTATCCTTAAATTTGTACACGAGTATGTTTTACTTACACATATATGCTCTGGAGTTCAAAGTGTTCTATTTAGTCAAATTTGTATGTTTTCTATCATGTTAGTATGCCATTTGGGACTGGGTTAGCTGGTGAAAAGTATGGTGACATGAAATGACACCATCTTTTAGCCTGGCAGGACTTCCTTATATTAGATTTTTTGACAAAGTCTCCACTGTTTTTTATATGATATGATGTCTTTCCAAATAGAGGACCCAATATGGTTGCTCAGTTCACTAAGTTTGAGAGAAGTTCTAACCAGTAAATGAGCAGTCTAGTGGTTAAGCCCTAACCCAGCTCAGCTGAAGGTTCTGGGTTCAATTCCCTGTCCGGGTACTCTATATACTCAGTGTCTTTGCTAAGAGGAGTGAAAGACCCCGAGGAAGATCATGAAAAGTGGTTGAAAGCTTGGGAAGCAAATTATGGACTCGATCTGAAAAGAAGTTTGAATTATCTAAATGGACTACCCAGAGTCAGGATCCAATCAATATGTTGGTTTAGAAGTTTCCATCTCAATATTACTTTCCTCCAGTTCTCTCCATGACAACAAGAGAGTATTTGGTCCTAACCTAGTTGGTGCCTTTGAACAGACATGTCTCCAAAGTTCAGTTAAAATGGTGGGTCATAAACATGTATGTATTTATTTATATATCAAAGACTAACGTACAATTTGGGGCCGAATAAAACCCACTACAACATTTGCACTATGATGGATATACATGTAATAGTCATGGCCCGGCATTTAAGATATTTGTCTTCTGAGAAGTGGGTAGAACACGCAAGTCACCATGACTCGGACGAGTTGGGCAGATCCTTCTGCAACAACTTTTACCCAAACGGTACAATGGTTATCACATAAATGGCAACGACAATGATAACCGCTGGTTCTAGCTCTTAAGCCTGTATGCTGTTAAGCCTATAGTCAAGACTCTATATAAGACTTCATCTGCCTGCCAGCGCAGACTGATATCATAATGCACTAAATGCTACACAGGTAAAGCGCATAGGGCCCTGCACAGGATTGGACTCGAAGGACAGGACCCGCGGGACTCAGCTGGGTGGTCTAGTGGTATGGCGCTCGCCTGCTCCTCTAAAGGACCCAGATTCAAACCCAGGCCCGGTCACCCTTCATGAGCAACATCCCAGCTGCATGTCGTTTGGATGAGATGTTAAATTGGCGGTCCCTTGTACTCAGTGTCTATGCCGAGGCAAGTAAAATATCCCACCCATGGGGTAAATGTGTAACATGGGTGGACTCCTCTCTCACCTCATCAATCAACCCTCGATAGTGGCAAGAACTTGCCTGAGAGGGCTGCACTTTCCATATCTATCTATCTATCTATCTATCTATCTATCTATCTATCATGGGACTCCCAAATTTAAGGGCCGAGAGCGGGATCGGAGTTAGAATGGAACGCGAATTGAGAAACGGGATGGTAGTCCCATAAAAAATTGGGTCTGGGAGCAGGACGGGAGCGGGACATATGGAGATGGTCAGCTCTAGCTAGTCCTGTTCACAGTTACGATATTGGTGTCATGGCAAAGAACCCTATTGCAAAAACAGGCAAATAAATTGATTATTCTTTGTTGTTTGAAAATTTTTCTTATGCATACCTTTGATGTTGACATGGCAAAGTATTTAACCCGATGAAATCATGTAAAGTTGGCAATTAAAGTCTAAATATTGTAAGGTTCCCCAAGAAAGACAAAGCGTTGGTATTCCAGTTTCAAAGTTTATTTTGCCCTGCCCCGCCGCACAGCCTGCCTATCCTCTGCTTCTTCAGCTACTGACGCGGTCTGGGTGTATTCCCGCCAAGACCCCGTGGTCACGTGGTCCGGGTCACCCAGTGCGCGTCAAAGTCGGTCACTGACCTAGTAAGGTCAGTGACCTGGGGTCATCACATTACCCCCTTCTTACTGGGAATATGCCCCCATATTCAAACTAATACACTCAGTAGGCTGTGCGACGACGATCAGAACCACACAAAATCAACGAGATTCATTAAATCACAAAAATCACAATTATTACATATAATCAATCAACAACCATCGCCCTGCGGCGTGACACTAGGAAGCTGTCACGTCCGCCCCGGAGGCTGGCTTTTTCCCCAGCCATCATCCACGTGGTTGACTCCCTGGCACCGCTGCAAACACAACATTCAACACATAACAATACACATAGAGTCCATCAATTTTATCAGAGTCCATCTTTGCCTTGGACACAGGCCAGTATCCATTTCTGGATTCTGCAAGGTCTTTTATCAGCTGCTCGTAATTTCCGAGTGAGGACATTCTTATAATTAGCCGTGACACAATTTTTCCAATTATTCACAGTTTCTAACTGCGGCCATTATAAAAGTCACTGTCCCACTCATTACCATCATTGTCTCCTGACTCTCCGCAGGGCGTTGGGTCCGCCCCTGCACGATGTGTTGATGTCCAGCGTTCACGTTGTGCCTAGGTGTCATTTCGTGTTGATGTCCAGCGTTCAAGTCCAGTCCGTATCCAGGCTTCGTTGAGTGGGGGGCGTGGTCCAGGTCGTCGTCGTGTTCAATCCTCTGCAAGACCTTGCGTTCAAGGCCTTGCAGATGAGGATCCAGCAGCCCTGGCCTCCTCCATCCACCTGTTCCTGTCCGCCGTCAGCCGCTTCACCTCCTGATACAGGAGGTCCGACTGCCGGGCCTTGGCTTCGCGTTGCTCCGTTTCGGCGCGAAGCCTGGCCCTCAGCTCCTCGTTCTCTCGAGCTGCTGCAGCCGTTTGGGACCTGGCCCTATGGACCTCCAGAACGATGTCCTGGTACTGGGCCCTGGTCACCATGTCCTCGGCTGCTGCTGCTGTTGGCGTCTTGGTGGCTGCTGCTACTGGTGTCCTGGTGGCTGCTGCTGCTGGTGTCCTGGTGGCCGCTGCTGGGTGAGGCCGCTTTGGCCTTGTCTGGCGACTTCGGGGCGTCACGCTCGAAGCTGCTTCGACGCGGCGCAGCTGCACCACCCTGGTGCTTGGAGATGCTGTCTCCTGTGACGTAGGCACCCTGCTGACCAGGGTCCTCGTCTCTGGCGTCGCCGGCAGGGATCCATCGGAGTTAGGTCCCTGGATTGTCGTCGGCTGTGTGGCTGCTGTTAGCTCCTCCGCCTGTGTACGGGTGTACCCATGGGACCGCTCCAGATGACGCCTGAAGTTGGTCCTCCGGTCCGAGGGCAACGCTGCGGGGCACACAGGGCATTGGAAGCCCACGTATGCTGCTGCATGGGCCACGCTCACGTGGCGAGTGAGAGATTTTCGATCTCTCACGCGTTTCCCGCACGTGGCACACATGTAATTCAAGCCCTCCACACCCTGTGGCGCGGCCGGCAAGACGACTTTCGGCGTGGTCTCTGGGGTCGTGGTCTCTGGGGCCGAGACGTCACTCTCCGTCCCCCCATCGTCCGTCGTCCCCTCGCTCTCCATTTCCTCCAGCCTCCCTCCCTGCGGCCGTTCCTCGGCCCTGGCTGGAGTGGCTTTCACGTCTTCCATGGCAGACTCCGTAAGCGGAGCTGCCTGTTGTTCCCTTGCAGGCGACTTAGTAGCCCTGGTGGGAGAGACCTCGCCCTCTACGCTGGGCCTGGCCACTCGCTCCTTGGCATACCAAGGTCGCCTCTTCAAATTTTCCAGCACTTCCTCCTGGGTGGTCGCTACACCCAGGTCTCCAATAATCCATCCACTCAGAATGGGCATATCCTCTCTCCGTGGACGGAGACGAAGATACCTCCGCATCCTGGCCGTTTCTGGCAGCTCTGCTGCCCCGTAACGTTCCACTGCTGGATCCTCCAGCTCGTACTCCTTCCTGGACATGTAAGCCCACATGTCCAGGTGCAGGAGACCCAATCGCTGCGGGCTCCAATAATCCGGGGCCAGGGAGATCGGGAGCTCCGCTGTAGGTGACAAGCCGCAAACGGCAGCCACCTCAGCATCGCTGGCAGAGACCTCCAACTCAGCTCCAATCTCGAGGCCCGCTGCCTCCATTGCAGCCAGCACCATATCGGTCTGGGCCGATGTCAGCTGGGGTCCCTCGTCCTCCACTACGCTGTCCAGGGGCACCGCTGGCATAGCAGCAACCTCCTCACTGTTTGTATTCGTAGCAGACATCCTTATATTTCCCAAGTTGTGCTGGTTAAGTCCTCGAAACGCTAAAATTCTGTTTGGCTTGATGTGTCTTCTCTGCTGGTTTCAGAAGGTGTGAGACAGGGCGCCCCACGCTCTCCAGCTTTTTGCCGCACTTTCTGAGTCATGTGACAGGTCATGTGACCAGAATCACAGGTCATGTGACCCTAATCACTTTGTTGACCAGTTGACCCTTCCTCCCCCCCCCCCTCATAAAATTTCTTAATTGAGGATTGCACCGAAAATGACAAAATTAATACAAAGGGGTGCCTGTTCGTGTTTCGAACTTGGTGACCTTTCCCCCAGTGGAAATTTTCCATGAATGCAGGTCACTGGAATCAGTGAATGCAGGTCACTAGAATCAGTGACACAGTTTCACAAGACACAGAAAGTGAGAATTTTGTAGTTGCTAAATGTATAATCCAGCAATTCCTATCAGCCAAATAAAACAAACCATCAGGAACGTTTCACGTTCCATGATGACAAATAGCCAATTCCTTATCACTAAATGACAATACCATGAGAAAATAACCATTTGTCCTTGTAACCATAATCTAGCAAACTATATCCCTTTTGCTGACCTTTCCAGATTACCCAACTTGCTATATATAAAGTTTATCATGGTACTTTAAACATTTCCATAACCACTACAGCCCTTAATTCTTGCTAATTAAGTTATTTTGCTGATATTTCCAGTGTTATGAGGCATTTTAACCATTCTCATTACCTAATTTCGTGTTTTGCCCCTGCTTTTAACCAGCAGTGCCCAAATTCTACCTTTGCAGTATTCCTCCCTCTTTTATTCAAAAAGGGCTGCACCTGTAGTGACCATTTGGGTGGCACGTCTAAAAACCCACTCTGCAGGACACGACCACGTGTTCCGTCCACGAGAATCAGGTACACGAAATGTCCAGTCACTAGAAAGTGACTGCAGCGACGCGCCACTTTAGTATGTCGACATTTACCACTTGTTTGAGAGAATCTTTAATAAAAATAAATAAAAATCATTTGCGTGGGGAAGACTACGTAAAATCAAACTATATATTGTCTAAATGAAACTACAACTGGTATTTATTGTATAAACATGTGATATCACTAGACTCTCAAAAACAAAGTGCCAGAAGTCAAGCAATAAGTGCTATTTCCCTCTGATATGCAGCAACCAGAATCTTAAATTCACTGGTAGCCTACATTGTGGCCTAACCTATCAGGTGGCTTCCTCAGCCTACCTGGTAGAAATGGAGCCGCTTCCGGATCCAATCCCCGAGAAGGAGCTGAGGTCAGCTCCAAATCCGGAAAAGGAGCTGAGGACAGCTCCAAGTCCAGAAAAGGAGCTGTATCCAGATTCGAACGCGAATCTGCCACTCTTCTCGTATCCAGGGGATCGCGTGTTTGCAAGCCGCGCCCCCTGTGTTCTCCTGTCCTCGCAGCTCCGCCCCGCTCTGGCTGCCCAGACCAAGGCTGCGCTGCGTCACCACTCAATTCTCCGGGCAAGGGCGGATCCCGCCCCTCGTCTAGGGGGGTCGCGCTCGCTCCGTCCTCATACAATGATGGGTCCAAATACGGATCGTCTGATGGGATGTCAGGGATCCGAATCATGTCATCTGGAGTCACCTCAGCTAAGTACTTCTTGAGCTGATTAATGTGGACTATGCGTCTCTTTCCAGAGGCTGGGGCCTCTATTTCGTAGTTGACTTCTCCCATCTTCCTCGTCACCTTGTAAGGTCCTAGAAACTTCAGAGCCAGCTTCTGCTTAGCCAGTGGCGGATAAAACAACAAAACCCAGTCTCCGATATGGAATGATTGCTCCATTGCCAGCCTGTTGTAATGCTTCGCCTGCTTCTGGGCCGCTTTCTTCATCTGGGTTCTGCACTTTTCGAAGGATTCTTCCATGGCTTCACGTATCCACTCTACATATTCCACTGGACAGTGGTGCTTATGTTGGAGTGCGTGACCATACATCAAATCTACAGGGAGCATCGCTTCTCTGCCCAACATCATTCGATTTGGCGTGATATCTGTGGATCTATGGGGCGTAGCCCGATAGGCACACATCACGTAAGGAAGCATGTCATCCCAGTCATCTCTCCTTTCGTTCACCAACTTCGATAGCATATCACCCAATGACCTATTGAAGCGTTCCACCAACCCATCGCTCTGAGGATGATAAGCCGTGGTCCTGGTCTTATTAATCCCCAATATTTTGCACATTTCTTGGAATAATTTCGATTCGAAATTAGTCCCTTGGTCACTATGTAAGTGATAGGGAGCTCCAAATCGCAAAATCACATTGGTCACCAAGCAATCAGCCACCGTGTAAGCCTCTTGATTAGGAAGAGCAAAGGCTTCTGTCCACTTAGTAAAGTAGTCGGCAACGACTACTATATACTTGTTATTGGACTTCGTGACAGGCAATGGTCCCATTATATCAATGGCCATCCTTTCCATCGGCATTCCTACTGGCACCTGATGCAGGGGAGCCTTTTTCAGGCCGCCCTGTTTCCGCTTTTGACACACATCGCACCAACCTATCCAACGTATCACATCCTCCTTGTAGCCAGGCCAATAGAACCTCCGTCTCAACTTGGATATGAGGCTGTTGATCCCCATATGGCCACCAAGACGAGACGTATGAAGCTGGTTGAAGATGCTGCGTCTGATGCTTGCTGGGGCCACCATTTGCGTCACCAATTCACCAGTAGGCAGCTTATGGCTTCGGTACACGATGCCTCGCTGCAATTCCAGGCAATAAAACTGGGCCCATATATTTCGCACCTGGGCCGAGTGCGTGACAATAGCGTGATAAGGCGGTCGCTGTCCAGCATCTAACCACTTCTTGGCGGTAGCTAGGGCCATATCCTGGCCCTGAGCACACCGTATTTCCTCCAAGGTGAAAGACTCTATCCAATTTGGATCCAGAGATCTCTCACTGCCGTCTCCAGCTGTCTCTCCAGCTGTTTCCGCCATATACACTCGCACCTGGGGTCCTTCAGCCTCTCCTGGGCTGATTCCAGTCGCCTCTCGAGGCTGTCCACACGTAATCGTGCGGAAGCCTCGTACTTGGTTCCACTGCGTGATGGAAGCCACAAGGTCAACATTCTGACCATGACCTTGGTCAGGACATTCCTGGCGCTTACAGGCCCTCACGGGGATACGTGAGCAGCCATCTGCGTTAGCGTGCTTCTTGCCTTCTCTGTATTCGATTACGAAGTTGTATTCGGTCAGAGAAGCTATCCATCTCGCCAACATTCCTTCCGCATCTTTAAAGTTCTGCAACCACACCAAAGCACGATGATCAGTGCGCAAACGCACTAAATCCTGTCCATACAAGTAGGGCCGAAATATTTTCGCCATTCTGACCACAGCTAACAATTCCTTGTACGTAGTGCAATAATGCTTTTGCGATGAAGACAAACACTGCGAGGTGTAGGCAACCACGCGCTCCTCTCCCTCAATTATTTGCGACAATACACCTCCTATCGCAAGATCAGAGGCATCCGTGTCTAAGATGACAGGGCACCCTTCACGTGGGAGCACCAATATTGGTGCAGTCGTGAGGGCCCTGATTAACCTTTTAAAAGCGTTGCTGCATGTCTCATCCCATCTAAAGACGGCCTGGTGCACTGTTAAAGCATGTAGTGGTGCTGCTAATCCAGCAAAATCCCGCACGTACTTTCTATAGTACGAGGCGAAGCCTACAAAACAGCGCACCTCCTGCACTGTAGTTGGCTCTGGCCACTCTCGCACCGCCTTTATCTTCTTAGGATCTGGTTTCACACCCTCTCTACAAATCACATGCCCTAGAAAGGAGACCTCACTCTTAAACAACTCGCATTTGCTAGCTTTTAATCTTAACCCAGCCTGGCTAATGCGTTTCAGTACAACTATCAGGTTACCTAGACACTTCTGGAATGTGGGCCCCTGTACCACTATATCATCCATGTAACATAGACAAGTGGACAGGTCCAATCCTCCTAGCACTAGCTCCATCAAACGTTCCAGTGTAGCTGGTCCATTTGTGACACCAAAGGGCATCACTGTAAAGTGGAAATGCCCTCTGGGAGCAGTGAATGCGGTTTTCTCTTTGTCTCTGTCATCCATAGCTATTTGCCAATAGCCAGATGACAGGTCCAGGGTACAAAACCATTTTGCCCCTGATAAAGTGTCTAGACAGTCATCAATGCGTGGCAAAGGATAAGCATCCTTTTTAGTGCACGAATTCAATTTCCTATAATCCACACAAAACCTGAAAGTTCCATCCTTCTTCCTAACCAACACAGGGGGACTAGACCAGGGGCTGCTACTGGGCTCGATCACTCCGAGTCTCAGCATCTTATCCACTTCCTCTGACAGCGCCCTGTTTTGAGCCCACCCTAATCTCCGGGTCGGCACCTTGAAAGGCCGATTGTCACCCGTATCGATCTTGTGCGTGGCTTGACTTGTACGTCCCAGCTCGTATTTATCTCCCTCAAAACAATGTTCATACTCCATCAAGACCTTTCGGAGCTCTGACCTTTGATCTGCGGTCAGATCGTCAGTTTCGTCCAAAAGAGGCTGCAAATAAACGGGCAGTCGTGTTTCAGTGTTCTTCTGCTTGAGTTCAAAATTGACCTCAGCAGCATTCACCGTTTTCGGTGAATCCACCTTTTCGACTTCGCTCAATTGACCTACCACTTGACCCTTTGCAATATGAACACTCTCAGTCGTGGGATTGGCTATCCACACGTGAGCCCCAGAGCATTGAGATGCCAATAATCCTCTAGGTATCATTATGTGTAAATCCTGGCAAACCGTGGGCAACGACTCGAATACGAGGTCGCCCCCGTTAGATACGCCCCAGGACACCAAATTGACTGAGACCTGCGACACGTGGCGAGCTGGTATATGGACGTCTTCGTGAAAGATTGCTCGGCCTGTTTTTCCAGGGCGACCTTCTCTACACGCGATATCAACGCCTCCCAGTCTCAGCATTCCTACTGAACACATTAGCAATGCACCGTGTCTCTTCAAGAAGTCCATCCCCAGTAGACCAGGGAGACCTCCGATATCCGCTACCAAAAATTCACAAGGATAAAGCACCCTCTCTAGACAGAGAGTGAGTTCCACCTTACCATAAATATTAATTGGTCCACCGTTTGCCGCCGAGATCTTGCCTTCCACAGGTCTTAAAGTCTCTCGTTTTGCGCCAGGTATCTCATCATACTCCTGCTTACTCAGCAGAGACACCTGCGCACCGGTATCGATCAGGAGATCCACGTGACGTGTCCCTACACTAATCGTAATATACCATGATGCGCTCGAATTATGCATGGCCACTTGTCTTGGCCAATGCTGTCCCACTTTCACCCCTTCCCAACATTCCGGAGGCTGAGGAGCCGCTTTTTCAGCAGGCTGAGGGGCCGCTTTTTCAGCAGGTGAAGGATCCGTGGATACTTCCTCCACCCTTACTCGTTTTCCGAGTGTTTCCTCTCCTTCTTATCCTTGCCCCCCTTTTTGCCCTGATCGCTCCGCCCCTGGGACCGTTTATCACCGTGCTTACTCGATCGGTGTTCCCTGTCCCTGCTGGGCGCTCGTTTTTTGGAGCGATCATCATCAACATTTCGCTTGGGACAATCCCTGCGGAGATGCCCGGTCTTCTTGCACCGGTAGCACCTCCGTATTTCAGGTGAATAATCGTGGTCCTGCCGGCGAGTATTACTATAAACCTTCCCCTTGTCTTTGGACATAACCTCGCCTAATATCGAATATACCAAATCCTTCAAATCCTGCCTCGTGATGGCTCCCTCTTTTTCAGAGGACGGGCCGCCACGTATAGACGCTGAAGCAGTAGCAGCCACGGAAGCCTCGGGCTGTAGTATTGGCAAAGCGATAGCGCCAGCCGGCCCGACGTCAGGCTTACTCGTTTTCGTGGCCTCGTACGCTGCCTCGTACTGCACTGCTAGATCAATGGCCTCCTGCAGGGTGGGTGGCTTTAAAGCCGCCAACCAAAATCTCATACTAGTAGACCCAGCCGTCTCCATGAAACGCTCTTTTGCAAAGCGTTCCTGCTCGGCGGGGGCGGAAGCGGGGTTCGCTTTCCTGGAGAGATCTAACAAAAACAACCCATACGTCTCGAGGTCCATTTCTGGGCCTCGTTTTGCATTAAACCATTTATTTCTGTACGCATCGAGGGCACGATTCGAGCAGAACAGAGCCGTCAACTGGCTCACCATCTCTCTCCAATCGTCCCGATAAGTTAGGGGCCGCATTTTCAACTTAGCTTGACCAGTGACGCTGGTCCAAAGGTGAAAACATTTCTCCTCGTCCGTCCACTTATTGAAAGTGGCGACTCGAGTAAATTCGTCTAAGTGGTCTATGAAGGCCGTACCCTGGCCGTCATATTTTGGAGGAATAGCTTCTTTTCTCCGCCTGTACCCCGCAGAACCCAGACTCCGTTGCGGAGTACTGGTGGCCGCCATGACAGCCCGGGCTGAGCCACGTGGTTCCGCACGCTCAACCACGGAGGGCCGCCCTTCAGGCGAGGAAACAGGCGTCGACGCGGATGAATCATTCGACTCATATCCAGCTGGCGAGGGCTCCTTTCGGCGCCCTCGATCGCTGGTTGTCCGCGTATTTTCCTGACTCGTGAATGCGAGTCCAGGACTTGGAGTCCTATCCGCCGTGGCCTCTCGTCTACGAGGGCGTCCCGGCGTTCGCACTACTTTACTCCTAGTCGAAGCACGTAGAGCTGACTCATCCGCCGTTTGCGAGGGGCCCGGCACCGGAGTCGATGCGGGCTCACTCGTGTCGGCTAATGCCAAGCCAGGCCTCTTACGCAACTTTGCAGGCATTATACGTGGGGCTAAAACACACTAAATAAGGTAGAGTATTGTAGCGTGAATTCTACTTAACTGTAGATATGTGTAGCTTGAAGTTTGAAGTCGCAACGTCGCTGCTGCTGACGCTCAATGTAGATGCTGACGGTTCCTGTGCTCCGCTGCAACTGACTAAACCACGCGGTCGCTGGCACCTTTATCCAGCGTGGCCGTCGCGAAGTCATGTTTTTTTCAAAAAGTCCAAAACGTTTTTTTATGTCCTTGTCCATGCGTCGTCCATGTCTTCTATCCAATTGGGGAACCCTACATCCGATTCTTCAAGTCCCACATCGGGCGCCAATTTGTAAGGTTCCCCAAGAAAGACAAAGCGTTGGTATTCCAGTTTTAAAGTTTATTTTGCCCTGCCCCGCCGCACAGCCTGCCTATCCTCTGCTTCTTCAGCTACTGACGCGGTCTGGGTGTATTCCCGCCAAGACCCCGTGGTCACGTGGTCCGGGTCACCCAGTGCGCGTCAAAGTCGGTCACTGACCTAGTAAGGTCAGTGACCTGGGGTCATCACAATATTCAGAAACTTGTGGAACTGACATGTACATGAATGGGGAATATCCATTTCAAACAGGTGCTGAAGACAATGGGAGTTACTCCTACTGATCTTTTATAATGAGGTTCTCTCCATTGTTCTATTCTTGACATATTAAGTCAACTGATGCCACTAGAAATTAATGAAGAACAAAATGGAAACACGAGTAACTATATTACATTTCTAATTAGTTTCGTTTAATTTTTGATATTTACTTTACAAATGTTCATCTATTTTAATTATAATTATAGTTTGCATTATCTGGAAAATTAAAAAACATTGTGAAGAACAAAATAAAAATAAAAATGTTGGGGGACTGGAAAAGGACTCATATATTGACGGGAGTCAAATGGGAGTCCCAAGTCATGAAAGGTGCGGGAGTGGGAGAGTTGGAGTAACGGATGAGATGGGATGGGAGCGGAAGTGAGATCCAATTATTTTTTGGTGGAGCGGCATCAGATTTGATGGGACGGGATTTAGTCCCAAGCAGGGCCTTAAAAACTAGTATGACTATACAGTATATATACTAACAAATAAAGAGAAAAAAGAAAACAAGCCAATTAATAAATAAAGAAGAAAAAGATAAAAGGATAAAACAGTAATTGTTGGCACTACACAGCCTGACTCAATATTTTATTGATATTGATATGTATACATGAAATATGTGTGTTTTTATTGATATGTATTTGTGTTGTTTTTTCCCCTGTATCTTTCATGTATTTATATTTTTTATATTTTTTACCGTACGACAAATAGGTCAAATTTGACCTAAAACAAGTGTCAATAAAATGTATCTATCTATCTGCACTTTATTTATAAATTTCCTTGAAAGGGGGTATGTCTATAGTCTCTAGTTCATGCCTCATGTTCACACACTGGGAGGATAAAATGTGAATCCATGGCTCACCCAGCAAGTCTGAGTTTTTGTTTATCACATTGGATTATGTTCAACAACAGACCATGACGTTTTATTACCCACATCTTGGTAGGGGCCTAGCTCAGAGGTAGCGCTGTGGGCTTCCAACCGCTGGGTCCCGGGTTCAATTCCCGGTCGAGCCTAAGTTGGATGGCTGTTTCATCCTTTGTCTCATTGCCATGGTCTCTGCCTGTCCTAATTAGCCCAACTGGTGCAGAAATACAGTACGTAAAGCCCTAATCACCCACCCACCCATTACCCACATCTTACATTGGATAGTTCATACTTTCAAAGTGAGAGCAAAAGCTAAACGGATAACTGCAACATCGTGTGCAAACTTCTGACAACACCTTATCTGATAGGCAGGTGTAAGCCTGCACTAGTTTGTCACACCAGTAAATGTTTCAACTGAGGTAGATCACTGACTTAAAGGGGGCGGAGGCCTAGCTCAGAGGTAGCGCTCTGGGCTTCCAACTGCTGGGTCCCAGGTTCGATTCCCGGTCGAGCCTAAGTTGGATGGCTGTTTCATCCTTCGTTTCATTGCCATGGTCTCTGCCTGTCCTAATTAGCCCAATTGGTGCAGAAATACAGTACGTAAAGCCCTAATCACCCACCCACCCACCCACTGACTTAAAGCAAAACATAGGCTACCAGCATTGTAGTGTACCATCCTTGCAGGAAACATGCCTTATTGTTTTAGTGTGGGAGTATAGGATGGGACACGATGGAAGCAGAAGTGAGATCCAATTATTTGGTTGGAGTTGAATCAGATTTGATGGGACAGGATCGAGAATAAAATTGAGTCCCATGCAGGGCCCCTAAAGCTAGCTGAACATGCAGTCTCTATTTCATGGTTCCACTGCTTTTACAAGATTTCAGCAATAACTGTTTTCGTGTCCAAGACGGTGATAATGTTGTGTGTGATATATAGGGTCTGAACACAACCTAATGACGCAGGTAGTTGTTAGATTAGGTTGAACCACCAAATCTCTTTCAAAGAAATATACACATGCTTTAGGTGTTGCCTTTCTTTTGCTGTTAGTTTGCATAGTGCATCAATATTGCTGTGCATAGTGAAGGTTCGAACCCACAACCTTCTGGTAGCTGGCAATCACTTTACCCACTGAGCTACAAGATCCCTTTAATAAAAATAACCATAAAACCATACTTCTTTTGCTATTATATTCTGTTCTTTGTACAAATATGTTACATCTTGATTAACAAAAACAATAAATTAATATTCTATGTACAGAGTATACAATAATACAAGTATATATCCATATTTAGTACATTCTATGTTTGTAATACTTGACAATAGTACATGTTGTTAGTAAATATTTCTTTCACTAATGTTTGACAGTAAAAATTGTATGAATGAAATTCACAAGTCAGAGGCATATATTTTACAAATTACAATGTATTAGATAAGATGGTCGACTAGTTAAAATATGATTATTCCCATTTATATAATCATTTGTTCAATAGCAACGAATTCTGGTTATTTTAAAGTATATTAACTAATTTTGGAACATGTTCGAATCATTACACCAACGCAAAAATAAATTCAACTTTCATTTAAATCAAAAATTTCCATTAAAACATTTACCCGTTTGCTAATGAGTTACGTTCAAATTTAATTTAATATAATTTACCAAAATTTGAAAACACATAACATGTCACGTCGGCTTGAAGTCGGCCAACATGGGCCAACATGGGCCAACGTTAGTCCCAATATCGGCCGGATCTGACGCGTTATCTGGGGACCATCCGCGGTCTTACAATACAGACTTATATTTTTATGAAATTGTCTTTGCTCAATTTCAAGTTATAATACCACATCAATGGCAAGATGGATGCTGTATCTATAATACATATTATATTCACTAATTAACATTGCCTAAGAGAATTATATAATCATTACTATTAGCCCTGCAATTGAGAAAGTCTCGAAACTATGACTACATATCACAAATGTACCTGAAATACTGCAACTTTGTAATAATAATCTATATACATTGACCAATTATATACAGAAAAGGTTTATTATTAACACGTTTCTATATATTAATACACAATATGTTAATTTGAGACAGTGTTTCGTTAAGAATAAAAGTAGGGGAAGTTTAATCCAGTTGACCCAAGGGGAACAATGACACATTATGCTGGCTAAAAAAAGATATTTTTGGTAGCACCAGAATAGCCAGTAAAATATATTTTTAATGAAAGGTAATTTATCCAATTCTAAATTGCTCATCCAATGCAATTATTGTAAAATAAAGTATTTGTAAGTTTCGCTATCATCCCCTACAATTTCAACAGAATTACGCTTACCAGCCGATGATTTTCGGACAACATACAAAGCAATATATCTACACATCTAGTTTTTGAGAGATTTTTGAAGAAATATTGTTCTAAAATATATACAATGGAATATCTGTTATACAAATAATAAAATTATTTCAATGGCTGTCTTGCAGAAGTCCTTTTCGTCTCTATTCCTGTAGTTTTCAGTTTATTTATAGTTTTGTCTCGAATTCTTTGTATTGCAAAAAGGTTTGTCGATAAATCTACTCTGTACAGTCAACAACAATAAAACAGCAACGAAATGGTACATAAAACATTGTCTTTACAGTCTGTAGAATGGAGATTTTTTTCTCAGTCTGGGTTGGATCACAAACACGTGTGTTCCTCAACTTCTTTTTTACAATTCTGGCATTTTACGTAACAACACCAGTGGAATTTGCAGTGGCATCGTTCGATGATAATTCTCCGCCGCGTAACGTATCCTCTTCCGCAACACAGAAGTTCACAACCGTCTATCGCTTTTGAGGTTTTGTTGCAGCGACGCCCGTGTGTGCCTAACGCTCCCGTCTTCTCATCTCTTTCGCAAAAGTCTGGTGACGCGACTAAGTACACCAAATCGGTCGCACTGTGTGGCTTGTATTGTGTATTCCTAGGAATGAGAACTCGTCTTGAGCCCGTCTTCTTCTGCTGCACTTCACACGCTCCGTCAAACTTCTCCTTCATCAAGTATCCGATTTTTCGGAATGATGGCATCGCTCTCCAGCACGTCTTCAACTCGCAAGAACCTGATACGCCATGGCATTTGCATTGTGTCAGCATGTTTTCTTCTATAATCTGGAAAAGAAATGACAAAACATTAGATGTCGATGATAACACTTGAAGCCATTTGATAGAAAGTCACATATTATGCATACAGGGTATAAAGTCTCCACATGTTAAAAAAGTTCTGATGATTGGAAGGATCCATCTCAAGATGTATTCTTATTTATACGATTCGAAAATCAGTGTAGGGCAGATAAAATATAAGGAAGTGGACACTTGTAATCATGTAATTTGTTTATTATATATAAATCATTTTCAACTTTCATTTAGCATAACTTTTTTTGCCCACTCAGCTTTCTGGAGTGGTTTTGCCAACTCCAGCTTTAATCAACAAAAATGCAGTAAATGAACCATGCTATCCCACCCTCTTCTAGAGCAAGCATGCTACCCTGCCCCAAACTACATCTTGACCACCTTATCGGTCAGTTGGAACTTATGGCCAAAGCAGATGGTCGTTAGTAACTGAGAGAGGACATTACGTCGAGAGAGGCACCTTCGACTGTCATCGCCACGACATAGATCAACATCATAAAAGTCGAACTCGAGAGAGGCAAACATTAAAAAGATTAACCAAGAATGGGGCAGTAGGTGTTAAGAATTATAGTCACAATTGACTCAATTGCTCGACTCGGTTGTTTTTCAATTTCTAGCTGTAGGCGTTTCGCATTTCCTGAGGATATTATGAGAAGATGGAAAGCTGTTGAAGTTGGTGGTAATTTAGTTCTTCGGTCTGGGTGTGCTCTTTTCTCTTTATAGAGGAAGACAACACTCTTGTTTGTCAATAATTTTTGGATTTGGAAGCATGTCCCACTTCTGAGTTCTTTAACATGGCCGAATGTGCCATGTTTTTTTTCCATGCGTTTGAATAATCGCAGGGAAAACGCATGGTTTTCACCTCATTATAATTCGGCAAAAACCATGCGTTTTCCATGCATTTATCCTTCTCATGGAAAATGCACATGGCACATTTGGCCATGAACAATTCTCAGACATTCCGAAAGATCACACAAACTTCGAATTGCCTTGAATATCACCGTAGTGCCAGAAATAGCCAATGATGTTGAGAGATCATGATGGAATATGACATTGAACCCTCATCGCAATGGCAGAACATTTTGATGTGTGACTGGATTTTATGGATGTTATTCTCTTTTATCATGTTGTTGATGAAATGGGTGGCCATGTTGGAAAGGTGTTGATGTGGGCAGACATCTTGGAAAGTGATGAAGAGGGCAGGACAGCCAACTATCTGAACTATCGTGATTTCACATCTTAGAAGGTGGTCTGTTGCACTGCATAGGATATGTAGAGGGTAACCAGGTGAATTCCTTTACCCCTTGACAGAGGGCGTTGACAGAGGGCTAGGACAGATGCCTCGACCCTAAGTGACCCCTTACCCCTTTGTGAAATACTTTCTGGTTGATTAGGGTAAAAATATATTTTCTTGTTAATGGTTATCCAGACTGTGAACTGGAGCTATTTGTTTAGGAATTAACTCATGGCATGTAAATCAGTGAGTGGTTCATGCAGCACAGTTTCTGTAGGCCTAGTATATGTGACTTGTTGGCAACTTGGGATAGTGGTCAAGGGAGATCCAATTTCAGTGAGGCAGGCTCCAATTCAAACTCCAACCTATTAGCAGCAATTGGCCTATATTGGTCAATTAATTCACCGTGTTTGACTGAAATTGCCTATCATATCAGGCGGGCATATGAAGACCCACACTTTGGTAATTTTACCACATCATGCAGTCTCACCCACTTATAATTAACACCCCCTTATGTCTACCAAAAAAAATGAATTATTATATTCGGGGTTGGTGTAAAATTTAAGGTTTGCTTAAAATCGGTTCCTGGACAATTACCTTGTCATAACCCGGTAAGCCCGTAAACCGGTAAACCAGTAAACCATTACAAATGGGCTCAAGTGCCCCAACTGTACTAAGAATAGTCTATGATTTTGATTTTTGTGTACTGCACTATTCATCCAATTCTTCGATTTTAGCAATTTTTAAAAAATATAGGTTTTCTCCTACTCTGAGATTTTGAGAACCTACTTTTATTACAAAATGTAACAGTATTTCCTCGCTGAGGGGAACGGTGTGTTGATATCTCATCAATCCACACTTTCTATAAAAACCACAAAATTTCAACAAACTCGTGTCAACACTGTTGTTGCAAGGGGTGCAAGAAATACAATGATGATTCCCATGTGGGTTATGTGTAACTTACAGTGTAAAGTGACAAATAACAGCCTTAAAGCAAGTATTACTTGAAAGATTTACAAACACTTGAGTAAGGTTTAAAGAAGAGTATTCATTATTATGGATTATTAATTATTACAAGACAATACTAAACTTAAAGAAAAAAATTCATTGATTTCTGGATCAATTAGAATAGTTTATGAGAGAATTTCTTGGTATATTGCAATTGACAAAAACACAATAATGAGATAATTAATTCGTGCCAGTACAGTTATCATAGTAATGGGATCTTTATGCATATATAATTTTTTTCTGACATTCAGTTAACAAATTGACATTCTTATGAAAGTATTAACACTTACATTATTTGAAAATTATTGTTATCAAAGCCAATTTACATTTTAATTATGATAAACAAGTTATAAGTTGCATAATGTTCACCAAAATGTAACATAGGACCATAAAAATTCACCTTTTTATGATACATTCTATTCCCTATTTTCTATGGACCACACATTGAGTTATATGAAGACAGATTCGTGTAGTTAAAAGCCCTTACTTTAAAAACAATTAGATACGACAGGCATGCCCTCTGGTGTTGAGTGAGAAAACCACATCAGATGTCGCATGACAAATCAAAATGGAGGTTAAGTAATCTGAGGGGGGTCTGCATAATGTCACATCTGAGTTTCTTTAACATCTCATAAAATAGGGAAGAATGGAAACCACGTGTATAGTAAAATAAATGCTATTTTTTAATGTCAAAATGTCAATATTGTTTCTATCTCTACATTGTGTTTTTTTTTTAAATTAATATATTGACTGTGTCATCAGGCAAGTGGAAATATTAACTCAGATTTTGAATTATATCTGATATGACAACTTTTTGAGTACTACTAATTTTGTACGAATTTCAATGAATTGTTATAGACATTTGAGTAGCCTAATTCTCTTGATAAATGCATTTATGCATAACATTTTATTTAAAAATCATATCCGTTTATAATTATATAATTTGTTAAACAAACAAGCAAAAAAATAAAAATTCTCTGATTAAGGATGCATATACAAAATCATCACTGTTAATTATTCCTCCATAATCAGATATAACACATCTGTCCTTTCAATAAGTTACATGCATATCTACACACCAAATATCCACTCCCCTGCATGATAGCATCTTCCCTGCTGCAGCAGCAGCATTGATGCGGAAAGCACATGTCCTGATGACAGGAGTCTGTCAATACTACATGAATTACTAAGATAAGGCTGAAGTGGAGAGGCAGGATTCTGTGGAACTATGTCCAGTAAATGATATGTGGCCGGACTGACCACACAAAATAGAAAGTAATATTTATCTTGTGAGTTTGTGAGAACATAGTTTGCACAATAATGGAGTTTTTTTTTTAACTTTAAATTTCTTTACTAAAGTGTCAGTTATGCAGCATCATCTTTTAATTAATAATTGATTAGTTATAGCATGTGACTGCATGGGCTTAAGTGAATTATGGCTACACGTATTCCTATTACTTTAGTATGGACAAAATTACCAGATAATTAATGATTTCATGATAGCATCGTAAATTAATCATGAGTATGATCATCATAATATTCTTTAATCAGGAAAATTAGGTAGAAAATCCAGTTGTCACTATGGTAAGACGAATGACGTAATTAATCTTTGAAAATGTTGCTTCCCAACTTAGGAGGGACATGTTGGGCTGTGCTGAAGGAGGCTGTTTGTGTTCTGGGATAATAGAGATTAATGTCTCCAGTAATCTCTGCTGCAGTCAGGCTAGGTATTAAGACCCTGGTGACGCGGCCATGAAGTTTAGCAAAAGATGGAATGTAGGCATAATGACTATGTAAAAGGTGCTTGGAACAGTGATGCTTTTTAATAATGTTTGGGTTTTTTTTAATAGACGTACAATACTACAATTTTTGTGTTGTCAGAAGGAAGGAAGCTGAGAAGGAAGGAAGATAAAGGAAATCACAGAAAAATAAATTGAAGACCAGAGAGAAATAAAGGAATGAATATGGACTGAAAATTGTCTTTGAGCATAATTTTAATAAAATCAGCTGTACTCTTAAACAGTCAGCTTGAACAATCAGAAATATAGGCTCAAAGTTCCAACAGACTGCAGCTCGATTGCTGCACCAGGTAAAGTGTCCCCAAATCCAGGTCCCCTGCAGCCTTACTCATCATTGATTCATCCTGTCATGATTCTGAAATGATGGATCCCTTAAGTCTGCCTTAATCGTAGGTCTGAGCTGTGATTTTTACCATCAGGAGGAGTCTCAGAACAGCGATCCTTTTTGAGTCATTCCCAGTGAGTCACAAACTGTCTCACCAGCCCATCAATGGCTAATGCCGAGCAATGCCAGCCAATGGCAGCCCATCAATGTCCAAACTCATGAATTCCTAATGTCTGTTAACTCCGTTTGCAGTCTGCACCTTGTGCGGTGTGGTTAAAGGTGATAAGGAGATTTTTGCTCAAGGTTTTTCACAATTTATGCCTTTTTTTTTATCCCTCAGCGGTGTTATTCTTGTTTTCTAAAATGATGCATACTCGTGACTCACTGCCAGTGGTGAAATACACAGGAAGGTGCCATAGTAAGAACATGAGTGACTTGTTGGGTGTTTGACTAATAAACTGAGTGGAAAGTTGGCTAATTAAACATGTAATTGTCATGGTTTGTATTGAAATTATTTGGTACTGTAACATGATTGTGATTCGATTTGATATCTATCCATCTATCTAACTATCTATCTATCTATGGATATTTATCAAGAAAGCATAAATTGTAGATGCCAAATAAATTAATTTACACAATAACTGCTTGCCTGCAGTTATGCAAATATCACTAATATACTACTTTTGAGTCCTTTGCATCAATATATTTCTTTTGGGGCTGCGATATATTTGAACACTCTGGGTTTGTTGTGACTTTTTGGACTCATTCTAAAAGTCTCTACAGTGATAAGGCGGCTGGCTGGGCAGAGTGATGGAGCTCTGGCCAGGAGGTGATAGTGTTTCTGATAGTGTCTCAAAGATGAACAAATTGCCTTGGATCTTCTGAGGTGCTTTGAAGATCTATCTTTTGGACTAGAAGGCTACTGGTGCAAGTTTGAGGTTTTCTTCAAATGTTTTGGTTGAAGTTGGTCGTAAAAGTCAACTAAGTGCACTTTCAGGAGGAAATATTATTGTGGACTCGATGTCATTTCATCGTTATATCTGCCTCTAACTGATCATATAGGCTGAGAACTTCATACTAGAACCAGTGAACATAATAAATGCCAAAGCAATGATAATTGGTAGAATTTATAATATAATTATTAGCTTCTATACTGCTTGATTATGGCAAATAAATGTCAACGAAAATGTTCAAATCTCAGAATAGAATACTGGTACATGGCCAAATGTGCTACGTGCATTTTCCATGAGAAGGATAAATGCATGGAAAACGCATGGTTTTTGGCTAATTATAATGAGGCAAATACCATGCGTTTTCCATGCGTTTATCCAAACGCATGGAAAACGCACGTGGCACATTTGGCCATGTACTTATTATATTACCATAAAAAGATAATAGCAATATGATAAGAAAAATGATTTAATAATACTTTTATAACAGGGACTGGATGTGGTTTACTTTAAAATTGTTTTCTGCTGTGGAGCACATTCTGTACAATATTCTATCTTTTATGCAATGAATTGAGTGATGGTATTTTAATCATACAACTTGACACCTTTTTCAAGTTGGTAAAAAACTAAGTAGGAGCATTTAAATGGCCATTATGTTCTGATGGTTCCTGCAAATGTTATTTCCACATTGAGGACCACTTTTCACTTATTCAATGCATAAGACCTCCCATAGGACAGTGCATTCTGATGCAGAGTTTTAAAGGTTTTTTTCCTACAAGACAGCATTATAAACACAAAAGGTTTTACAGAGAAAAAAAAACTGCTTTACAAAATAAGCGATTAAAAGACTCAAATCCCTCCGAACCAGTCAAGATATAAAAGAAGTATTATAGGTGCATGCCACAAAAAGATGGATACTTCAGAAAGTTAAAGGTGAAAAATAGAAATTCAAGATTGAATCTGGCGACAGAAAAAAAAGTTAATCTTGTCAGCTAGCACCTCAGTCTATGCGCAGTGTTTTATCAGTAGTGTAAGGTGAGAAATTTTACTAAATTCGCGATAATTGAATATGATAAAAGAGAAAAAAAGTACAAAAAAGTGGTTCAAAAAGCAAGTACAGATCTGGCAGCAAAGAGGATTGCACAAAGATTGCAAAAAGTAGTTTGATAGACAAATGGTAATTTGTCATTCTTTGAGATGGGTGTGATAGCTGCTAAGACAGACCAAAAGCATCAATCATTTAAAGGACTTAAAGACGTGTCCACAGCTCCCATTGTACACCATAGTTCCCCATTGAATCAACGTAGTCATGGTAACGCGTGTATCTTAAGTTAAGGTGGCCCATTTGACCTTGATTGACCTACAGGAAGGACATTGTGTTATCAAGGAGAACTTAAGGTCAATGTTATCCACAAGACATTATCCACGAGAGGTCGCTTTTATAGACAATGGGTGACAATAGACTGGGAGTTTATGGCTGTTTGATGAAAATTGACACTTCTACACCCCTGCCAATAAAGATGAGGTGTATTTTCCAATTAGTGTGTTTATTTCGGCTGACCATATGAGTATGTTTGCTGATGTATAATACAATATACTTTAAAAAGTGAAAGAGAAAAAATGCAACAAATTGTCTGCTGATACACAAGAAAATGTAAACGTACTCTTTGGAAACTGACTGACTGACTGACTGTCTAATCGACTGATTGACCGATGGATGGATCGACTAATTGACCGACTGCATTGATTGATTGGTAGATTGATTGACTGATTGATTCATTCATGCATTAATTGGGGTACTCAAGACTGTTGTCATCTGTGCTTGACCAGTAAAATCATTTAAAAAAAAATTAATTTTTCAGACATTATAATAATAAGAAGCAAATTTTGTAAAGTTTTGTCGAATCTCACTGACTCCTGATAAAGAATACAGCATAGTCAGCATTGTCATGGCAATTTCCATATTTTACATCTTTTTCGGTGGGGGTGTAGCCCTGTTCATGACCAAAAAATCTCCCTTTTATGATCAGCAGCCAAACTGAATACGTGCAGTGAATAAACGATCTCTTGTAGGTAACTTAATATCATGAGGGGGGATGTGACAACTGGGCCTGAACATTCTTAATAAACCTTTTTATTAACTGATCATTTTGTGAGGAATTCTGATCTCAGATAAAAATGTCATATAGCATGATAGAAAGATAAGAGATGAAGGGACTTAAAGTAAGGTAACACATATTATGTCCTTTATCAGTATATCTACTTAAAACCTGTTATTATTAAAGCAGAGACATTTGTATCTGAGGCATAATAAAGCTGTTTTGCTTATAAGTAATCATGGCCCATCATGATGGGACAATCTGAGGCTTTGACTTTTCCTTCACTGCTTAGAGTAACTAATAAATCTTACAGACACTTAAATATATCATTCCTACTTAGTGCATACAGAAGATTCGGGAGATATAGGGGGGTCATACAGATGCTACCCCTTCATAAATATATATAAAAATGGGCGGTCATGCTAAATGAGCCAGAAGACTTTTCTTGAATAAATTTTACCCCCTTCTGTGAGGGGTAACTAAAGTTAACACCCTCCAATGGCTGCAAAATACTCATAATTAATTGACAGTCACCCTACACTTCAGTTAAAGCAAAAAAGTCACCAGAAAATAAAATACAACCATAAAAAAGGCAGTCACAATTTACTTGGAGATGGTGTCAGTATACATTTAAAATATTCACATGTTTAAATGATTCAGTGAACACATTTTTTTTCAGCCCTACTTAAAAAAAAAAAAGACTAAATTCTTAAAATGAATACTTGGTTATACGCACAGATAAGTGACCTAACAAGTACTTTAATGTTAATTTGCTGTTTTTAATGCACTTAAATTAAATATATACTTATTTTACATAAGGTGTCTGTGCTGGGGAAAGTAAAATACACCACCCGTGGGGTAGATGTAAAAAGCATAATATTATGTTGTGGTTTCAAAAGAATTATCTCATCATTACTTGTGCCACTGATAGCTATTCGTGTCAACTGAACTTAAAAACAGTAGCATTGATGGAAACCTATAAAATGGCCTTAATAACGTAATTGTATCATAAGTTAGGAATTATTAAACTGACCACATTTAAGGTTAATCTAATTGTTTTTAATGGTGAGGTGATTTTAATAGTGAGGTGATCTTATTAGTGAGATTATCATAAAAAATGTCATAGTCATCTATCATCATTCTTGCAGTGTTTATCAGCACCTAAGCTCTCAATACTGTTTGTATATATTGTGTAACATCACATAGGCTATCAATGGTATATAAAATGCTCATATTGCCACACGAATAGGTCCTTGGGCACCCAGGGACAGGACACATATTGGGATGACCTCTGAAGGGCCCGATACCTCCCTGTAGACTGTCCCTGGGTCAAGTCGGTTACAAATTCAATCCGGGAGACAGACAGTTGAGTGTCAGATAAGAAAGAGAGGCTGCAAAGAGAAGCTAAGAGGCAGAGAGGAAGATTCAATAACAGATAAAGTGTGTCCTGTATTGATGAATAGTCAAAGAGGCCACTACTTTTAATGGATGACACCGGTCCGCTTTAAGTGGCCGGTATGAGTATTGGCCCCCACGGAAGCAAAGCGAGTGGCCACGTCCCATCCTGAAGGGGAGCTCCACATGGTTGGTTTAACTCAAGGAGCTGTTGTTTGGCTGTGTTTATTTGTACAAGAACAATAACATGATGTTATTGTTCTAAAGAATCACAATTATTGCTTGTATCAAATGCATAACAAGTACCAATTGTCTTCGGGTAAAAAAGCTATGGACAGTTTTTACAAAATGGTATGATATTATATTCATTATATTAAGCTGTAATTAACTTTCTGCTTTGAGTCCTTGAAAGTCCTGGGCCTCCTCGTGGCAAGGGTGGTAACACCAAAGACAGTGTAGAATTGGTAACACTGGGTGAACACCTCAAACCCCAGTGGCCAACACAGGGCTCTGCGCAATGCACAAGGCACACATAGCCTTGTCTAGCTGAAATTATCCCATACCTAGCACAGGATTGAATGACCTTACCAGCACATACAACTAAATAAATCGTGTTTTGGTAAAGGGTCTTCAATAGATTCTTATTGTATAGTTATTATAACCCAAAAGCTCAGTAGGTTGATCAATCGACTAAATGATTCCACCGCCACATGTATACTGCTCGAAAACCTTAGCCTGTAGAACAATGAATGACACACAGACTGAATGATGACTGACTGACTATCTGGCTGACTTCCCTAATGGACGACCTCTGTATTTTCCATTTGTTGTTCCGTAATTACTCTTATGAACCCATGAACTTATGAACCTTCAACAAAAAGCAATACATCAAATATCCAACTAGTGTCTCTCCAGCCCACCCAGCCACCCAACCAATCACTGTCTGCTATTCTTTGCAATTACTTTTAAATCAGTAAAAAACGAAAGAAAAAACCTGAATTAAGACAAATGTAGCATTCATTAGACCCAGTGACTACTTAATTAGCTGTGGCATTAAGTAATGGCATTAAGTAATAGCTCAACGCCTGTATGCTATCCTTCTATCCTTCCTATCCTTGCCAATTGGATTGGAAGACCCCCAGATCGCTGTGTTTTACCCTTGTAAGGGGTGCAAGACTTAGCCCCATCTCATCCATCACTGAATTACGAGGCGTGGATGTGAAATATCGGCTCAGTTGACTTCACCCCTCCCCCAATGACCCCCTCCTAACCTCAGGGGCGGAGGAGGGGGGGGGGGTTAAAAAAGGGGGGGGGGGGTAAATGGTATGGAGTGTGGTTTCTCGGAATAGTTCAACAGCGTATTATTCTAATTAAAATGGACATGATAATTATTTTTATACTGAATGTTTTTTTGCATAAGGCAACTACAGGTTATTTGCTTTGATATAATGATTTGTGATTATTTAACCATATTATGAAAGTATATATAAATGAATGATTATTTGGTATTATGTAGACTTGTAGAAAAGCCTTGTCCCACATCTCAAAATTTCTTCAGTATGATTTGGTTAACTATATATCGCTAATTCCAATATTATTTTTGTTAGAACTTCCTAAGGCTACACTAAAGTTCTACTTTTTCCAAGACCATTGCAATTTAACAAATCTTGAAATCTCCCGGATGCATGAAATTAAGGTCTGCCCTCTTGTAAGTTTCTGGAAAGCTTCATTCCAAACTGAGATAGGGCATGTCCCGAGGCTACGCTGATACGGGGGCAAAATCCTAGTTAACCCCTGGGTAAAAGTAAAAAAAAATTGTAATTACAGAGACCATGGTATCCATTACAAGTTGTGACTTGTTCCAAAGACAAAAGTCACAAAAACCTACTCTTAGGATAAAATAGATAGAGGGGGAGTATAAGTATGGTATTTATGCCATGGTTTATGTGAATGGTGAAAGTGGTGATTGCATTGTAGTTACAGAGATAAAAAGTCGAGGTGGTGTGATATGTCTCAGCCATTTTAAGCTTTGAATTCCAATAGGAGAATATCAGCCATGAGTACATGGCCAATTGTGCCACGTGCTAAAAACCATGCGTTTTCCATGCGTTTATCCTTCTCATGCCTAACTTATAGCATAACTTATAGGCCTAATAAATCCACTGCTTAAAGATAAATACCAAAAATGCAAAAACATTGACATTAAGTCAACAAAAGAAAACAATAATCATCAGATTGCTACTTTTAGAAGAATTCAACCCCAAATAAACAACCTCCCCCCCCCCCCCCAGTCCACCATTTCTAGTTTTGAAGGGAGGGTGGGGGTTATTCTAAGCAGGTGTGTGGGGGTGAGGGACAGAGGGACAGTGATAAGCACCCCTCTCAAGTGTTACCTGGGGCAATGTTTTGCCCCATTTATTCTCCTGGTCACCTTTAATTACCCCCAAGAGGGTATAATGAGTTTAGGGGGCGAGCAGACACTATAGGTGTCAATTGGTGCCGAATTTATCAGCAGCCAAAATGACCAACAGTTGCCATTTGAAGTCATTTTGACTATTTGACTGATTAATGCATGCATAAAGGCTGTTATTTTCTCTGAAGATAAAATCTAAAATGCCTTAAATGTAAAAGGATAGCTGTAATAATACTGTTTATTTTAAATAATAGCTTATCAAATAAAAATGCTTAACATAGCTATACATCTTAGCAAGAAATATGTTATAAATACGTTCGTTTGGTATAACTAATCACCTTTAATTAACGAAACAAACTAAATTCTTAATCATAAACTGATGTATAATTCAAAACTTCTAAAACACTCTGAATATTGAAATTATACAACAAAAGAATTGTGTCTTAACAGTATAATTTTAACAATGGCCTACTTTGAATTTTTGACAATGAAACACTTTTAAACAACTTTATGACATAGTGGGGACATACTTTGCTCGAGGCCCTAAAAGGGGCCCTGAGGGGGCCAAGAATCCCTTTAAGGCCCGTCTAAATCACCCACAAAGAGGCCCAAATTACTGGTTACCCAAAAGAAAGATTACTGGGGAGTGTCAAAAAATTAAGAAAGTCTGAAAGGAGTTAAAGTATAACTGTAGCCCCTGGCGTGTGGTTAAGTTATGACTCCTGGGTGTGCTCAGACATTTTTTTGTGTTAAATTCACAGGGAAAAATTGTGTAGACATTTGAAAGCTCTACATATAAATTTATGAAATATAATAGTGTAGAGCATTTATATGAAAGCAAACTTTGGACTATAAATTTTGTAATGTATTTAAATTATATTGAGATGTTTTAATTAGATTTTGTTCCCAAAAAAATGTAAAGTACTTTAAGTAATGTTTACATATATCTATCTTTGTAGAAATTAGAATTACGATGATAAACTGCATAACTTTTCTTTATTGATATAAATACTATTTAGTTTTCAAATATCTACAAAGAAATATTGGGCCTGTATGAATGTTCACAGCAGAAAACAAACAAATAAATAAATAAATTCCTATGAAGTAAACAAACAGCAGATATCATAGCCCTTCATAATTGCTACTTTTAGCATACAATTAGAGGAAAAAGTGAGAAATATACAAAAGGCAGTATTTGTTTACATTTCGAGAGAACGTCTGCTCTATGTTGACATTTTGAGGCGAAAGCACGTGGAATAATGTCGTATCTCCAACACAGGAGAGTGGTCTCTCTGTATCTTCTCGCCAACAAAGCGAATAAGCGAG
This sequence comes from Alitta virens, assembly GCA_932294295.1. NCBI lineage: Eukaryota > Metazoa > Annelida > Polychaeta > Phyllodocida > Nereididae > Alitta > Alitta virens. Next base: position 27,002,051 of record OW028578.1, read on the forward strand.
ATTGGAGAAATTCGTCTGATTTTTGGGGAATTTTTGGCAATTTTGTTTTGTCTAGAATGAAGGTTACTGGGGATTGGTGAATATCTGTATGAATATATTCTAAGAGAAGTGTGGAAATATTCCTTTTTTTTCTTTTTTTTATGACTTCTGAAAAAAATGGACAGGGAGACAGACATTGAAATGAGAATTCTAAAGATAGAGAAACCCAGACATACAAATGACTAGAATATATTTCCCATGGACAGACGTGCAGAAATAGAGAGACTGACAGCTTATGGTCGTTATTCCAAGAATTAGTTTATTATTCCATTTATGTATTTACAAAAAATAAAAATAAAATATATACTATGTTCCCTAAATTTAAGGTATATTTATTATATATATTATTGTTTTGCTATTTATTTTTTACCAAGCAAACGAAACTGCTGTCAGCATTTCGTTCTACTGTTTTAACCTCAAAGCCCTGGAATGGTTCAATCAGTAAGCAATCAATCAAGATGCTAGACAATCAATCAAGAAGCAGACTATCAATCAAGCCATCAATCAAAGAGGTCCTGAAGCGGACAGCCAAAAATCTTGTCTGAGATTGAAAGACTTCTGGGAATTACAAATAAATCTCTAGTTCTGAAGGGTGGAAGTTCTGAGAGAAAATGAAGTAACTTTGAAGTTATTTCAAGTTTGTTGGCTTTGAGTTGCAGGCTAACCTCAATATAACGAAGTGTCTTGGATATTGAGAATGTTCTTTATACGAAGGTATTTTTATATGGTATCAACTACTACAGTTACTGTGGAATCTTGAGATTAATTTGTAATCTTTACTGGTCTTAATGGCGAGGTGGTCTTAGTAGTGAGGTAAAATGTGTTAATTTAATATATGTGGTTAAAATATGGGTGGTATTAATAGTGAGGTGATCCTGTTATGTGGATCAGCTGTGTGTGGATAGGTAACTATGGTAATAAACTGAATTGTATTGAATCCAAAACTCATATAAAAACAAAGTTCCATTGTATAAATAGTACAGTCTGATACTTGCCAAATAGTCATATAATAGTCCTATACATTTGTATCAGACTAACAAAAGTCCCAAACACAACAAAAAAACCTCGAGATAAAATCCTGTAAAGTCCTTTAGTAGTTTTTGATAGGACAACAATAACATGGTATCAACTACTACAGTTACTGTGGAATCTTGAGATTAATTTGTAATCTTTACTGGTCTTAATGGCGAGGTGGTCTTAGTAGTGAGGTAAAATGTGTTAATTTAATATATGTGGTTAAAATATGGGTGGTATTAATAGTGAGGTGATCCTGTTATGTGGATCAGCTGTGTGTGGATAGGTAACTATGGTAATAAACTGAATTGTATTGAATCCAAAACTCATATAAAAACAAAGTTCCATTGTATAAATAGTACAGTCTGATACTTGCCAAATAGTCATATAATAGTCCTATACATTTGTATCAGACTAACAAAAGTCCCAAACACAACAAAAAAACCTCGAGATAAAATCCTGTAAAATCCTTTAGTAGTTTTTGATAGGACAACAATAACATGTATCCAAGCATTAAAAGACTAAAGTCTTGAGCAATAGACGTTTTGTGTTTTTAAACCTTGAGTAAGTCAGGATTAATATCAATGTTTATAAAGTTAAGCACAAAAGCTTGTCTTTATGTAAAGTTTGTGTGCAGAGAAACTGTCTTTGTAAAAGAATAGTGTCAGCTTTCAGGAATAGCACAGGGAAAAGAAGATTTTCAACAAAGAGAGAGGAGATATCATGGCCGGTGGTTAAGGATCCGCAGATCGTGTTTCATGCCCTCAGGTAACTTAAGATGCCTGGCAATGCCTACACACTAAGTGGGGCCCATGTCTGCCCCCTGCGTACCCTGTATTCTAGCATTGTGTGTGGATTTTTGCACGGAAATAGCAAATAAATAGACCCAAAAATAAGTAAAACATACCAGAAACAAAGTACACGTAATACTGCTACTAAGTATGCCGTTTGTTTTTCAAAAACATTAGTGATTTCCGGTGTTTTAAAATGAACTGTTGTCAGAATGTATACACCAATTTTACACACAAATTTCACAGCGTATTTATTCACCGGTTGTTTCAATGTCTAAATGCTACTGGATCTGAAGCATAGCTTATATGATCAGCTGCCAGGGACAGACGTAGTGATGAGATGATAAGGCTGTTTGGAGTCCATAATATTAGATAAATACTTAATATTTGCTGAGCAGCTGGCAGAGGCAGACGTAATGATGAGATGATAAGGCTGTTTGGAGTCCACGCCATTGTCAAGACATTTCATTTGAATTACATGACAAATTCATTCGATAAACATGGCATTAAATACTTAATATTTGTTGTAAATTTAAAGCATTTTTTTTTCAAATTCTTAATACTGATTAATCAATTTCAAAATATTTCTACAACACTAATATGTAGTTTCTCTACAACTCCTCTGCACTGGTAAATTCCTTAAGGTAGCATGAAAAAAAATATTTTCTCTTTTTTTTTGTGTTCAGATTTTGAGACCAGCCCCACACGTGTTAGTAATTGAAATTCTGTGTTGATTTCAATGTAATTGAATGTACTGCTCATTGAGATGTGGGACTGAATACCTGTCAAATAAAGTGTGACAGTTTTGGGCAAAATAAGCAAACAGGTGCCAGTGTAAAGCCACTTTTTATTTTAGGCGATTCATGACATGGCCACTTTTGTGTCTTTTTTCACATACTATGTTCCCTTTTAGATCCATAGTGAATTCAGTTTAATTGAAAATATAGACCCATTGAATTAGACCCGCACCTTTGCAATGCCTTGCATACTAAATAGGAAATAGCAGCCCATTGAGCTAGCTGTTGGATAGTATTTTTGTCTACTGGATAGTTGCACTTAAAGTGGTAAAATTGAGTAAAGAATGTATGTGATTTAGGTTTTGGCATAAAAAAGTGAAGTTTTATTGGATTTGATGTAATTTTATTGTTATGTACAACTTTGCATTTTACTGCTCTCAAACCAAGGAAACAGTACATTTCCAGTATTTTTTCATTCATTATCAGTATAACCCCAGCGAATTTCTCGTGTGTTTCAATTGAAACATCAGTTTAATTGCTATTGCTTGATCATACAAAAGCATTGGGCAGAGTTAAAAGTGTTATATCCTATAATGAATGCCTTTGTAGCACACTTGTGGTAGACCAAATCAACTAGGTTCTATCCAATTGCTTTTGTGTGTTCCATAACATGAAACAGATGGCTTTGTAGTGTTTTACAGGTGACATATGCTAGGTGAGACTTTAGTGAAATTGCTAAATTCCCACAAGTGTCAGTGTTGCACTTTTGTGGGTGCACAATCTTTTGATCAAGGGACTTTTCACAGTTTATAGCCGCTGCTTGTGGCTGGATAGGCCATTACCTGTGTGAGAAATAGGTGTGATAAAAATCACCTATGGTCATTTTATTACCAGGTAAACACCACAGCACCAAATGGTGTCTGAACAGTGTCCATAGCTTAGGTGAGGTCTTACAAAAGCTTAACTACCAATGCACAGTGTAAGGCTTTGCTTTGTCAAATTACCTTGGGACCTATGCATTGAAATCTCATTTCCAGACAACAGTTGCTGCCTTTTAGAAATACCTATTAGTCATTCAGACTTTGTTAAATCTTTGAAATGAATGACTTTAATGTCATTGGCACCAATATAATCAGTCTCACAGATGTCCCTCAACTACTAGAAATCCCATTATATCATATATATACAGGTGTGCAAGCCAGTGCATTCTTTTGTAGTAGATATTAGATAGTAGTGCATTTTACTATCTGAGCCATTCTACCACCATAGTCATCTATCAAGATATCGCATACCAAACAATACGATATAAGATCAATGATATCAACAATGGTATCTGATAGCAGATGTCATAACCAATATCATTTACTTCACTGTAGGCATTTCCGATATAATGACATTAGGGTTACGTAAGATTGAGTAATATTGATGCACCCCTCTCTGACTTCTTAAGAGTCACTTTTGACCTTTTAAGATACATTAGAAAATATGTATCTGTGCACTTATCTGGCATTCAAACTGAAATACATAACAAAGCCACTCTAGCTGATGTTTCGGGTAACGGTACCTCTTCAGTTCCTAATGTATATCCCATCCCAATGCCATTTAGATTAGATAAGCACTGAAGGTAATTGATTTAACAATATCACTTCTCCTGATGGGTTTTGACAATCAGAGACTCAACGATGTCAAAAGTTTATCCTTGATCAATGAATACATTATAGAAAGTCACTTAAATCAATTAAGGCCAGTACAACAACATTGCCCTATTGTTGTACAACAATGCATTTCCAGTAAGTGATATGTTAATTTCCAGTAAGTGATATGTTAATTGTTTTGCCTGTTTTTCTTCATGAGTTTGGCTTTTAACAATAAGTTTGTCAACAATGTCAAATACTTATGGGTTATCTTTGAATACTTAATACATAAAGTGACTTAAATCACTTAATGCAAGACTATTATGGGATGTCATCAAAACTGATAAAGCCCACATAAGGTAATGGAGTCGTCACAATTCAGTTAATTAAACCAAAAATGTATTCAGTAAAGTAGCTTCACTTTCAGGACAATTGAGAAAATGGGGGATGACACAATAGCCAGTTTGACTTCACAATGATGTCATAAGATCAGATTTCGCACTATTATAGTTAATACAACCCTCTAGGGTAAGTTCTTGCCATCTATGAGGGTAGATTGTACATTTTAACATAATTTACTATTTCAATCTATGCTGTAAGTTGTTTATAATAAATTATTTGTTGACCTGAATTATTAAAAATATCACTAGGAAGTCCTGAGACAATGAAAAATCCAATAAATCATCAGTTTAAACATTTTTTGGGAACTTGATGTCTAAACATTAAGATCACAAAGCCATGAGAAAGACATTATTCTTGGAACATTTATTCATCTTGAATAAAATGAAGTATGGTAGTTTAGGAAGACCTAAGACTATGAAAAATCAATATATCTTTTAAAAGTTGGAAACCTACCTTTCTGCCAGCCTCGTTGTTGTGTAGATTCATGAGAACACGACTACTGCTCCCGTCTCGATCTTTCCTCACTCGTTCGCGAGCATCGACGAAAGTCCGACTGAATGCCGTTCCGAAAGCGATGTTGTCCGAACATCCAGCCCATTCGAATCCTGCCGGAGACTGTCCGCGGACTGTCCGATCACATCCGCATTCGGACATACTGCCCAAGCTACACGCCCTTGTGACGGAGTGAGCCACGCCGGCTGAAGAAATAGCATGGACGAAGGAAGCTTCTCTGGTACCTGTGAGCAAACAAAAAACAAATATTTGTATTGTGGTAATCTGATGATGGTTGAATCATTTGATAAGTTTTGGTGGGAGAGGTATAAGAACTGTTAAAATCAAGCATATAGTGATTCCTGGAGTAAAACTTCCAGTTTGAGCGATTCTCTGAGACTCGGTCCATCTACCTGTATGACATAAAGTGTAAGTCTGCTTCAAAACTGTATTCTCTTCCTGTTTCAAACACTTTCACCGTTGTTTAGACTATAGCAATGCTTGGACATGGTTTGGAAACTAACATTTTAAAGCATGTGGCACATTTGTATCTACGTCTTTTACACTGCTGTACCACATATCAACATAGCAGTGACATTTAAAAACTTAATAATTGTAGATAGAGTGGTCTGTACTGAACTTAGATATGGGGGACCGCCCCTTTGGGGCACCTTTGGCTGAGATATGCAAAAGAAGTAGCTGATGGGGTATTGTCATTTTGCCCCCTACTGTTGCAAATGGGGTGAAATGTCAGAGAAAATCATTGGCCATTTACCCCATATAGGGGGTAGGCTAATGGATTGCTCAGTTTGCTGTCAAGAGCAATGCTATACTTGGCTTATAAGGGATATACTTTTTGGATTGTATATTGGCCATTTGGCATATGATAATTGTGTATTTGGCATATGATAATTGTGTATTTTGGCATGTGATAAGTTATTGAATGGCAGGAGTGGATTAGAACTCATTATGCCAAGCATCTAATATATTTTGGCATGATAGGATGAAGATGCCAATATGTCTCCTTTGTTCCAGATTGCAAAATAGTTGGAAAATGACTCAATTTAAGATATATACACTGTGAGACAGAGTCAGGAAAAACTGTTATTTCGTGAGTCAAATATTGAGTTGAAATTTTATCATTTTAGGGAAAATATCAAAATCTGCATTAAATTGAACCACATATACATCTTACAGGACAGACTGTCAAATAAACAACAAGACAGAATACATGTACAATCTAAAAAGATAATTCCATTATTCTAGCTTTCTATGATTTAACCAACTCCGTGCAAAATAAATGACTCCTTTAATATTCTAAGTCATGTAGATATGGTGTGTGTATACATATAGTATCTAATAGACTTTTTTTAAGGAGACCTCATATAAAAGTGAATAAATAGGAGAGCTTTGGCAACAGTCTCTGTTACAATATAAAGAGGATCAAATTTCACTGAATAGCTCCCTCGCTTTTACAATTTATCTTTTTTTCACCTAACTCTTGACATTTAGTGGTAAACGAAGTTGAATACACTTTTTAGCACCTTTCAGGGGACTCAGCCAATGTTTCCTGTGTATAAAATAGCATATTTGATATTTTTGGGCCAAAATGTGAATAATGAAGATAATCACTGTGACTAGGCCTATCTGACTTTTCAAAGAATGTGGAAAATGGCAAAAATGGAGCATAGTAGTGGATAAATGCATTTGAGATGATCCAAAATATTGTTATGATTGCTGGATTGCAATAAAAATTGATATTAAAAATGTGATATATGTTTACGTTTTTATCAACGTCATTATATATTTTTTTAAACATGACAATGTTGTGGAAAGACTTCAATGTATCTGAAGCTATTGTGCAATGCATAGGAAGGACGATAAAATGTATTATTATATACAAATGTACAACAGTGCTGTTTTTTTACTGGTTTTATAGCAAGAATCAGTTCAGAATGGTCTTAATTGCGAGGTAGTGGACTTAAAAGAGGGGTAGCCTTAATAATGTCTTAATAGCCGGACGGTCTTTACTGAAGACGGTAATAGCTGGGGGGGGGGGGGTGGTTGTTCTTTTTCACTATATAGAATTACAACATAATTTATTTATTAATACAAATCTGTTATATTTTTACAGAAGACAGAGTTTATGAAATGATAATTATGAACTGTTTAAAAACTGTCTTATCTTTAAACAGCACTGACCACCTGCAGACACCTGTAGGCCACCTTTAAGACCACCATCAGACCACCTTCAGACCACCTTCAGACCACCTTCAGACCACCCAGGAATGTGGTCTCCAAGAATCAGTGGTCTAGAAGTAACAACATACCACTATGGCACCACTTCTGAAGGTGATGTGACATCTTTGAGATGACCCCCTATTGAGATATCGCCGATTAACGTTTCACGCGTCGTTAGGCGAGATTTGAAGATCATTCAGAAACCACAGAGCAAAAGTATTTCATCTGGATTAAGAAATATTGAAAATTGTAATAATTTGCACACAAATAATTTCACAAAATGTTTCTAACATTTCAGGCAAACTGTATGAAACTACAGGAAGAACCTAAGATAGATAGATAGATAGATAAATAGATAGATAGATAGATAGATAGATAGATAGATAGATAGATAGATAGATAGATAAATAGATAGATAGACAGGTAGATGCTGCACTTCGTATACAAACACCATACTTGGTACAAAGCAAATACATCAATGCCTGACTTATCACCCTGTTGCCCTCACTTAAACTGGATCCCTGTTAAGATCTGGATCTTCACTGGTCATTTATCAAATCAGACTATGACAGGGGGACAAGCTGGTTGCCCTCCCTTCACAGTATGCCATATCTTTATCACATGAATACATGTATCCTACTTTAACTTGTGTACAGGACTATTATCTTAATATATAGTAAACATTTGACTCCATGGTGAGATAATGGGTGATGTGTAATGAAATTGATGGTTATTCAGCAGGGAAGCTGATGTAATGTACTACTTTGTGTATATACTATTTTGTAATACAATATGTATAGTCATAGATTGTCACACTGAATTCTGCATGGTTCAAAACAACAAAGGCTTGCTAAGGTCTACAAGCCAAATACATATACACATTATACAGGTATATATATTCACTTCGTTTCACACCATATGTGTTAATGTTGGATCGTTTAGTATTTTTGATATTGTATGTCGTCAAATTATGTTGCGCTGTACTGTGCCGTTAAGCTTTTTATCATATCGTATAATATACTATATTGTATTGTGTACTATCATATTGTATTGTATAATATCATATTGTATTGTATACTATCATATTGTATTGTGTACTATCATATTGTATTGTGTATCATATATCATATCCTATCGTATCCCATCCTATCGTATCCTATTGTATCCTATCCTATCGTATCCTATTGTATCCTATCCTATCTTATCCAATCCTATCCTTATCCTACCATATCCTATCCTGTTCTATCCTATCCTTATCCTATCCTTATCCCATCCTATCCTATCTATCATATCCTATCCTATCCTTATCCTACCATATCCTATCCTATTCTATCCTTATCCTATCCCTATCCCATCCTATCCTATCCTATCCTGTCCTATCCTGACAACATTGCTATTCAGAGCATATTGAAATCCCCCGCTATGAAGATGGCATGCAAATCACCACAGCGTGTGATTAATGTTAAATGTGTGAGGTTCTGGTCCGAGCTATGTTGAACTTCATCAAAAAGCGAAGAGAACATAATAGAAACCTCATAAGTGTTTATAAGACTTTTTTGCCAGTCTTTCCTTTGTATTGTGTTTCTTTCTAGCAATATTTTGCCTCCAACTATTTCAGTTAATTCGTCATTCTACATAAACATGGCAAATGTTAGGATAAATGCGTTGTTGTGGGCAACCACTGGAGGCCCTTTTAGGGAAAAAGGCATGAAAAACCACAGGTGAGACTAGACGAGGACGCTATTAAATTTAATGGTTGTTTTCAATAAGACAACAATGAGTGACCAACCAAGATTTTTACTTTTATTAGCTGACCTCGCAACAGTCAAAGGTAAAGTTTACCAATTCTGATTGGTCAGTTACATTAATAAGGTGTGTAAAATCAATCGGTCGGCTTTATAAAGCATCCAGGAGAATGAATTTGTTGATATTGGTAGATCTTATTTAATTTTTAACATACATTGGTTATGATCGAACAATATATATGACTGAGCCCAATTAAAATAACTTTCGCAAATACCACCATGCTCAAATATTAACAAAATACAAGAAAATACACTAATTTTTGATGCTATAAACAGTACTGCCATAAACAACACTGACTCTTACCTTGATCTAAAACATTTCCGAATATCGTGGAAGCGTCAACTGTCGAACAGTTCCATCTTCGGTTTTGGAATTGGAACTGACATTCATGAATTGCTTCGATAGCTCCTTTTCGGACCGCTCCCATCATTTCAAGATGTTTTTTGCAAATTTTCTTCTGTTTGTTTACAAGTCCATCCAACACATTGCACTCTTTGTCTTCCTTGATTGTCGCTACTGATGACATCCGTGCGAGGGCACTGCAAAAAGAGTGGGAAATGTGAAATTAAATTTAAATGCATAATTTTGAAAAATTTTGATTTCGTGCTTGGATCAAAATGAAAATAAGATTCTGTCACTATACGTCAAATATGGCAAAGTATTTTAAAGCATTTCTTTTATTTTTGTGTTACTTAATGTTACAGTGAAATTTGATACTTATTAATATTTAATTTGGACTTCTACAGCGATGTAACCAAATATGTACTCTACAGCAAATGTTTTCATTTCATTTCAATAAATTTAATAACAATTATCTTTTATATACTTGTATTAGTATAATTTACTGTAAATCATACAAAATGATACTAAATTATAATGCAGGTTAAAATCCCCCATGATTGTATATACACAATAAATGTTATAACAATTAACTTATATATACTTGTACTGGTATAATTTCTTGTAAATCATACTAAATGAAACCTAATAATGTAAGTTAAAATCCTCATGATTCTATATACACATTGGTAAACAAGCCTTATGCACATGTAGTTAAGTGAAAAAAAAACCCAAGGTAGAATGTATGAAGTGACTTTTTGGGAGAACTAGAGGAAAATAAGACTAATAAGAAACGATTACCAATGGAAATAGACAAGTAAAATGCTGGGCACTTTAGAGGTAGCCAGAGGCTGACATTTTGACAGTTGTATGGCTCACAAAAAATAAGCAGCTACTCAAAATATACATGTAAATATCCCAGCTGAAATGGCTAAAGAAGAACCTAGTTGCCCCCAAGCTACATATTAACAGGTTTTCTCTTGTTGAAGCAGAAGTGTCTCTTTAAACTAAACACACTATGTGGTCTGATGTGCTCCAGTACAGTGCTACCTCACAAATGAGAACTTCTCTCAAAATTGCTGAAGTGGTTTCTTAAGTTTTGAAACTCAACAATTTAGCGAGAAGTTTTAAAAGTCAGATGGATTTGATATTTTAGTGGTCTTAAATGCGTTACCAAAATGAAAAATTATTTCGATAAGAATTAATACAATGTCCATAAGTAATAAAACATAAATAAACAAAAACAAATAAATGATAAAATAAGATAACAAGTAAATTATGATATATGTATTATCGTGCTTACTACATATATATGATTTTATTTGTATCCTATAACGTGTATACCTTGTAAATAAGATTTTAACCCCTGGCCTTTAATTGGGGTAGTCTTAATACTTGGGTGGTCTTAATTGTGAGGTCACACTGTGCATCTTAAATGAATTGTAAACTCCCATTGAAACTATGGGATCTTATCTCCCCTGGCTTATTTTGACAAGAACTCCAGCTCATGCAAGAATTAAAATACACTAAAACTTTGATATGGTTTTATGAATGTGGAATTTCTTTTTTATGCACACATTTTTTTCTGTAATTTTAGATGTTAAAAAACTTGAACATTAGAGGGTCGTCTAAAAAAAATTGAGATGCCTCAATATAAAATGTACAATTCAATAAAGTAAGTGTTGAAATATGCGTTAGAATTGAAATATAAAGTATTACAAACATCAACACATATCCACAAAGAGTCTATTATCAGACAGACGAACTTGGGTCACCCAGACAGACTCAAATTTCTAAAAGATAGACAAGTTCAGAAAACCAATTTGTTTTTACATAACCGAATATCTAGTTGCTTTACTGACAGAACAGTGGCTGCATAGTAGCCTCTCTTTAAAATATATACAAGCTCAGTCTGAATAGAGCATTTTTCCTAGCACATTTAGGCATTAAATTTATTTTTATCCATTCATTATAGGTCACTTTTTGTGCACTGGAGTGCTATTATGCTTGATACAAGAGTACATTTCCCATGCTAATATGTGTGCAACAGTCTTCAATGAGCAATGATATGAAATTAAATACAGCCAGTATCTGATCTAGTGTCTATTAAAATCCCCACACACAACTAGTGCACTGCCTTCAAGAGATAATTTTACCACCTTGAAATCAGTTTAAATAACTCCATGTGTGATGTGCAATATTAAAGTACTAAGCTATATTTTGAGTGATTAAAGATAGCACTATATTATGTTTATTTAACTGAAATGATTCTAAGTAAGTCAATTTTGTCCAAAAAAGTCAGCTTCTATTTGTTCATATATGATTTATAATTTAGATTGACAATAGTGTTATTTAGTCAACTTTGAGTACAAAATACACTAAAACAATTCATCGAAATCTTTCGTTTGTTTGGTTAATTTATATGATTCTGAAATTTCACTGATCTGCATACTAATCTACGTGATATATATTAAATGCATAACTAATTATACTTTAAATATACTTTGAATATTCAAGAGTATCAAATAGATTTATTTCCCACTGAGATTTTAGATTGCACATTGTCAAATGCTCTTGTTGTATCTATGACCTTGTATAAATTAAAGAAAAGTAAATATTTAAATACAAATCTAGCTACAGGAGAATTTATGCAGGAATGCCATTAAAGTTTGTAAACAGCAGGAGGGAGGGTCAGTCAGTCAGCCAGCCAGTCAGTCAGTCCGTCAGCTAGTCAGTCAGTCAATCAGTCAGTGAACACAACTTGTTCTGGGAGAACGGCTGACAGACTGACTGATTGACTGACCAAAATATATAGATAGATAGATAGCTAGGCGGAGAGATAGAGATATATATAGATATATAGATAAATGGATAGATGGATAGATAGATAAATGGATAGATGGATAGATGGATAGATAGGTAGATAGATGGATAGATAGGTAGATAGATAGATATAGTTAGTCTTAAAGTTGGGTTATATTATTATATAATTTACAGAATAGACTAAGTAGATAAATAGCACCATAGCGAAATGCTGACTTAAGTGCATGATAAAAAGCCATTTTAGAATTGCATCATTCCTGTGTATCAGAATTCTGTGTCTGTTCAGTGCATCAGTGTCTTAGGTAACAATCCTTCCCTCATAATCCCTCTCAGACTGCTCTGACACTGACTAAACAGCATGTTTCTTGCAAAAAAGACGTAAACTTTGGTGAACTGATGTAAACTCAGGCCCCTGTTATTCTAAACCTCGTGGAGTCGACTCAAAAACATTCTTTTTGGGCTGTGACACTGAAGAAGCAATTGTCATTTCGGTCACATGTGGCTGAGATATTGAGAAGACTCTCAAATAGGTGTGAAGTTATCATATCTGGTGTAAAAAAACTTTGTTTTCTCTTGAGATTCCCTTACACTAAAAGTCAATTCCAGCACAGCCACCAAAAATGCTAAAACTACTGAAATCCCCTCGCGAAGCACTGGCAACATGTGCCAGCATTTTGCATGTAAACAAACCAAATTGTGTCATTACATAGTGTATGAACTACCCCCAAAAAGGTATCTAAGGCATGTAACTTACAAACATGTGAAAGGCATGATTTTCATGTGTGCTTTAAGAGCATAATGTGTAAAACCACACATGATCATGACAACAAAATGTGGAAGTATTTGAAGATTTTTAGATTAATATTTTACCGTTTTTAAATATGAACTAGATGAAATCATGTTTTGATATAACTGCCTTGATATATCTATCTATCTATCTATCTATATATCTATCTATCTATCTATCTATCTATCTATCTATCTATCTAATCTATCTATCTAATCATCTATCTATCTATCTGTCTAACATTTTGGAAACAATCAAAAAAATTCCAAGACTTTGATATTAAATGAAATAACTAAAAAGAATTCATTATTTCTATTAGCTCATCCACATCTAGTTCTATTCCCTTGCCAAAATTTTCCCTGAGATATATTTGTATGTGCACTGCAGTTCTTCTATTTTAACAAATCAAGAACCAAGTGCATTCTGGGGAAAAACTGGATAAGTATCAACGCCCCCGACTAACTTTATTTAACTTTCTGGACTGTTCTGTTGATAAGTTAGCAGTTTATGAAGTCAACAGTGCCAAGATGGGGCTAAGTGCTTGACTAGCTGTTGTCTCTTCAATTGATGTATCATTGTGGGGGCAATAGATTGTACCCTAGGGCCCAGGCAAAGTGTGCTAGAATGCTGAGAATACTGTTAGAATTATGGGCAAGGGAATTTCAGAGAAAAAGTAAAAAATAGTAGAGAAGTGGGAATTTAAGAATTAGACTCCTAAAAAAATTGGGATCGATTGTAAAGCAACGAAGTTTTCACTTTTCTTTCCGTTTGTCTATGCTTTTTATTTATTTTTTTTTCATTGTAAGTAACACTAATTTGCAACAATTATATTGCAAATTCAGCATTAAAAATATTGATAAGAAAATGTAGTAATGTATGCTATATTTGGTTTCATAAATAAATATTATTGTATTGTATGATATCAATAACTGTAGATTTGATAGTATTTAAAGTTGGCATAATATTTTAAAGAATTTTCATATTCATTGCTGTGGATGAACTTATGCTAATTCAAGTAATCTACAGATGTTTGTACATCTTTACAATTGTTGAAATCAAAGTATCCATGCATTTGTAACTGAAGTTCCACACATGACATAACCTTGCAATAATTACATGTATTATAAATACACCTGCAATAATATTACAATCATAGCATTTAAAGTATTATAACCCAAATTAAAGGCATAAACTGCATCTATACTACTCAACAATACATAGTGCATCTCTGTTTTGTATATCCCCAGCTATTGTCAGCTATGTTACGCAATATTCATCCTAATTTACCCCCAAATAGGGGTTCTTAGAATTGAGACCCATATCTCAAAGGGGCACAACTGAGAAAGGGTGGCCTAGCAACCCTTATTTAAAGGAAAATACATTAAAAAGGCGAAAAGTTAAAGGTATAATTTTCTGCAAAACCTGCAATTACTGTCACCTGTACTTAAAGGGTTGGAGGATTGCAACGTGTGGCTACAGCATAAGTAAGTAAGTATGTAAGTAAGTAAGTAAGCAAGTAAGTAAGCAAGTATGTATGTATGTAAGTAAGTAAGTTTAAATGTTAGCTTGAAATGTTGCTAATATGAATAACTTGTTTTGGTAGCGAATGTAATAAGGATCACAAAAATTATTTCAAATCTAGACCCACATTCAGTTATTTCTCTATATTGATGAAATTGTTTATATGTTACAGAAAAAATATATTATTGTATAAATGATATTTAATGGCTTCGCATTGTGCCAAAAACTTCTGAATTGTATGAATTGTATTATTTTTAGAATGATGTTTTGTTGTTTTTTTTTCCTAAGAAAAAAAAAATATATATGCTACGATTTTTAATGCTAACTAATAATTGAGTTTTTAATTTGTTGATTGTCATTTGTGTGTGCCAGACATTTGAATAATGTTTACATCTAACAACGAAATTAAGTTACAACGATATAATTCCGTATGCTCACCTATATAAACAAGAAAACAAGACAAGGTACAAATGAATAAACAAATGAATAAATAACACTTACAGCCACTTGATTCCTGATGCTTGATTCCACAATAATTCTAGAGTCAAAAATATTAAAAATGCTGTGCATATTTTCGCCATTGTCAATGTGGTAGTTCACAAAAATCCTTGAGTCTTTCAAAAGAAATCTCTTGTGGGGTAAATCCAAGTGTCTTGGGCAGGGTAAAACCTCTCACTGAGGGTTGAGGAGAAGGGGTAGCTTATAAACTGCACCCCGTGACAGCCATCGGCCAATCAGAGAGCAGATAGTGGCCCGTGGAGTTCTCACCCAGTGATAGCAATTAACGCAGAGCTCTCAGAAATATTAGCTCAAAGTTAGGGTAGTTAAATGACTTAGATTTGTCATTATATATTAGATGTGTGATAATAGTTAATTTGGTAATTAATATGAAATTATTGTTAGTGTGTTTTTTTGTTTCGATCATAATTTTATAAGACCAGTAACTAAAAATATAAAAGTTGATTTTATTAATATGTTAATTTTTACAAGTCTATAAGAAACATATTAGTAATCAATTTGATATAATAGTAATCAATTTGATATTATTAATAGTTAGGATATTACAGGATTATATTAGATATTGTAGGCCTATATAATACTATAATTTTGCGACGGATCTCACAAGTTATACATGAATATATATATATATATATATATATATATATATATATATATATATATATATATATATATATATCAAAATTGAAATGGAGATTTTTTTTTTAATGATCGTTAATTTGTAACTATAAATACGAAAAAAGTAGAGTAATACTTCTTTGTTTATTGTCATTTTTCATGTTATAACAAGCAAGCCAAAACTGAAATTTAGATTTTATTGTGGCCAACAACACTATAACACATTGCAATTGACATATGATTTGTTTGTCAAATATTAATTTAGTGCCAATAATTAATAATACTATTATTACTACTATTAAATTTAGTTTTTATTGTGGCCAACAACACTATAAAACATTGCAATTGACATATGATTTGTTGATTTACCAAATATTAATTTAGTGCCAATAATTAATAATACTATTATTTACGCATACTGATTGGCATAAGCACAAATATTTCAATTTTTCAAAATATTGACACAAAATTTAATGAGTTCTTTTTGGACCTTTATATGGCATTTCACTAATTGAATCAATTTGTGAATTACTCCTATTTTTGTTTGGCTTCAAAATAATAGGATTAAATCATTAATTGACTTTCTTGATTGATGTTGGAATGTCAGGTGTAGCTGAGGACAGAAGACCAAAGATTTGTTTGCCTTTGATTGCAATTAATTGGCCTTAATTGCGATTAAGTGAGCTGAAATTGGCCTTAATTAACTGCAATTGATCTGTTGTTATTACTTAGCGCCAGACAGTCTGAGGCATATGAGTCTGACTAAATATTCTACTCCTTGAAAGGGACAGAAAATAATCTGCCCCTATCATGGAAATGACTAGAGTACAGGTCAGGTGAGATGGGCCCTGCATTGCTCAGGTGGTCCTGCATTGCTGGTAAGCTGGTCCTGCATTGCAATTGTCATGGTCCATCATTTTGCGAATGATTTATTCAGGATGATGCTGGTAAATAAAAGCAATACAATTATCAAGGTGATCGATTTGAAGTCATTTGGGATAAAATGCAGATGCTGGCTGAATGAATGAATGAATGAATGAAGGAAGGAAGGAAGGAAGGAAGGAAGGAAGGAAGGAAGGAAGGAAGGAAGGAAGGAAGGAAGGAAGGAAGGAAGGAAGGAAGGAAGGATATACAGTGTATGATGTGTATGCTGTGAAAAGTATACTTAACTAACTTTCTAATCACGCCACGATTACACTTGCCTCAACTGCTCAGCATCACAACCAGTTGGCAATCCCCAGTAGTCGTTGAGATGTTAAACTAGTGGTGCCTTGTTCATGGTGTCTATGCTGAGGCAAGTACAAGACCCCAACCATGCGGTAAATGCGCACAAGAATGTGGACTCCAAGCCACATGATCTGCATCTTTGCATCTAGTCATATAAGCTAAGCTTCAGACCCAGTAGCATTAAGACAAATGCGAAATAAACTCAGCAATGCGAAGCACAGACTCTATATTGCAAACTGGTCGTCTGTTTCAGTGGCATTCTTGGCGCGGTGTGGGGCTGTTGTAGTTGCAATTGCCGGCAGGTGGAGTCTTTGTTTGTCTCCTATTGTAAATATTGCAATAAAGACGCGCGTTGCCCCGCCTTCGTCTGCCTACGAAAACAATCGTCCAGACTGCAAGACAGAAGTGATGACAAAACTGATCCGAAGGGCTGAAAACAAAATTCATGAAAATGAAAGATTTAGTTCAGAGAGGTAAGATAAGGTAAGAGAAGAGAAAATAGATGAGATATGAGATACAATAAGATGAGATAAGATAAGATAAAATGAGTCAAGATAAGATGAGATAAGATGAGATAAGATGAATCAAGATAAGATACGAAACGATACGATGAGATAATATACGATAAGATCAGATGAGATAAGATAAGATAAAAAGATAATTAAAAAGATAATAAAAAGATAAGATGAGACAAGGCAAGATAAGATGAAGTAAGATGAAGTAAGATGAAGTAAGATGAAGTAAGATGAAGTAAGATGAAGTAAGATGAAATATGATGAAAAAAGATAAGACATTATACCATAAGATACTTAATTAATACAAGATGTGAATTTTTGCCAAACCAAACTCTTTAAAAAGGTGTGCAAATAAATCTGAAATA
Organism: Alitta virens; assembly: GCA_932294295.1. NCBI lineage: Eukaryota > Metazoa > Annelida > Polychaeta > Phyllodocida > Nereididae > Alitta > Alitta virens. Next base: position 27,019,921 of record OW028578.1, read on the forward strand.
ATGTCATGCTGAAAACAAATATTTGAATTGATAATAACAATTGATGCTCATAAAATAAACAAATTTGATATTATGGGCATATTTATTTGTTGATCTTAGAAGACAACAGTTTCCAATATTGTCAGAGATAATTGTCAATTCATACATGGCGTGAATGGGCCACATGGTCTGTCCCTCAGATCTGTATCACATGTTTTGATAAATCAAAGGTAATTATATTAAATCGCTTACCTAATGCGTTGGTACCTTACCTTTTTCCTCCAGTAATTACTTTTAATAACTCACGATTTAAAAGTATGAGACTTGGGAGTTTGTGATAATCTCGAATTGTCTGGTTTAAATCAAAGACAACTTGCATATGGCGAATAGGGGTAATACAATGAATTTTACAATTAAGTGTCAACTGGCGGAAGTACGGTAATTGTCAATTGAAACAACTGCGGTAGGTGATAAAGTGAAACGATAAAACATTAAAAGGGTGATATTGTAGAAATCAAGCAAAGTATTTGTTTATTTTTGATAATCAAATTGTATATGAAATATGAACAATTAAAAAAAAAACATATTGTATCATATAATCAGTTTGATCTTATTGATTCTAATATAATACACAATGAATGTAATATATCCATAATTCATATACAGCTTGTATAAAACATTACATAATGGAGAAAAAAAAAGATGCATGTAATAAGCCCAGAAAATCTGTTGAATTTGTGATTATTATAGGTCTCTTAAAAAGGCGACATAATATATCAATATTCATATGGTCCATCTCTTTGAAATGAAAGTAAAAATCATATCGGCCTATAGCAGGCAAACTTTGCTTCAGAATAGAATAATTTTTGGTTTATTTAACAAATTAAGACTAAGAAATATTGAGCTTTCCACTGTTTATGAGGAGTGGTCCATTAATTGCTTTTTAAATCAAATATTGTCGCTAATCAATCATTATTAAGATGACGTTATATTTTATTAATTCGAATAACAATATAGTAACTTTTTGTTTCATTCGAAAAGAATACCTAGAGATGAGACCCACCTTGATACAGAATTTAGACTGTAATGGTGACGTGGTAGTTAAATATTATATAAAGTAATGTAGTTTTGAGGTTTTTAATGAATATAAAGGACCTGTATTTAAATGAGCGTTTTAGTCAAAATAGCGACCATAAAAACACCACACAATTTTCCTTCTCACACTACACGAGAAAAGACTTCATTTGGATCTCTGAAAGTGAGGCTGAAGGAGAAGGAAGCATCCTCCCACTGTTCGTCAGAAAACCCATAAATGTCCATGTTCTTCCTGGCTGAGAGGTCGGACACCACGACCAGCGGGTTCTCATTTATTTCGTCCATGTCAAATGTTGGGTCTAGCAAGGTAATCTGAAAAATATATACATGTGCTTATTCCAAATTGACATTTTTTACCTCGACGATTCATAACATTCCACATTTAGCATATTTTTTACCCAATATTACTCATTTTCGATTAATTACAACATGATTTTTTTTCATTTAAGAATTTTAACTCAAGAGCAATATTGATGTAAAATGCCCTCAACAGCGTTCTAATATAATTTTTCTTAGAGGGACCCTCCTGAAGAAGTGTGTCTTCAAATAAAAAAAAATCTCAGTTTATTTGTAGACATATATAGACAAATACATATTTCCAAAGGCATCCTACTGTCCACTCTGTGTGAAGGCCATTTTTAGCTGTGCTCTGTACCCGTCTGGACACATGTGGTCATCACCCTGAACTTTGATCAGAACTACATTTTAATGACATGTTTATCACACCTTGCCAGACTTCTTCTTTTAAAAACAGAAGTGCTACCTTTTTACCACAAGTGACCTCCTAATGGCAATTCTTCGTGTATTTTTGCATGAAATGGAAATGTAGACAAAACTTGGTAATCTGCCTTTGATATAGACTATTGCAGGTTGTATAATATATATGCTAAATTAATTAAATTTTAAGTAAATTGGCTGGGAAACAACAATTTCGCAAGATAGGCTGACACCAATTTAATAACTGAGGAAGATTTTGCTCATAAATCACTCATCTATCTATCTATCTATCTATCTATCCATTCCATCTATCTATCTATCTATCTATCCATTCCATCTATCTATCTCTCTATCTATCCATTCCATCTCTCTATCTATCTATCTCTCTATCTATCTATCTCTCTATCTTTCCATATATCTATCTATCTCTCTATCTATCCGTTCCATATATCTCTCTATCTATCCATTCCATCTATCTATCTATCCATTCCATCTATCTCTCTATCTATCCATTCCATCTATCTATCTATCTATCTCTCTATCTATCCATTCCATCTATCTATCTCTCTATCTCTCTATCTATCCATTCCATCTATCTATCTATCTATCTCTCTATCTATCCATTCCATCTATCTATCTATCTATCTCTCTATCTTTCCATCTATCTATCTCTCTCTCTATCTTTCCATCTATCTATCTATCTCTCTATCTATCCATTCCATCTATCTCTCTATCTATCCATTCCATCTATCTATCTATCTCTCTATCTATCCATTCCATCTATCTATCTATCTCTCTATCTATCCATTCCATCTATCTCTCTATCTATCCATTCCATCTATCTATCTCTCTATCTCTCTATCTATCCATTCCATCTATCTATCTATCTATCTCTCTATCTATCCATTCCATCTATCTATCTATCTATCTCTCTATCTTTCCATCTATCTATCTCTCTCTCTATCTTTCCATCTATCTATCTATCTCTCTATCTATCCATTCCATCTATCTCTCTATCTATCCATTCCATCTATCTATCTATCTCTCTATCTATCCATTCCATCTATCTATCTATCTCTCTATCTATCCATTCCATCTATCTCTCTATCTATCCATTCCATCTATCTATCTATCTATCTCTTTATCTATCCATTCCATCTATCTATCTCTCTATCTATCCATTCCATCTCTCTATCTATCTATCTCTCTATCTTTTCATCTATCTATCTATCTCTCTATCTATCCATTCCATCTATCTCTCTATCTATCCATTCCATCTATCTATCTATCCATCTCTCTATCTATCCATTCCATCTATCTATCTATCTATCTCTCTATCTATCCATTCTATCTATCTATCTATCCATTCCATCTATCTATCTATCTATCCATTCCATCTATCTATCTCTCTATCTATCCATTCCATCTGTCTACCTATCTATCTATCTCTCTATCTATCCATTCTATCTATCTATCTATCTCTCTATCTATCCATTCCATCTATCTCTCTATCCATTCCATCTATCTATCTCTCTATCTATCCATTCCATCTATCTATCTCTCTATCTATCCATTCCATCTATTTATCTCTATCTTTCCATCTATCTATCTATCTATCTATCTATCCATTCCATCTATCTATCTATCTCTCTATCTATCCATTCCATCTATCTATCTCTCTATCTGTCCATTCCATCTATCTATATATATCTCTCTCTCTCTATCTATCCATTCCATCTGTCTATCTGTCTATCTATCTATCTATCCATCTATCCATTCCATCTATCTATCTATCTATCTATCTCTCTATCCATTCCATCTATCTCTCTATCTATCCATTCCATCTATCTATCTCTCTATCTATCCATCTATCTATCTCTCTATCTATCCATTCCATCTATCTATCTCTCTATCTATCCATTCCATCTATCTATCTCTATCTATCCATTCCATCTATCTCTCTATCTATTCATTCCATCTATCTCTCTATATATCCATTCCATCTATCTCTCTATCTATCTATCTCTCTATCCATTCCATCTATCTATCTATCTATCTATCTATCTATCTATCTATCCATTCCATCAATCTATCTCCCGATCTATCTATGTATCCATCTATCTATGTATCTATGTATGTATCTATCTATGTATCTATCTATCTATCTATCTATCTATCTATCTATCTATGTATGTATCTATCTATCTATCTATCTGTCTATCTGTCTGTCTAGCTGTCTGTCTAGCTGTCTATCTATCTATCTATCGTTCTATCCATCTATCTATGTATCTGTCTATCTATCTATCTATCTATCTATCTGTCTAGCTGTCTGTCTATCTCTCTATCGTTCTATCCATCTATCTATGTATCTGTCTATCTATCTATCTATCTCTCTGTCTAGCTGTCTGTCTAGCTGTCTATCTATCTATCTATCTATCGTTCTATCCATCTATCTATGTATCTGTCTATCTATCTATCTATCTATCTGTCTGTCTAGCTGTCTGTCTAGCTGTCTATCTATCTATCTTTCTATCGTTCTATCCATCTATCTATGTATCTGTGTATCTATCTATGTATCTGTCTATCTATCTATCTATCTATCTGTCTGTCTAGCTGTCTGTCTATCTCTCTATCGTTCTATCCATCTATCTATGTGTCTGTCTATCTATCTATCTATCTGTCTGTCTAGCTGTCTATCTATCTATCTATCTATCGTTCTATCCATCTATCTATGTATCTGTCTATCTATCTATCTGTCTGTCTGTCTAGCTGTCTGTCTAGCTGTCTATCTATCTATCTATCTATCGTTCTATCCATCTATCTATGTATCTGTGTATCTATCTATGTATCTGTCCATCTATCTATCTATCTATCTGTCTGTCTAGCTGTCTGTCTAGCTGTCTATCTATCTATCTATCTATCATTCTATCCATCTATCTATATCTATCTGTCTATGTATCTTTCTAGCTGTCTATGTATCTATCTATCTATCTATCTATCTGTCTAGCTGTCTGTCTAGCTGTCTGTCTTTCTATCCATCTATCTATTTATCTATCTGTCTGTCTGTCTGTCGTTTGTCAAGCTGTTTGTCTGTCTGTTTATCTATCTAGCTAGCTAGCTTAATGCCGTGCCTATTCTAACCTTTTTAATTTAAATGATGTTTTAAAATCGTTTTACCAAGCGATACTCTCTACTGTATGTCTGAAAAAAAATGGGTAGAGTGTTCACTTACTTTGCTGGCATCATAGGTCCAAGACCCAAGTCTAGCAGCACAGCGAACTTGAGGCTCCTCATCCTCCTGCGATTTGTTAAAGTCGTCCAGTTGGATTTGTACATCATCTGGTGATACTGGTTTGTCTTCTTCTTGAACCGGGTCACAATTTACGGTGAACCGGACCGGAGGATACCACATAACGTCACCATTTTTTGTGATGACGGCGTTCACAGTCCCCATCTCCATATCTGGCTTGATGCTGAAAAAATAAAGCAAGAAAAAACGTTATTGGAGATAATTGGTATTTGTATCCGTGTTTGCAAGATTTTTGCTTAATACATCTGAGATATTCAATATTGTAATCATTGATCTTAGCCAAATTTAGCTGTTTACTCCGTTTACAGGGTGTAAAACATCATTCGAACGTTGTATGTTGGACATTGACATCACTACGAATAAGGAGATCACCAAGTTTCTTTCAGGTATTCTGGTAGTTTCCATATTTTGGCAGGTTATAATATTTTTGGTTTCTATGAATTTTTAGTGGGCAGCTCTGTTGAAAAATGCAAATTTTCGTTTCTATGGCAACCATGCTCCATAACAGGAGGTTTTGTGGAGGATTGCAACTGTCACCATCTATAATAACAGCTGGCAATAGTCATTTGCTGGCCCGCTGCGACTAGCTGACGCAGGTAGGGGCTGCCATTAGCCGGAAGGGATTCCTCCCGGTAGCGTGCATGCGTATCTCTGCCTTCAACATTGAAAACGCGTGGACCGGAACATGTTCCCCAGTCTAAAAATAGCACAGCCAATCAGAAAATTCAGTGCTTGGCCAATCAGCCATGGGAGATGGACAGCACCGACCTGCCTATCGGGTTTACCCTTAGGCAGGTCCCAATAGTCATTGCTGGATGGAAGGCCTTGTAGGTGCTGCCCTCTGGTGAAAATAAAACTTACTTATTGACCAATCATATACCAGGTTATACCATGATGCTATGACACCAGATTCCAAATATGATAGTGCTTTCTAAGGTCTTCCCTGATTGTCCCATAAACTTCTTTTGCATCCAATCAGGAAAGGAGATGAATAACCACACAAATTACAGCCATTCGGGGCAAAGTTTGCTGTGCCAGCCCCATGCTACTGTTTGTTTTTATAAATTGTTTCGTGAGAGTGCTACATACCCATTAAAAAGCTGGATATCAGGATACCAAATACGGTTTTTCAGAGGAACTGAGATATATAAGAGTCCACCGTAGTCCTGTGCGTTCCATTTCAACCTGTAATCATTCCATCGCTGGAAAAAATTTCACGAAAACATATAAATTTAGATTAGACTCATTAATATTCCCATGCAAGCAGCTGAAATGTAGCTCACAAGAGTGCCAGGGCCAGAAATTGAATCCAGAATTTCACATAGAGCCGGACCAAGAAATCAAGATGTTACAACTCGCTGCATATGACTCCTCAGGCATATGATAGTTTTTAGGCAAAAAAAAGACAATAAGAAAAAAAAAAAACTTACGATGATGAGCCAGGTACTTAGAGTGACATATCTGTTGACATCATCATAATTCTCAATTCTTGTAAGTGTCATTCCGAGTTTCACGGGCACTGTTCTTGTGGCATTCTCTACTGGGCGGGAAAGGTAGACATTTCTTGTATTATCCACCAGGTGGATTACAAGGCGCTCCTCTGCTGTTAATTTTCGGAACTCATTGCATGACACTGTGGCCTGGAATGAAGTATCATATAAACCAAATAACTGCAAAAATCTATGCGTTATTGCTTTGTAGTATAATAATTAGTGTTTGAATAGTTTTGGATTTAAAAAAAAAAATTCAGAAATCAGAAAAGTTGAGAAAACGATATTGTTGAATTGATCCTTCATTTGTGAGTACTAGTTTTCACTTACCATTAAGGCAAAAGACAATGCAATTAATGGCGTCATCATCTGAAATAAAAAGGAATAATTTACTCTTTGGGTGACATAAAATGTTAGATATATATGGCATATGTAACTTTCATCTTTCAGAGGCAGTTGTTTCATATCATTTTCGACATTGTCTATGGTTTCATAATATTGGCTTTATACTTGTGTTATGGACAGTATTTATATATTTAAACCATAAGACTAAATTATAAACAGGGCCGAACCTAGCAAAGCGTGCCCAAAGCGGAGCCCAAAGCGTAGCTCAAAGCAGGACCAAAGTGAGGCCCAAAGCGGAACCCAAAGCGGGGTCCAAAGCGGGGGCATAATTTGCCTCCTAATTATCCCTCATTTTATAAAGTGCAGACCTATTTTATTATATTTTTTTGCTCTTCAGTTTTGAGCTTAGCTTAATAATACCGTTGTGTGGGGCCTGATTGTAGATTTTTTTTCAGTGAAAGTCATGTATTCTGTTGTAACCCTCCAACTAGACTGGTGGCCTAACGGTTTAGACATTGGCCATATAAGAGGAAATAAAAATAAAACCTCATCTATTCAGAACTGACTATGAAAAATAGGCTTCTTTAATCCAAGCGCCGGTGAGCAGAAATCATTTCTGAAACAGGCGCTACACACATTTATTTATTTATTATTATATTGTGCTTGGTGTCTATGCTGAGGCAAAAGACCCCACCTATGGGGTAAATATGCAACATGGTGTGGACTTCAAACATTATTATCTCATCATTACCTTTGCTCTAGCAGCTCATATAAGTTAACTAAAGTAGTATTGATGCTGTGCAACACAATACCATATAATAAATACAATACAATGGAATACATGTACAATGCAATAATATACTTGCCATGTTAGTCTTTAGTGCCAGACAATATATGGCAGATTCCCCACAAATGCTGACAGTGTCACATTATTGTATCACTGACCTCAAAAAGTGAGCAAATTACAAGGAGGTCGGCCAGGAATGGTAATTGCTGTATTTTGAGGGCATGCTGGAAAATGTTATCTTCCACCTAGAATCAATTGAATGAAATGGCACAGTTCTAATTGACTAAAAAAAAAAAAATAAATAACAACATATATATATATTTATTTATATATATAAACAGTTAAATATGTTCAGTATTGGGCTACCCTGTCCACAGTATAAGGGTGGTCTTATAATATATATTGATGTTGTTTAGTGTAGTGCAGTCCTCTAAAGCAGGTTGTTGCCACTCACTAGGGCTGATTTACTGGTTGATTGATGAGGTGAGAGAGTCCATAGAGTCCATGCTACACATTTACCCCATGGGTGGGGGGTTTCGGTCAAATTAATGTCACCTGTGAGCGACTGCATTCCATCCAACAGGTGGCTTATAAATTGAACTTATAGACTGTTTAGGGTCTGGGTCTTCATGATCAGTACAAACCTTCAAATTTCACAATTTAAACAAACTTATTGGAGAATTAGAAGGTCTTAATGGTGAGATGAATTATGGTAAGAATGCCGATTTTTCTTTTTGTTGTTATAGATTCAATCATATTTAACTATGAAATTGCATTGAAAGTAAAATGACCCTAATATTATGATAACATGAGTGATTTGTATGTAATAAAAGAACTCGGATAACTATGTTAAGTTATTTTATATCATTCACCCAAAGTTAGTCTATTTATAAAACGACTTCGAAAAAGAGTATGGATATAGTTTTCCTCTTTCTTTTGTGTTTTGTGTGTTCCCCCTCCCCCTCCTTTGAGAATATTTTACCCTTTACCTAGAATAAGTGTAAACTGAAGTCTATAATCCAACTAGCATTATTGCAACTGAACAGTCAGAAAACACAGACATTTACCAATGAATAAACAAAATAATCTTTCCGCATTGTTTATAACCACTGGTTATATGTTTAATTCTAATCTTTTGCAGCATAAATTCAACGATTTCAATTAACAGTACAAAATGCTATCCTGTAACATCATTGAGAAAGTGATCTACGAATTTCTTTGCTTCTTCTGTTGTGGAATAATTTTTCAGCACAAACTGTTCATCTATTGCACCCACTACCATTGCAGACAGTCCTGAAATTGAAAATCATAAAAAAAATATCATTATCGTTTTAATATATCCATAGAATAGTCTTTTAAACTTTTCCTCTTCATCCGTGACATCATAAGGGATTTAGTCAAGCAAATTGTTAACTGCTAAACTGTTTTGATGAAGTCTTAATTATGTCAGATGGGCTTTTTCAATGCCATCTTGTAGAAAATGAAACATGTAATTTATATATATATATATAAAGTGCAAACACAGGAGAAAACTGTGACATCATGCTCTTAGAATCATATTATTATTGTTGTAATAATTACGTAGAATCACTATTCTCTTGATTCTAAGAGCATGATGTCTCAGTTTTCTCCTGTGTTTGCACTTTATATATATATACATGTTTCATTTTCTACAGGAAATTGTACAAGGTGGGAAATCAAACCCAGAACATTGTCTGAAGCCATTCAGGACCTCAACCATTTTTTTATTTTGTGCTGCATGCATTTTTCATGACAAAAAATAACTGCATTGGAAAAATCCAAAAAAGAAGTTGTATTATAAAAACCAAATGCCCACCAAACGAAAATAAGAATTAAGTTAAGATAAGATAAGATAAGATAAGATAAGATAAGATAAGATAAGATAAGATAAGATAAGATAAGATAAGATAAGGTTACATTAGATTACATTAGATTACATTAGATTAGACAAGATAAGATAAGACAAGAATGACAAGATAAGATTAGATTAGATTAGACAAGATAAGATAAGACAAGAAAGACAAGACAAGATTAGACAATATAAGACAAGATAAGACAACATATAAAAATTTAAAGATAGGATATAAGATAAGATAGATAAAATAACATAATCTTGAGATGAGATAAGATGAGACAAAATAACATAATCTTGAATAACAGAACAATATAAGATTAGATTAGATGAGATAGGACAAGATAAGATTTACCGTCAGAGGCTGGTGCATGATACAATATAATGTATTTGATAATGAATGTTTATGTTATTCTTTGTTAATATAGTAATTATGTTTTTACAAAGAATCTTTTTTCACTGGTTAAATACCAGTTATCGTTTGTCCCTCATAAGTGTGTATGCATGTTGAATTGAGACCTATTCTATTCTATTCTATTCTATTATATTATATTATATTATACTTACTTCTGCTGGCCTCATTTTCAGGCCTGAATAAACACAACGTTTTCTTCCCCATCATTTTTGCACAGCCGAGTTCAAACCCCACACCGATGGAGGTCTGTGTCACCTCAGCCACAATCACTGGAATGATAAATGAATAATCATAGTAAAAAAGTATAAGTCTGTGGACACAGTACTGTGGTTATTTTTATTTTTAAATATTTTATTTACATACATGCATAGTGGTGTACAATTCATGGTGTATAGTATAAAAATATTGAAAATTAAAATATATCGTAAACGTTATAAACTTTTAAAAAATAACAGATAAAAACAGAAGTGAATAAAACACAAAAGTGAATTTAAAAAATGCTGCTAGTAAGCCGTCTACTGTGGCTGCCTGTGCAAACTATATTTAACAATTCAATAATCTGTCCCAACTACTGACTCTACATCAGCATATCTTTTTTTTACAGTCAGTTAAAAATTGCTCAATACCGCATCCTGTGGAATGTCACTTATAAGCCCAGCGACCTAATTATGGACATTCTCTCTTTGCTAGTTTACCTAGTTACACAAAATAATTGGTAAAACTATGTAGCCGACAGGCTGAGTATAGACTTAAGAAATCTTCTCTTAAAAATACAAGAGAAATGGATTCATATAATGTCAGTTAAGGCAATCTTTCTGAATTACCTGCTTGTCAGAACAAGAATTGTGTAAACTCAGCATATGAACATCAAATTATTCTGTAATTTTATTGTTAGACCTTTAATACTATAAGCCAACCTATAGACTTTAAGCGAAATTGATTAATTTAGTTAAGATGAGTAAATAAACAAAACTGGTACATAATCAGGTAACAGCACACAGTTTTATTGACACCAGGCATTCCAATCATCTGTTAGAGATCGGTCTGAGATCACAGGTGCGGTGTCAATAAATAGTCTTAAATTTGTTGACACAGTACTGTCCAGATAAAATAGAAGCTACCTTATTACTGACACAGTACTGTCAGAGTGCTGATCATAATTGACACAGCACTGTGACAGCAGCCATTACCATAACATAAATAATGATTATTAAAAACACCTTCACTGTAAGGGGATAAAAGACAATTTTAATAATTAAAGACAGTATTAATATTATTTTACTACCAATTTTTGCCACTGAAATTTAAATTAGCAGCAGAATTTATTTGAATTTACAAAACCTGTGTGACAAAATACTTTTTATTTAACAATTGAACCTAACCTGCTCATTATCATAAATGTACTATCAATACAATTGCAATTGCAGTATCATGTTTATATGTTAATTGTAAGTCACTCTTTGCTCCAAGAGATATTAAATGATTGAATGTACATACCATCACTGGATTTGAACCAGTCCATGTTCCTTTCATACAGCCATTTTTCTCGACCCGCTTCTATTCTGTCTGCATGGAAATATAAATGGAGCACTCAAGGCACATGTAAGATGTTGGATGGATTCATTACCATTGTAGTATTTACCCCAGTTTGATCAAATCAATCTTCACATGAAAGTCCTTCACCTCCTCGTGGCAAGTGTGGTAACCGAGGAGGTCGTTCGACTCACCCAACTTGGTCCATGTCCACACATTGGTCCACATCAAGGATTGCTATTTTAGAAAATTTGTATTGAAGGTCCCCAATTTTATAAAAAAAAAAAAACCCAACCAGCGGTTGGCTACGGGCCTGGTAACCCTGTTGGTGAAGACCTAACTCTTCCTAACCCTTTAGGTTAAAAAGTTAATATTTCATTAAATAATATCAATCATTCACTCGATAAAATTTATTCAAACAAGCGCATGTTACTATTTGTGCACAACGAAAAGATATAAGCACAATTTAATGTGATTTGAAGGTTGGACCTAATGCATAGTATTAACTCCAGCTGGCTAACTCCAAACTGATTGTGGCAATAATGGGTAAGAAATACCACTATGATTGAATTTGCTTTAATCTTGACTAATTTTCTGTTAATTACATTGATATTACCTTCTTGTGTGAGATGAGGATCTCCAATAACTTCAGTGAGGACTTCTCCATATTTCTTCAAATGTTCAATGATTTTCCCATAGAGGACACTGTCTTGCCGACCCCCTCGGATGCTTCCACAGAAATAGATCTTCATTTTGGATGATTCTTGAAAGTTATCTGAATTGTAGTTTAAATGTACTTCAGTGCATTTAAAATACCTTACAAGTATACTCAACCCTTTCAGCCATGTTGCCAAAAGTTGCTAAGTGCGATGCATTAATGTCATACATTTAAATTAGTAGTCAGTGCTGGCTATCCTATCCTATCCTATCCTATCCTATCCTATCCTATCCTATCCTATCCTATCCTATCCTATCCTATCCTATCCTATCCTATCCTATCCAACAGATAGATAGATAGATAGATAGATAGATAGATAGACAGACAGACAGACAGATAGATAGATAGATAGATAGATAGACAGACAGATAAATAGATGGATAGATAGATGAATAGATGGATAGATAGATAGATAGATAGTTAGATGGATAGATAGGTAGATAGATAGATAGATAGACAGATAGACAGACAGATAAATAGATGGATCGATGAATAGATAGATATATAGATAGACAGATAGACAGACAGATAAATAGATGGATCGATGAATAGATAGATAGATAGATAGATAGCCGATGGTCGGCAAACAGTCGTTGACAGATGTTGGCCCAGAATCATTATGCTCATCGGCAAAATATCGGCGTGACTTGTATTAATAGCCTCCCATGCTGAAAGAAGTCTCTCAACACATGTTCGAATCCTGGGCTAGAAATTTCTAACAGATACACTGTAAAAATAGTCTTAGCCATGCAATGGTGTGCAAGATATAGGGCCTAATTAATAAAAAAAAAAGTAAAAAAAAAAGAAAAGAAATTGCAACTATCGTCATTAGGTCTATCTTAAAACTTTCAGCTCCAGTCAGGAATCGAATTGAGTAAAAAGGGATTGGAGGCAAGAATGCTTTCAATACACCGACCAGTCAAACATGCCAGTAACAGAATTTAAATGGCCTTTGAATTACCTCAGCTTGCGCATAACTATTGTCCAAATAAGGCTAGCACATCTTTTTCCAATACGCTAATCACTACACTGACCAGTCACATGTACTTGTCTAGGTATGATCTTGGTGAAATTTTATTATATTTAATTTTTTGACTACATCTTTCAAAAAGATGACCTTTCAAAAAGATTTGAATTTGCTACCCACCTGGTTATTATACCTTATGCACCTGTACTGTCAAGTTGTGTGTATGTTTGCCTTTATTCTCAGTAGGTGTATGTCATCAAGTCAAATAAACTACCAATCAATCAATCAATTAATCAGTCAACCTTATATGATTGAGTGTTCCTGGTAATGCATGCTGTTTGAGCTTAAGAACTGGAATTATGATTTTATATAGAGATAACTCTTGCTTCTTTTTTTACAGTATTCTAATTGCCGAAAAATTCAGTCATAGCATACTTTAGTAGTATATATTATTGCATTTCATACTGTTAATGACTCCTGTTTTACTAGTTATAGGAAAACTGAAGGCCGAGTTGGTGTGGGTGGTGGGTGATTAGGGCTTTACGTCCTGTATTTCTGCACCAGTTGGGCTAATTAGGACAGGCAGAGACCATGGCAATGAGAAGAAGGATGAAACATCCATCCAACTAAGGCTCGACCGGGAATCGAACCCGGGACCCAGCGGTTGGAAGCCCAGAGCGCTACATCTGAGCTAGGCCCCCGCCCTAGGTAGAGTTGGTGTAACGGATAGCACTCTCGCTTCCTATACAACTGTTCCTGCATTCAAGTCTTGTCGGACCCCCCCCCCCCCTCCCCTCTCCTGCTTGTCGGACGAACACTGAACAGTTTTAATGTTTTTTTTTAAAGACTACTAAATGTATCTTAAACTGTTTATTTCAATGTCAATGCGTTTCTAGTTCCGAATCAAGGATAGAACTTTGTCAATAATAGTTCAGAGTAGTCAGGTTTTAGTAAAAAAAAAAATGGGAACAGTTTTGGTGTAACATGGTAGCTTTTTTGGCATCTATTTATCTATCAGGCAAATCGACGTCGGCCCGGCATTGGGCCAATGTTGGCAGTAAGATCAGCCCAACGTTAGATATATATATCTACTCTTGCTCATCTGCGCGAGGGCAGCGCGATGCTGGTTGTGAGATTGGGAAACATTTAACACCCAGGCAACTCTAGATCATTGTTGTGTCTAGGCGTACCTGTTGTGGGTATTAATTTTGATACCTAACATTTAGATATATTTAAATCTTATTTAGGGCATTCACACTATCACGTATAAGACCTATGTATGACCACATACATAAAAAATTGGCTATATGTGCTCAATCGTGGCTCTGTTACTCACGTATAACTTCTTTCGCTAAACGTCCATCATCAGGCATCCCTCAGGCATCCGTCAGTCAGGCATCCGTCTTGCATCCGTCAGGCACTCGTAGATCGCTTATATCACACATAAATCACTCGCACGGAAGACGACGGGCGACGGACGTCTGCCAATCTCTTTACGAGCATTTTACGAGTGGACGCGAGTGGATGTCGAGTATATACAGATGGACAGTGGCTACGTATGGCGACATACATACGTAGAACGAACGTAGAACCACATAGGACGCTCGCAGGCGGACCCCCAAGCACGTTATGTAACTAATAATCACTCGTAGAACGTTCGCCAAAGTCTTAAACATGTGTAAAAAAATTTTCCCTTTCCACGTATGCTCGTGAGTGGTCAAGCGCGACCAGGAGCATCCTACGGATTAGCGTGAGTACACCTAAAACACTCGGCGAGTGAATCACATATGGCCAAGGATGACCACGAGTAAACAATATTTTTCATACTTGGTCATAAGTAGCTCTTATATGTGATAGTGTGAACGCCCTTTAACACACACATTTGTTAGGGCTGAACTAACACTAATGCACTTGCCCTCTATATGGACAAGTGATGCCTTCTGATAGTCACAATGACATATTTTAGCTATGTTTTACAATATTATGAAAAATATTATTTCTTGAGTGTTTATATAGGGTGTGCGATGCACTGAAACAATTGCCACTTGGCCTACATAGCCTGTTATGCAACGCTAATTTGAGTCCAAGATGTCAAAACTGTATTGGAAAGTCATAATTAAAATATCATCATTTATATAAATGATACTAAATATTGAAAAAACAAAATGTATGCACTGTCAACAAACCCATCAATTATCCATCACTACACATAGATGGCACTGCTGTAGATTAATTAGTTTATAAAATCTCCAAAAATAATAGACATACTGAAAAAAAAAAAAAAAAAAAAAAAACACTCCCTCTACATACACTCGAAATTATATACAATTCTTTAATAAATTCACATCTGCACTATGGTCTCCAATACTGGGGCTATCAAACAAATCGAATATTAAAGCTACAGAGGAAAGCTCCTAGAATAATTACAAACTCTGTATATAATGCTCATACACAACCACTTTAAAAAAAGAAAATCAATTACTATCAATAACAGATACATATAAGTTTAAAAAAAAACTCCTCCCAGATTATGTTATCTCCAGATTCAAAATTATGCATCAGCAAGAAACCATCACTCTTAACAAAACCCCTTATAACGCACTTGAAAAACTAGATACACATAGTAACATTGGCTATAAATTGTACATAAAAAATGGCTTTGGGACGAATACAAAACTGAATGTACAGTAGAAGACATGTCAACTAAATTATACTTTAACGCGCTATATTTCACATTATGCTTTTTGAAATCCAAGGGGCACCCATGCTAGCTTTTCCTAATTGAGACAAAATGGGTGTCCCTTAACCCTCTAGGCATTTTTGGGTCAAATAAATTCATTTCATTGTCATTGTCACACTATTATAATTTACCAGTGCACATATATATATATATATATATATATATATATATATATATATATATATATATGCCTTCTTGCAAAGATTTCAGTGTCTGCAACCAACCAAAGACAAAGAGTAACTTTAAGAGTTTGCAATGTAATGATTAATGAAAGTTAAACATTTGACCAATAACCAAACTCCATTCATACAAATCAGCAACCCAAATAAATAAAAATAAATACAAACCTTAAAGGTTTATTTTGCATAAAATTAAACCCAAACTCTTTATGTTGCTGAATTTCATATATATTCTTAGGAAGCATTGCCATAGGCCCATAGCCCATATGTGACTATTATGGACACAGAAATGATAATCTTAGTTGAGGATTAGTTGAGGGAACATGCTATTATGTTCATAATTATTAGTGTGCATAAAATCTTCGAAACAGAAAAATTTAACGGCAGGAAAAGGATATACAATACTTTTGATGCTCACTTGGCTTTACTCTGAACATAATGGATTTCTATAAATACAGGGTTCCTGCAGATTTACCTTCATAAGAAGTAAGACCTTTGTAAGACCATGGAGCCACCTGAACACCATTGTAAGACATTATAATGCCATGTGCACATGAAAAATAAGACCACAAATACAGTAATTATAACCATTATTTTTAATTTTATCATCCAAAAAAATCTGAGAATAAAATAAACACAATTCTTGTGTATCTAAGTAAGTTTATAATTACAATAGTAGTGTTACTGTATTAGATTTCATTAGGGTAAGTGCATTAGTGTTAGAGTTCAGCTCTGGGAACGAAAGGGTGTGTTAAGAGTTCTGCTCTGGATGCCTGTATGCTATATGAGATTTGCTGAGGGTTTTGCTGCAGCGCAGCCTATGTTTATAGCCGAAGGCCAGAGGCCGTAGGTCGTATGTTCAAGGTTGCAGGAGCTAGGTGCCAGCACTCACTACGAAACCAGCGACAGGTGGCAGCACCATGATAATTTTGACTGAGCCTTTTCAGGAATTTAAATCTTACCCATGCGCAATTGTATACAAACAAAGTTTTCCTAACGTTGGTTACGAGATTTGGTAACATGTGCTTTTTATGACATTATGGCACACCATTAGAACCGCGATACAAAAGCGCAGCTTACAAACCAAATTTGGTGAAGATCCGACTAGTAGAAGCTGAGAAAAGTTTGATTATTATACAAATTCAGGCCTAGCAAAATCCGTGATTGTTGACGTCGTACAAATCGTCCATAAGTCAATGCGTCAAAAGTGGAACAAGAGATAACAAACTTGAACTATACTTTTGAGGCTAGATTTGGGACTGGTTTCAATTCAGTTCAATATTTAACTCTCTAAATTAAATAATGATGCTATATTAGTACTGATTAATATATTTAACAGCTTTAAAATGTATTTTTAGGGGTATTAAATACTTGCGTGGTGGTGCACCTGTCACGCCACTGCAGCTGCCTCTGTGAAGATATAATCTCCAACATTGTAGCAAAATATTATTATTTGCCGTGATTAATGGTATATAATGTATACCCTAGTCTTAATAACTTTAAAATTATTGCAAGGTACGTATAAATAATCTAAGTCAATGACTTCTGTCATTTTTAACATTTTTTAATCTCTAAAATTCCGCACGTGCTACCACGACGTTGCATGATGAGCATGTCAACAAGATGCCACCGATGCGCAACTTTAGTGTTTAACACATTAGGATGGTTAATTTATGGTTGTGTGATGCCAGAACTTCTTAATTTATGTTTAATGTCCAGTGACGTCATCCCCGCCGATTCACTGGTTTGTTGATATTTTTGAGGACGGCGTGACTATCACAACTTTCTTTTTAGTGTGATTTCGTCGTAATCTTCGCAGTATGTTGTGGTTATTAAGCCAGCTCAGTGACCAGCAATCACACACAGATATAGAGAAATATATTGCCTACAATTATGACTAGAGTGATTGCGTCCGTAATTTGGCATTATTCTTCAAATAGTAATTGTTACAAAAATCAATTTTTGAAAATCAAATATAATTATATATTTTATGTATATGCATTGCATTCAGCGACATAGTGGCCTTCAGCATCATGCTTTGGCATTAACATATTAATATGTGATAGCTAAACCATGCGGTTTTTGAATGCGTTCAGATTTTTCTTATCAATGAGTAAATAAAGTTATCTAGTTATCTAGTCATCTATTTTTTTTTAATAACTTTATAGCTTTTGTTTTATTGTTTTTTCTCACTTCTAAAATGTAAACAAAGCTTTATCTCACCTTACCTTGTCTTAAACTACTGTAGCATGAGGAGTTTCCCAAAGTTAGATTGATAAGAATTAATGTTTGTAAAATGCTATGACTGATTGAATGTAGTGTTAACGCATTGCATGGCAAACAGAAACAAATGTTCACTATACTTAATTAATACATGTTTGGACCTGAATCTATAATTAAACATTATGTCTTAAGTTTGGTCAACATAAACAAACACTGTATTTATAACTGATTGAACACAATAACTTCATTTGGTCAACAGAAACCAACAATGTACTTAATTGATACATGTTATGTAGATTTTAAACATACTATAATAACTGGCATTCTATTTTTTGAAGTTTCTTGGTCAGAAACAAACCATCATGGATGAAATGATTAGGTTGAAAGTAGTGAAAAAGTGTTTCTTTGTCATTATTGGAGTTACCCTTTGTTTTATTACCTTGGACTGCAGAAAATTATTCGTCAACATTAATATCTTACAAGGAAAGAATATGGAGGAAACTAAAACAAGCCGTTGTCCACACGCGGCCCGAATGAAAATACATCAATCTTTCTTATCGACTACTTTGGGACACGGATTGAAAATGCGAAAACCTCATGACATTGAAATGGTGCTGAATACCCCACAGACGACATCGCATTCAACATTTGGACAAAGTAGACAGACTGATATCCCTTTGGAAAACACACATGCCATAAAACAAGTGACGACAAAGGAAATCTTGTTATCAAGAATGATTAAATCTGATCCAGCATTCAATGAAACAAAACATGACAATTTTGATAATGTTTTACCTGCACCTCAATTGTTGATTTCACAAATCGAACCATTTCCAGCGGATTCAAAAACCGTTTACTTGACCTTAAGAGGAAGGTTTGGCAACCATCTTTTCCAAATCGCGACCTTGTATGCCATCGCTAAGGAGACTGGTCGGAAACCAATGATCTTTACCAGGATTTCGTACATAAACAAACTTTCCAAAATCTTCCCTGGCATCCGTAAAGTCATCTTATTTATTGCTGAAAAAAATACTGATAATAAAATCCCAGAGTCATCCATTCCAAAATGGCTGAACGTGAATGTAAGTGACATTGCAGTAACAGATACCTTATTTGGGCTGTTGATAGAAGAACGATCATGTTGCTTTGACGAGAGGTTAAAAGAAAAGATTCTAAAGTCCGAGGTGAAACACTTAAGACTCTGCTGCTTTCTGGCATCTTGGAAGTACTTTCTCCCTACTTATAAGAAAGAAATCCAATTGTTGTTTCGGATAGGTGACAAATGGAGATCCTCGGCTTCATATCGTCTCCGAGATCTGTTGCTTCCAAAATTTGGGCATCGCCGACCAAAGAAAGTCGTTGGAATGCATGTCCGCAGGGGTGATCTCGTCATATACAAATCTTTGAAAGAACAAGGCCGCAAAGTTGCGAGTAAAGATTACTGCATCAAGACAATGAACTACTTCCGGAGAAAGTATCGTGATGTCATCTTCATCATCACCGGAAACATTGATGAATGGACTTGGTCTAATTTGAACATGACTGACACCATCATCACCAGTAGCAATGATCCCAGTCAGGACTTCACATTGCTGACATCATGTGATGATGTCATAATCACGGTTGGAACGTTTGGCTGGTGGGCAGCTTGGTTGGCTGATGGGGAGACACTTTATTTTGGTGACTATCTTGTGAAAGGTTCACGAGTCAGTAATAATTGTTGTCATGCTGATCATTTCCTTCCTAACTGGAAGAATTACTGAATGAACTTAATTTCATTTATTCATTAAGTTTGAACCGTAGTACTTGTCTTGACATATGTATATATCAACTAAGCAGAGGACATTAATAAATTTCACTAAAGTGGTGATTAAATTGTTCTGAACGAGTGTTCCAAAGTTATCTCTTACTTCTGTGGAAAAGACATAATATATTATATTGAATTGGTTCATAATCTATGTCATAAACAAGATATCTTGACTGAACGCTGAAAAAAAAACACTTGGTAAAAATCTGACCTAAACTACATCTATTTTATTAATCGAGAAATTAGTAAAAAATTAACCATTGGAAATTGCTTTTCAATTTTTATGACAATGAAATTATTGGGAACAATTATCAGTTTCTTGGCAAACATATTTTCTTTACTTCAAACAATGTGTACTCGCCAAGCGTCATCATCTCATAATTACGTCTGCCTTAGTTTCAGACCCAGTAGGATTTAGGAAAAGTCGTAACATAAGCAGCTTACTTTAGACAAGTATTGCTGAAAAGTTTTGTTAAGAAAGGAATCTTTTTTTTTTTTCACTTTAAGTGTTGTTTTTTTTAGTAGATAATTTTAAACTTTCATGAAGATTCTCTAGCTCCCTGGATTCATCACAGTTTACACTATACACATTTTCATGGACTATTTAATGCTGCAAATACTAAAAGCTTACATCATACCTGAGTCTATTTAACTGGTCCTACAAATGGGCAACAGTGCACTCCAGTATCCATTAAAGGCTGGTATAATCTGTTAAAAACCAACAATACAATTATCTAAAACACTTAAGAACCAATCCACAATGTCTTCTTCCAGTGCCTTAAGGTTACTGTCAGTATTCACTGTCAACCAGACATGGTTCGTCCACTGAGAAACCGTGTATTTGCCTTAATTGGAGTATCGTCATTATGGTTCCTACTACTTTATAGTGTTGGACATTTTGAATTCCATCATTTCACAGATATGATAGGTAAGTGATAACAATTATTTTACGACTACCTTTACATTTTCAAATCGCCATGTTGTTTCTAACATGTTCAAATAACCCAAATAACCCACATAATGTGTGTTTTGAGAAATTATAAAGCAAAAAATCGAACTTTTCGAACCTACTTAGTACTTCCTCAGGGGAGACTATCGCCATATCATATTATTCATTCGATTATATAAAACTCTTTCTATGAGGTGTTCGTATATTCTTTGCATTGTAACAATAGTGGTCGATGAGGAGTCCAACATTGATTTGTGTGGGATTAGGAAAAATTATATTGGCCATTGCTTATTTTCTCTACTTTGTACAACATTCAGTGCAGTAATCCCAGCAAACATTGCAGCCATCACACTGCAGCCATCCAAAATACTTAGCAGATATCCAATATATACCTACTATATTTTTGTACACTGGTGTATGATGTATTGGACATCCACAACTAAGAACACCCTTGGCATCTCTAAAAAAGGCTGAATATTTAGGTGGTCTTAAGGGTGGTTCACACTATCACAAATATAAGAGCTGCGTATGATCACGTATGAAAAATTTTGTTTGCTCGTGGTCATCCATGTCCGTACGTGATTCACTCGCCGAGCGTTTTATAATCCGTAGGATGCTCTTGGTCGCGCTTGACCACTACATAGCCATACGTAGCCATACGTAGCCATACGTAGCCATACGTAGCCATACGTAGCCATACGTAGCCATACGTAGCCATACGTAGCCATACGTAGCCATACGTAGCCACTGTTCATCTGTATATACTCGCCATCCACTCGCGTCCACTCATAGAACGCTTGTAAAATGCTCGTCGGACTTCTGTCGGGCGATCTACAAGACTTAGTGATCTACGAGCAATATGCGAGCGAGCATTTTGGCGTGTAAAGAATTTATACGTAATTAAACAGAGCCACGAGTCAGCACGTATAGCTACGTATAGCCCATTTGTTACGCACATGGTCACACGTAGGGTTTGTATGTGACAGTGCAAACGCCCCTTTAGTCAAAGTTAGTTGCAGACAACCATAAGTTGTGGTTAACTGCACTTAAAACGGGGGAGTGCTGAAAAACAATTCTTTTCAGTGCTGCTAACACTTTCTCTGTTGGGTCTCGATGGTATTTTTCTTACCTGCATGAGCTTGGTAAGTCCATGATTAAGATTTTTTCAACCTCACAAATAGTTGCAGGTGAGCTGCAATGCTTAGACCGACGCCATATTTGTGTTCAACTATCGGTCAGATTGTGCAGAACTACCCGGAATTCCCTGGGGTTTTCTCAAAGCAACCAATGAGAAGTAGCACGTCTTATCACATGAGTAAAACAAGCATGCATACAAAATGTTTCAACGTTTCTGATTCCCGGATTTTGAGTGCAATGCACCACAACCTATGGTTGTCCACAAATAAGTCGCAGTAGACTGCTGTAACAGTCGTTGCGAACACCAAGCAAAAACACAGGCAAGTTTACACAGATTTGTGCTAGGACTGCATACGGACGTAATATTGACTCAGGGAAGGTCTTTCTTGTTTGAACACTACAGCTCCTCTGCTACAATTCCGATGGTTGAAATGCATGGTAAATCCGTGATATTAGTTTTCCAGCCATCGAAAGGTGCCTTCCTCAGATTTTTTTGTTATGTTAATGGCGTCGATTGCATCTTGAAAATGTTTGCCCAATGAAAAATTTGGAATTTCGGGTTTTCCCTGACGTCATATTAATTTAACTAATCAATACCCTAGGATTCATGAACGGAACATTCAATGCATTCACTCCTCTCCCTACGTTTTTTTATGGAGTTCGCTACGAGTACGACTGGTAGCGCAGTATTCTACGACTAAGGTGGTCTTAGTCAGAGATTTGTTATTTTTTACGTTTTTTCGGTCTTAGTTAGAGATTTGTTATTTTTTTAGTTTTTTCGGTCTTAGTCAGAGATTTGTTATTTTTTTAGTTTTTTCGGTCTTAGTCAGAGATTTGTTATTTTTTTAGTTTTTTCGGGTTTAGTAAGTGATTTGTATTTTTTTAGGTTTTTTCGGGTTTAGTAAGTGATTTGTTATTTTTTAGGTTTTTTCGGTCTTAGTCAGAGATTTGTTATTTTTTACGTTTTTTCGGTCTTAGTCAGAGATTTGTTATTTTTTTATTTTTTTCGGTCTTAGTCAGAGATTACTTTTTAGGTTTTTTCGGTCTTAGTCAGAGATTTGTTACTTTTTAGGTTTTTTCGGTCTTAGTCAGAGATTTGTTATTTTTTTAGTTTTTTTCGGTCTTAGTAAAGATTTGTTATTTTTTAGTCTTTTTCGGTCTTAGTAAAGATTTGTTATTTTTTAGGTTTTTATCGGTCTTAGTCAGAGATTTGTTATTTTTTTAGTTTTTTCGGTCTTAGTCAGAGATTTGTTATTTTTTTAGTTTTTTCGGGTTTAGTAAGTGATTTGTTATTTTTTTAGGTTTTTTCGGTCTTAGTCAGAGATTTGTTATTTTTTACGTTTTTTCGGTCTTAGTCAGAGATTTGTTATTTTTTTAGTTTTTTCGGTCTTAGTCAGAGATTTGTTATTTTTTAGGTTTTTTCGGTCTTAGTCAGAGATTTGTTATTTTTTAGTCTTTTTCGGTCTTAGTAAAGATTTGTTATTTTTTAGGTTTTTTCGGTCTTAGTCAGAGATTTGTTATTTTTTTAGTTTTTTCGGTCTTAGTCAGAGATTTGTTATTTGTTAGGTTTTTTCGTTCTTAGTAAGTGATTTGTTATTTATTAGGTTTTTTCGGGCTTAGCAAGTGATTTGTATTTTTTTAGGTTTTTTCGGGTTTAGCAAGTGATTTGTATTTTTTTAGGTTTTTTCGGGTTAAGTAAGTGATTTGTATTTTTTTAGGTTTTTTCGGGTTTAGTAAGTGATTTGTTATTTTTTAGGTTTTTTCGATCTTAGTCAGAGATTTGTTATTTGTTAGGTTTTTTTCGGTCTTAGTCAGAGATTTGTTATTTGTTAGGGTTTTTCGGTCTTAGTCAGAGATTTGTTATTTTTTAGGTTTTTTCGGTCTTAGTCAGAGATTTGTTAGTTTTTTAGTTTTTTTTGGTCTTAGTCAGAGATTTGTTATTTTTTTAGTTTTTTCGGTCTTAGTAAGTGATTTGTTATTTTTTAGTCTTTTTCGGTCTTAGTAAAGATTTGTTATTTTTTAGGTTTTTTCGGTCTTAGTCGGAGATTTGTTATTTTTTAGGCATGGAACATGCAAGAACGAAACATTAATAATTTATATAAAATGAAATAAATATCTAAAATGATTACTAGAGTATATATATCTATCTATAGATAGTTTCTATCATTGTTTTATTTTCATTTTTTTATTGATTAAGATTCAATGAATTATTGATAGTAACGTATTATTAGGTGAAGATCTTATAATTATCTGTATATCTACATATCTATACTCTATGAGGTATTACTAACTTTATTAACAAGAATATTCTTGTTTGTGCCTAGTATACTCCATTAATTTTCCCCTCTTTAACTATTATATAAATTCTACACATTTCCCTGAACAATTCAATCTTTATTTGACGAAAATTGGACTAATATTAGGGGAGAGTAGCCTTTTAAAGTATATAAAACAATCAATAAAAAATTAAAATAAAACAATGATAACATTGTAAGACATGAGCTATCATAACATAAGTAATTCAATTCAATTACCCAAATTTAAAGAAGTCCTTCACAAAGGTTAATTGTCATTAGTCAATTGCAATTAACCCGGATTACAGGTTTCATGTCATGTCCTATTCAATTAACAATATAAAAAAAAACACTTTGAACATCACACATATCTGAGTTTCAATTGTCATTTAGTATAACAGTCATAATGAATAGTATATAGTCCGATTTTCGTCAAATAATATTTATATAATAGATAAGGTGAGGAAAATTAACTATACTAGGCAAAAACAAGAATATTCTTGTAAAAAACATTAATCGCTGTTCTTTAATGTAGATAGTTAGATATGTAGATAGATAGATAGATAGATAGATAGATATGTGGATATGTAGATAGATAGTTTAGAGAGAGAGATAGATTTATATGCTTATTATATAATATAGAATATCTCGCTTAATATTTGGTTTATTTTCGATCCCAAAACACTTATGGAATCAGTATGAACTATACTACAATTCAGGGGACTAGACTAACTAATATTAGGGGAGCAGCAGCCTTTTAAAGTATATACAACCCCCCTCCCTGCCTACGCTGATGCTGACGCTGGTAGCAGTCGGCGAGTTACTCCTACAACTCGGCGGGTTACTCCTGTAAGGAGTGGTAAGGATTACTTCTAGTGACCCGTAAAACTCGCCGAGTGACCCGTAGAACCCGCCAATTCTCCTGTAGAACCCTTTTTGCCGCCAGAATCCGTCGCCATTCCGGCGAAAAAAACTGTTGCATAACCATTATGTAATACTACGGGTTCACTACGGCAAAAACCGGCTATGTGAGAGGGGGGCTTTAGTAAGTGATTTGTTATTTTTTTTAGGTTTTTTCGGGCTTAGCATGTGATTTGTTATTTTTTAGGTTTTTTCCACTGTTCACGGACATTTATAGGACCAAAGGAATGACCGTATTATTTAAATAGTTTTCATATAAGTTGGTCGTAATTGCGGTACCAGTCACTGAATCACATACACATACAGAGTTAATTTTCCCACCTTGGCCAGATTTGGGATGCTGTCAGGGTACTCTGTGGCTTATGTTTTGATGTACCCGTCCTCCTGGTTTTCTTAAGGTGTTCTTTGATTGACAAACCTTTCAATATTTTATGCTTTTGTTATTTTATTTTTCAGTAAGACGCAAAATTCCTCCAATAATCTTGAAGACCTTTGCTGCTGCTACGGTTCCACATTTACCATCTACAAGTCGAGTGACCACTACCTCCAATCCAACCACTACTTCAAAGCCAACCACAATCTTCACAACAACAACCATTTCGACTACCATGACTACTACAGCAACCACTATTACCACCACATTACAGTCAGTTGATAAATACAAACGATATGCTGAAAAGTTAAGCAAACAGTATGGATCGAAACGCAAAGAATTCCAAGCAAAGTGCAAAAAACTGAAGATTTCCACAGAACTGAATAGCGATAAGATAGGTCGACTGATATTGAGTGATTTCAAAAAGGTGGTTATATGTGACACTCCAAAAGTGGCCAGCACGAGTTTTCGAAAGGCATTCGCAAACTCGCATCCAGTTCGAAATGGAACATGGAAGTATTTCTATAACAGCAAAGGTAGGGCAATTTGAAAAAGAGACGAAGTGTTTAATTCTTTAAATAAATGCTATTACAAAGCAGTGCTTCATTTGCTGTTGTTTGTTGAGGCACAGTACAGGCCAAAAGTTTGGACCATCCCTATAGAAAATGCATTGGGTGCATTGATTGGAAGAGTCAGAAAAATATTCCCAAATGCATGAATGTACACATGGCCAATTGTTTTCCATGCGTTTGGATAAACTCATGGAAAACGCATGGTTTTTGCCTCATTATAATTAGCTAAAAACCATGCGTTTGCCATGCGTTTATCCTTCTCATGGCAAATGCACGTGGCACATTTGGCCATGCTTATAAGGAAGAGTTCAAGGATAAAAAAGAGTCCTACAAATACTTCTTCAGCTGTGTTAGTGAAGCCTGTATACAAGATATTGAGTTTGTGAGATTCTCACAAGGCTGACTATTTTTGGTGATTTTAGGCTGTCAGCTTGTTTTACTCAAATCTGAAATCACTTTCAAATTGTATTCAAGTTTGCACAGTAGATGAATTCTTCCTAGCATTTAGGAATCTTTTTCTCACACTCTTCTAATGCATCCAATAAAAATCCATATTATGGTACATTTGGGGAGCTGCTGATGGGTTATTAGCTTGTCTGTCAGAGGAGTCATTGTTGTCACTATGTTATTATTAATCATAACATGGACTGTGATAGAAATAATAAGTAATTAATCTACCATGACATAACAACAAGCACACAACGAGCAATATCAGTTTTTATTTGCCCTTTTTATAAGTGTAGGCCTAAATGATAAATTTATAACTTAAAGGCTGTATACAAATTACAGGTGAGAAAAATTGCATCGTTGATAAGAAATTTCATAACAAAAGATACCATTGATAGCTGCTGACCACCTAACTACAAGGCCAAATGTGCCACATGCGTTTTCCATGAGAAGTATAAACGCATGGGAAACGCATGTTTTTAGCTAATTATAATGAGGCAAAAACCATTCGTTTTCCATGTGTTTATCCAAACGCATGAAAAACATACATAGCACAATTGGCCATGTATTGTATAATGTATTTCATTATGCCAATAATACTTTAATATTTTTGATTGTACAACTTATGTTTCAGCTGCAATGACACTTGTATTGTTTATACCAAAGTAGCTGAGATGACCTTTCTTTGTAGTTTCAATTTGTACCTTAAACAGCCCTTGTGTAACAGGTTTCAACCACAATGATACTTCTAGCTCATGAAAGTGACGGTTGTGTGGTTTAGTCCAATCTATTATTGTAACCCTTCTGTCTGTAGTTTAGTCCCATCTGGCATACATGACCTATTGACCTTAATTCATTTGAGTAACCATAGTATCAGTGGTTTAGTCCTATCTGACATACATGACCTATTGACCTTCATTCATTTGAGTAACCTGGCTTTGTGTCACTGGTTTCTGCCAATCTGACTTTTCACATTATTATTATCAGGGAACGTCCAGCTTCAGAATGTAATATTTATATAGATGGTGTCTGTCTATCTACAGGAATCATATCTAACAGGCTATGTTGATATCCAGAGGTTGTAATAAATTTGCCTGGAGCATTAATTATAGTTGGCTGACTGTTTCACATTTTTGATTCCCACCATTTGTGCTATTTAGGTATGGCATTTCTTGATATAGGCCTACCACTCTAAAAAGTTTGTCTAATATCATACATGGTACAACTCAAAATAAAATGTTGCTCTGATTAAACTTGGTCTTAATTACGATAAACACATTTCCTATCTTGGTGGAATTTTAGGCCTAGTGTATCATCTCCCAGTCTCAATGGCAAGATTACGAGAACTCAAGTCTGAATCTAGTGAGGAATACAGACAGACAGACAGACAGAAAGTATTTATTTTGACCATAAACTTACAATTTACATAAACAAAAATAATCAAGGAAAACTGGTTATATTATGGTCATAGGAGACATTCACTAAGGCCAAAAGCCGCTGACGTGCATGCCACCTATGAGCCATTTGGTGTTATAATATATGAGTATTGGCTACAAATGAAAGGAAAATAGTGGTAAGGATTGCAAGTGCTACAAGCAGGACAATACCAAATTATTATCTATATATTCATTAATTTGTTTTAATCACATGTTCGCTGATGGGCTACCTTGTACTGCATACATAACAGTTTGGATTAGTACAGTCTGTTTGATAGGCATTGATATATAGTGTTGGTTACATTTTAAATTCCTTTCTAGACAGTTTATAAGTTCTTAGCTTAGGGTTCCTGATGATATATCTTGCATTGCACCTGTACATATATCTATTTAAAAGCTTCTATGGATAATTTCTTTGAAGTTATGGGTTTGACTGCTTTCAATTGATTTTCCCATAGTGCATATTGAGGTTGAAATTTAGATCTATAAAATTCAGAATTTACATTTATTCACAATATAATACAATATAATTGCATAACCCATTTAAACTAAATACATCAACATGGTCAAGAGACTGCTATCCATGGCACACTGACCTTGACATGTATCAATTTAACAGCTAAAATAACATCTTTTTAGTGATATTTGGTGGAAGAAAAAAAATTTAAAAAAAATTATAATAACTAAAGGGCAAATGTTGTTGAGCTTTCAAAATATTTTATAATTTTGAATAATTTGGATAATACAAACAAAGCCTGCTTTAGAAACATACCCTCGGCAAATTTGAGAAATTTTAACGAATATGTATCTAGACCTGTCAAGTTTTTAGTGGGGGCCAAAAAATGAGAAAAGTACTGCCATAGAATTTTGCAAGGTAGATAGTAAACTTTTTAAATACCAAATATATCAATGTAGAGCTTGCCGCGAATTAACTACAATACCTTTAGAAAATTTTTTTCATGAGAGTAAACGAGCAATTGGTCTTGTTGCTCTTGTTTCTCATTAAGAACGTGAAATTTTATTACGCAGGTTTTAACAGTATATCAACTACAATATAGGTACAAGAAACGCTAGCTCTATTTACAAAAATAACTGGCTGGCTTTAAAATGGAAATTTTACAACGTATCAGGCTTGTTATGAAGATGATGAAGATGTTGTCTTTTAAGTTTCAGGGCAGTATCTTGCCATTTCGCTTTCCATAGCTTTAAAAAAAATTAACTCCAAACTGCATATCATTTGAGCAGTCCCTGCAATCAGTCTGTAGGTGCGCTTCATTGCACAGGAGAGTTGATGTTTTCATCCAATTGCAATATGAGAGTGAATCGTTATTCAGTAAATTAACCAATTAAAAGCACAGATGAGCAACTTATATTGCAGCAACTGACACTTTCAATATATTCAATTGCAATTTACACTGACACATGATGACAGTGACCCATATTGCACTGGATTGCAATTCAGTTAATTCATTGACAAATTCCTATCAAATGGATTTAGAATAATTTCGTGATAGAACCCAGTATCATTGAGCATTGGATTATTATTTTTTAATCTTAAAATGTTTTTGTTTCAAAATGCACTGTGCTACTTATAGATCCAGGAATTTGCCTGTCTGCACTACACAGTCTGATTCAATATTTTTTATTGATATTGTATACATGAAATATGTGTGTTTTTATTGATATGTATTTGTGTTGGTATTTTTTTCTCTGTATCTTTCATGTATTTTGATTTTTATATTTTTTACTGCTGTACGACAAATAGGTCAAATTTGACCTAAAAAAGTGTCAATAAAATGTATCTATCTACTGTTGAACAATCCCCCTTTGACAAATTCCTAGATCTATAAGAATAAACTCGACAGAAAATATAGTCGAGAGTGCAAATAAAGCAAGTGATAAAATATATATATTAAAATATAACGATGATGGTACAAAGATGGAAGATGACTTTATGGATGATATGTAAATTTATGACCTTTATGACAGTTTAGAAAACGACATTTCTTGTCCTGAAGGGACTCGTTCACATTTCTTAATTGCTATTGGTAAAGAATTCCAGAGTTTTGCACCTGCTTATCTTAATGATTTGTATCCACATTGCTTCCTTTCAAACTTATGTATATAAAAAAGTCATATTGTCTCTTAAATATAAGGATTCTGACTTTGAGTGTACATATCTAAATATTTTGGGAGAAGCTTATTGCTGTATTTATACATGAATATTGCTGAACATTTAAGTCTCATTAGCAATTGTGTATTACAACCTAAGGAGACAAGAAGTACCTCATAAGTATTAAGAAAGTCTTGTAGAACAAAACGTAGACTAAAGCTTTCATACAACTTCTCAACTTTTCTAAAACTAGCAACATTACAAAAATGCCATGTTTATCTATCTATCTAAATGCGGAAGCCGTATGAATTTGGGCTTGATTCAATAAAAAGTTTCAATAAAAAGTACACCTTCGATAAAGGGCCATTATCAGCAGCACGGTTAGTTCAATGTAGTGAAAATATCTTCCGCATCCAGTATCCAGAATATGACTGGATCAAATATTGTCTACATGCTGTCAGCTTACGGGGTTCAAAATCCACATTGATGCTTTTTACCCTTAGTAAAAACATTTGCCGAAAGTATTGTAGTTATTTCAGTGAAAAATTATCCGTGTGCTGGGCGGGTGGACGGGCGGCAAGCTTCATTTTTGGACCAGGACTTCAACACTATTGTACATTGATGTATTTTGGTATTTGATTAGTTTTTATGGTATAGTTGTGCCTTTTGATAGTCTCATTGACATGTCTCAGCTATGTTTTACGGAATTGGGAAAAAAATTGTAACTACATGCCTAAAACTTTTTCATATATGTCAAAAATAGTGTAGTAGTGCCTTTTGGGTGGTCTATGAATTCACTGCAGCTTTTCAGTTCAAGAGGTGCCACAATTGAATCAGTCTTAACCTGTAATGCTGAGTTATATAATATTATTATTCCACTTTCAACTTTTTTTCAGATTTGAAATGGGCACACTGGGACTACAACTTTTTCCTTCAATCTGCTATTCCAACCTACTTCAAATTATTGGCAGTTAGAAATCCCTACTCCAGGCTGTTGTCAGCTTACAGGGACAAAATAGCACCATCAAATGAATTCTTGAAGAAAGATGTTCATACACCTGATGCAGATGGCAATGCCAGGCGTAAGATGCTATAATGGCCACCCGTAGAGGGCCCATACATGCTGTAAACGACCCCTCCATATATTATGAGGTTTCACAAAAAAATAATTGTCAGTTTTCTATTTAGTATGTGCAGCAGTATAAACATGTCTGTAGATTTGTCTGTAATAAGTATGGTATAAAACCACATGATGTGATTAATTGTAGTCCAAGCTATATTAGTAAACTTGTAAAAGATAAGTATTACACAAGTGTTTTAAAGAGTGACCAAATAAATGGTGTTCAAATTATGGAACTAATTCATATCATGGAGGAGTTGTGTGAAGACTGATTATGTGGGGTTTTTGCTAACCCTATTTTTGGGTGCAAATAATGGTTTTAAATATTTTATTTTTGTTATTAATCTTGAATTTATACTGTATAACTATTTACTGAATTCACATCAAAAGTGAATTTTGGGATGGTGCCATATCAAAAGTTTACTTTTAAGAAATAAACTTGCAGTATACATGACAACAGAACATAAACTTAGTTCTTAGGCCTATAAGATGATTTAAAATATCTCAGTCACTGTCAAGTGTCATTGACCCCACGTACATGGCCAAATGTGCCACGTGCATTTTCCATGCCTAATTATAATTAGGTGAAAACCATGCGTTTTGCATGCGTTTATCCGTACGCATGGAAAATGCACGTGGCATATTTGGCCATATAGACCGCAACAGATTATCTCTAACTTTCATGCAATAGCAAAACATGATTAATTTTAATCTTTTGAATATTACATTGCAGCTCCAGCAATCTATGCATCGACACATGATCCAAACTTCAAGAAACACGGAACAACTTTCGAAATGTTCCTTCGTTACGTCGATGCTACGTATACTAAGAATGGTGCAAACTTACATTGGAGGGCTGTGACAGATACTTGCTTTCCATGTGCTGTGCCATTTGATTATATTGGAAAATTAGAAGATCCCCGAACACGAAGTCTACTTTTGTCCTTCCTTTACAAGAATGACACTCTCCCGGATGATCTGAGTTTTCCGACGGACCACCAAAGCCACAAAAATTCAAGCCGTATCTTGATGAGGGAATACTCGATAGTAAATAAGGCTGTGATTAAAGCCATTCAGAGAATATACAGAGATGACTTCAATCTCTTTGACTACAGTCTAGATCCATACTAATCTAAATTTGCAATGCCTAGATTACATTTTGTAATGCGATTTGTTGTATTTTGTTTAATAGTGATATATACGTATTGTGTACATATATGTACATATTGTGTAATATATACTGGTTCTCTTTCCCTTAGATGTATTTTGTTAATTCAGTGTTATGATACCTCAGGGAGGATGCTATCTCGGAAATGTTTGCATGAGATACAATTGCAGCGAAATCATGACTATAGTAATAAACCTATTGCTCAGAAACCAATTTACCAACTCATGCTATTTTTCTTTTCTGGTGACTGTTCTTTTGCGGGATATAACCAACAAAAATGTCAGTTAACTCCCTCCTGAGTGCAAACTGAACTGTTATGCGTAATAAGGGCAAAAAACAAAACAATCAAACAAATTAGTAACTATGCCTAATGGAGTATAAGTTAGTTATATCCCTAATAAGTAGAAGTTAACTAATACGTATGCTCCTCTTAACCGGTTTTGCTATTGTAACCAACGAAAATGTTAGTTAATTCCCTTCTGTGCAAACTCAACTTTTTTTGCATAATTAAGACCGTAAAGGAAAACAAACGAATTAGTAAATATACCTATTGGAGTTAGTTATATCCCTCATAGTCGGGAGTAAAAGGGAATCTTCCCTTCAAACTGCCCCTTTTGGAATCCAATGTAAATTTTCAAATAGTCCTGCTTGGACTACTGCATTTGTCAAAAAATTAAAGAATCTTAAACAGTTTGCGAGAAATTACGATAATTTTCAATATTTTCGGTCATAATGGCCAATTATTTATTTTTAATGTCTTCTGATATCAGAATTTTGGTCAACATCTGGGGATTTATGGCTGAAGCATACATGGAAAAGTGTGTCGCGGGAAGGGCATTTTGCTCTATTGACCATTACTGTAACCAATGGTAAAGATGGGATGGGAGAGTTTTCACATAGATCAGTTCTGACCCCCAAAACTCAGCTGGAAGATTCATATCCGCCTTAAGCGTCGGGATATAAGCAACAAAAATGTTAGCTCCCTCCAATTCCTCAAAAAAATCATTTGTCAAGTTGGGGTCCATCACCATGCTACCTCCCCTTTTTCTTTTTTTTACTTGATGATAATGTTAATGATGATATGATGATGAATAAAATGATGGTGATGAAGAAAGTTCTGAAAGTAAGTTATATCCGGAATAGGAGGGACTCCAAGGCATATTTACTGATATGTTCGTTTTTGTTTTAATGCCTTTATTACGCAAAACAAATTCAGTTTGCACTCAGGAGGGAGTACAACTAACATTTTCGTTGGTCACTGCCTGCTCAGAACAATAGGAAAACAGTCCAAGTGGAGTGTAATCATTACTGTGTGTGTGTGATTAGGGCTTTACATCCTGTATTACTGCACCAGCTAATTAGGACAGGCAGAGACCATGGCAATGAGACGAAGGATGAAACAGCCATCCAACTTAGGCTCGACCAGAAATCGAACCCGGGACTCAGCGGTTGGAAGCCCAGAGCGTTACCTCTGAGCTAGGCTCCCGCCCTGTGTAACCATTACTAATCCAGTGAATAATGAGGCAGGCAATCCAAGTGGATGGAAATTCTAGAACGATATGGATCACAGCTGATTTCATTAACTTGAAAAAGACACTCTGGATGACATCCTGCGAATAAAGGACTCCCATTGGCTATAAGGCAGTCCCTCAGCCAATGGTATTCCTGGATTTACAGGATATATTCTGGTGTTTTTTTTCCACGGCAATGAAATATGCTGCGTTCGATTTTACCCACAAGTTAGCTATGCCCTTTAAGGTTCCACAAAAGTTTGACACATATGCCTATAGGAAAACAGTTCAAGTGAAGTGTAAATAGGCAAGCGGATGAAACTACTCTACTACTGGTTTTATAGTTGTGCAATCGGATGCAACATGGAATGAATGATCTTCCATACCTTCTCGATCAGTTGCTCATCGCACGAGCAGGTATGGAAGATCATTCGTTCCATCTGGCATCCGATTGCACAACTATAAGACCAGTAGTAGAGTATGATTGCCTAGCATTAGTGTGTATTATTGATTGTATATGTATGTATACATTCATTCATATTTAGTCATGTATTACTTGGTGCCAAATTTCTTTTTACTCAATGTTCCGCTGCCAGTATTGACCACAGTGAGTTTCATTGTACTTTGTATGATGACTAAATAAAGTCTTATCTTATCTTGTATTTTATATATATATTATAAGACCCCAAAATTACTTTTAGCTTTTTGTTGGAAGTTAAAGCAGCCGTAATGTATTCCTGTCTCCCAAAGGTACACACTTTTATTTTATGTCAAATAATTCACAAATTTGCATCACATGCACAAAACAAGTATCTATCACAATAAAAAACAATTAACAAATCTTTTGTGACAAATCAGTCTTCAGGAGTCAATGCATTTCGACCGAATCTGTTCAATTCGCATTGGTTGGTCGGCCACCAATATTCCGTGAAGTTGTGATATGTGGATTTGAACCCAGGGTTATCCATCAAAAACTTGCAGAGAAGACATAGCTTTCTTGGTCTTTGGGAAAAATAGTATTCATTCTTCCATTGGAAGTATTGTAAGTATTTGTCGGTGTTTTTCATCAGTTCTTTTAAGTAATCGGCGAGGTCTTTCGGTGATTGAAAATCATCGACTTGGATGTAAGAATGGTTCGGCATGAGAGTGTCGTAACGACCCAACCCTCGGACAATGGGGATGGTCTTGTACTTGTAAGGGTGCATCACTTTCTCTGTGATGTAGTCCTGGCACAGAATCTTCTCAAATGAGAGGTAGAAGTAGTACTGAGAAATGACGTCTCTCATGCATCCTCTAACCTGAAAATGTAATTACATACTTTAATATTATGACTAATAATTGCAAAATATACTCAGCTCAGTGACAACTAGTTGGTGGATAATGAATTGTATTTTTGTTTTTCAAATCTACTGGTTTGATGTTTATGTGACCAGCTGCCAATTACAGGCAAACCTAATGAGGTGATAAGGCTTGGAGTCCAACCCATGTTTTTTGTCCCAACATAGACACCATGTTCACTGTACAAGGCAGCCAATTTACCATGTCATGCAAACTACATCCGGACTATGTGTAAACTGACAGATGCCTTAACCACTAGGGCACTCAACTGCTAAACTGCGACGTAAAGCACAAGATATGTTTCATTG
This sequence comes from Alitta virens, assembly GCA_932294295.1. NCBI lineage: Eukaryota > Metazoa > Annelida > Polychaeta > Phyllodocida > Nereididae > Alitta > Alitta virens. The sequence continues at coordinate 27,055,786 of OW028578.1, forward strand.
CTTCAATTGATGTTTCAAGCTACTGGGTATGATGACGCTGAGTTAGCTAATTAATATGACTTGCTGCCTGAGACATAACAATGAGATGATAGGGCTTGGAGTCCACGCCATGTTGCACATTAATCCATGAGGTATTTTACTTGCCCCAGCATAGACAATGAGTACAAAACACCTCCGATTTAACATCTCATGCGAGCGACATCCAGCTCACGAAGAGCGCCTGGACCAAGGATCAAACCCAGGACGTTCAGCAGAGCTGGCCAATGTGGAATTATGGAATGTCTTAACCATTGGGCCACCCAGCTACTCTATGACAAGATTAGGAAATTACAACTTTATCCTCTTTAGAAAAGTACTGGGTTCAAACCCAACGGGGATGTTCTATCCAGTACAAAGTTGTTATGCTATGGTCATCAAAATACTCCCATTATATATGCACTGGGAGGGGGTGGGGGTGGATTGTACTGGTATTTTATTGTACACGATTTTTACTCTTAGAACAGTCATAAACACTGACTTAATTATAAATACACTTTAATTTACCTGTTTCTTGCAAACATCCTTCACCCCACACTTGCCGTAGATGTCCACTTTTATGTATTTCTGAAGTTCTTCGACGTATTCTTCTCTTTTGCTTGGAGTGTGACAATCACTGACAAACCAGCTCACTGCTTTCTTCTTCAACTGTAAAAATAAAAATAAAGATAGCAATCACCTTATACCAAACCTGGTAGTAATTTTCCTCTAACATGGTCCTGCTATAAAATGGTGGTTACCTGAATATCATATTACTAACATTCTCAGATGAAAATCGGAGGTACAATGTGCAAATAATTCGAATATATTAACTGGGTAATATAGTTTTCTTTTTTAACAACTGTACTATAAGTATGAATAAATTACACATGATGGATATAATCACCATAACTTATATATCATTCCCATGAACTTGCTTTAATATCACTCTAGGGTGGAAATTTTACGTCTGTGCCAGTTGAATTAAAGAGTATTCCTCTCTAGGCAAGTCGTGGCCATCTAAGTATGGATGACCACGCTCTAGCACAGGGGATGGATTCTGCACCATTTAGTGTGACAACTTACAATGCGTTATACCAGTTGAGCTAAACAGCAGCTGCACCCTAACCAAGTGCTAATAAGGGATGCAGTAGTGTACATGGCCAAATGTGCCACGTGCGTTTTCCATGAGAAGGATAAACGCATGGAAAACGCATGGTTTTTAGCTAATTATAATGAGGCAAAAACCATGCGTTTTCCATGCGTTTATCCAAACGCATGGAAAATGCACGTGGCACAATTGGCCATGTATACCAGAAGCATATTACTATATTTCCTTGAACATAGAGTAGTATATTACCTTATTTGCTTGGCAGAATTTGCATAATTTCTTTGTAGAATTGTATTTTGTTAAGCTTCAATTACCTTGAGAATCTTAGTTAAATCTTTCGCATTTTCGTTCCTTATTCTCTTCTTGTTGAAGTACGGAGTGGGGATGTCGCTGTCCGTTCTGTAAGTCATCGTCAAGTTGAAGACGTCGTGAAATTTTCGTGGATCGAACCCATGATCAGACAGAGGTGGTTCCATCGTATTGAATACATAAACCTGGTTCTAGAAGCAAAACACAACAGAAACTCAACTGAAAATCTTAAAAAGTGAAATAACGAGAAGACCATGCATCAGTACTGCCACTCCAGTCAGATAGGGCACTTTTTTCATGAGTGAGTTAAAAAAAAAAAAGATATTTGAACACAATCAGTCAATGGATTGAATTGAAAGTTTCCTTCGATGGTGCATAACTTGATACTGTCTTCGTAGTTTTGTATTGTCTCAATGCAACCCCCCCCCCCCCACCCTTCCTTCCTTGGCCTAGTACATTTTAATTAAAAAATATTAAAAAATTCAGCGGTCCCCGCAAAACAATGAATTTGTCAACCCCCGTTGAAAAAATCTCTGGATCCGCCCCTGCAATGCCACTGGTCTAAAAGTTCTTCAAAATCAGATGTAATGATGAGACAATAAGGCTTGAAGACCCCCCCCCCCCCCTCGATATTATACATTTGCCCCACGAATGGGGGTTTTTGCTTTTATCAGCCGGGCATATGGGTCTCATGGATACAATTAAGGCACCACAAAATACATATAGAATTCCTGGGATGGGAATCATGACTGAAGGGAAAAGAGGAAGATAAGTTAATTAAGGCATACAAATTGCCAATTTTAGGCCAACCCTTTATTTACACTTGACAATCGATACATTTTTGTCAATTAACAATTTTGTTAAAAAATTGGAGGTTTAAGTGGGTAATTTCTAATAATTCATAATGATTAGACAAGGAAAGGCCACATTTTTTAAAAATTTCTTGGTAATGCAAGTACTTAGTTCAGGTAATTGTTTACTGAGCAATTTTCTTAGGTGTGTGAATCATATTTGTATGGACTATTACATTACAATTTCACAATGAATGTAGGCCTACTATGAAATCAAACTATAGGTGAATACATAGCATCACCAAATACTTACAGGTGTTCTCCTGGGGGGAAGTCCCATGTCCATAATGTGCCAATTATGAAAAAGTATAACATCGCTTGAATCCAGTTCATTTGTGTCCATTGTTGCTTCACAATGATAGTCCTTTCCACAAAGATCAACAAAAACTTGCCTGCCTACTCCAAATCCATAATCAACAAATTTATAATATGGCGTCCAGTACAAAATTTTGTAATATTTTCCAATGGCATCTTTGTGATTGTTCAACTGTCCCAGATCTTTTCCGTAGCCGTTAAGTTTTGAGTAAAGAGATGTTATGACGTCCTTTTGACCTTTGTTGTCATTTATTTTCCATAAAACAATAAATATGATGAAGCCAGATACTAGCAAAGCTTTGAAAAGTCTTGACATTATCATTTGTGACTGAAAATGAACGAAGTATCAGTCATGTCATTGATATGTCAAATTAAGAATTTAATGTGTAAGTAAGTAAGTAAGTAAGCAAGTAAGCAAGAAAGCAAGCAAGTAAGTAAGTAAAAAGGTAAGTAAGTAAGTAAGTAAGTAAGTAAGTAAGCAAGCAAGCAAGAAAGCAAGCAAGCAAGTAAGTAAGCAAGAAAGCAAGTAAACAAGTAAGTAAGCAAGTAAGTAAAACGATTGAAAGATTACCTTAAAGACCTTCCCTGTAAAGAACATTTCAGCGCCCAAATATACACAAGGCTGGCTTTTTGGTCAGGTGGTCATTATTGTCAGTGAAGTGAAATACGGTTGAAGATTAAAGTGGTTTTGTTTTCTTATTAAGTAAATGATAATTTAGAAATAACAAAGTAAGTTGTTCCTATATGAAGTAGGCTACAATATCTATAAGTGGGTAAACATGCACCATGTCCTAATTCTACACTATAAGATATCCATTTGAAAAAGTATTAACAACAATGTACCTAAATATATCCATGACAAAAAGCCTTACATTTGAATGAGAATTCCTTGCTGTATATTACCTGGATGACAGTTGAACAGTAGCCAGCCATTAATTGTTGATAAGTATCATACCACTGACCTTGTTCTGCCATGTATCAGTTGAATGAGCTTAAGTTACTAGTTGTTATTAACTAGCATTGTTTGTATATTCAGGGATCATGATACTCTTCTGAAGATTATGCTACCTATAGCACTTAAGATACCAAGCCGTCAAAAAGTACCTTAGCCTACACAGCAAAACGTAGGCTGCGCTGCAGCAAAACCCTCAGCGAATCCAATCATTAAAATTGGTCAGTGCTCATCCGACAGGCAGGAGGGCGGGTGTTATACTTTCATTTCCAGAACAGAACAGAAAACTCATTGTTTCCAGAGCTGAACTCCAAGACTAACGCACTTACCCTACTGAAATTTCATACAGTAGCACCCTAGTGGTGATAGTCACATTGACATGTCTGGGTTATATTTTACAAAAAAATTGACAAAATTTAAAAACAAAAAGAATTATTTTGTTTCCGGAGTAGAGCTCTGACACTCAAGTTTTTGAAAAAATAAGCAGTATAGGAGTGCTCCTCTTGAGCGACACCCACCAGAAGCAACCGTTCCCGTTACGTGACCTCAACATGCATGCATTAACGTTTTTCTTGTATGAAAGTCACTCCATAGGCCTTAACGCGACCTACGACCGTCAAATTAGCCAATTTTTGTTTGCATGAATCGCCTTGAATGACCGCGACTGCCATGTGAGGGTAGCACATTGCTGCATCTCAATGCCACCTATCAGATAAAAACAGAAGCAGTCATTTTGAGTTAATTTCTGCTATGACATCACACTATTAACAGCATCATACATTTGATGAATGAAAGGACTGGACATACCAATTATAAAAGAAAATGCCTGTGATGTTTTCATTACAGTAGCTTTGTTGAACACTTACTTACTTTTTTTGAATAATTAAGTGCTATTGGCAATAATTACACTATGTAGTTAAATTATTATGATATCTATATTTGAGGATATTCACAATTATGTATTATTATATATTGAGAAGTTAAACTTACCATTAATGATTAATAGTTCAGTTAAATATTATTGTATTTGATAAATATTAATCATGGATATTTTGAAAACATAATCATTGTAAAGATTTATTCACTGTCAACATTATATTCCTAATTAAGAGGTCGTTCATGGTTAGGTCCTCTTATAAAACCCAACCCCTTATGAAACTGTCATCAGCCGGTCTCCTAAGAGGAGCAGTGCTGTATGTGGTCATCCAAGATGACCAATTTATTTACTAAGTGTTTATATAGTGTGTAATGAACTTGAACATTTGCGAATAGGCCTACATAGCCTGTTATGCAATGGTAATTAGAGTCTAAGATGTCTAAGTTTTTGAATTCTTGAATTTATCCCATTGTTAATTGCCGACAAGTATCAAAATATTCTACACCCAATATTATAAGTTTTTATGTCCAAAATAGTCGAATATTCAGCAACTGTATTATGTTACATAAAAGTGTTGGGTATAGTTTCATACAAAATAAAGATTATATAATAATTATTTGTATTTATTTGTATTTGAATAAATTAAGTTTAAATACAAATCTTTATTTTTGAATTATACTTAATATATCCATTTTTCATGCCAATACCTTCACACACTGATTACTTTCAATGGACAACTGAAGGAACATACATGATCAATTGCCATTTCCTTCAACAGTCACTGGAATGTTGGGTTATGGATTTGCATCAAATCTATTCAAATCATGCATATATTCATTACCAAACACTTTAGAGGTGTATATATAAAATTACATAATATTAAGAATAATATAGATTATTATGCACCAAATTCTTATAAAATTGCTAATCACAAACAAAAACTGTTGACTGTGGATTGAGAGAGATCAGTCCTGCGCAGCAAAATCTTGAGAGCAGTTGGAGAAGGAAGTTACTGCAATGCCTTCTATACAAAGAATATGGCAATATTATTAATATTAAATTATAATTGTATGCATTTAAATATTCCTCGACCTTTTACCCGAAAATGCTTTATTCAATATTTACAATGCACTAATCTTGTCTCACTTGAATTATGGAATTCTAGTGTGGGGATATCAGTCTAGTAGGCTATTTAGATATCTACACCACAAAAAAAAGTTATAATATGTGTAAGTAAAGTCAATTACTATGCTCATATAAACCCATTTTTCAAAACACTAGCTACACAAAAGTTTGAACACTTATGTACTCCGCATGAATTTGCTTTCTATTATAAATTTGAAAACAATTTCTAAATTAGATCACAGTAAGACATGAATTTGCAAAACGAAGTATACACCACCGAATATCAAAAACAAATGAAAGTATGGAAAATTGGATAAAGAAAATATTTACACCCATAGAAATGCTCTGTTTGCGGATATTAAATAATAAAACAAAATTTCTAATAACTTTGTTTATTAGTATCTGACTGGAATCTCCACTAGGTGGTTTCCCAAAATTGACATGTTTGCCTTAGGGGAGCCTCCCAAAGGCACACATCATTTTTATACAATTCTTTTTCATATATTTCATTTAGTAAATTGTGCCTGAATAAATCACTATCATCATCTCATCAGATGGTATCTGTAGGGAATATGTATGAAACAACACAATCTTTATTTAAAAAATTCCAGATTTTCCATAATTATGACCACAAAAAAAAAAACAAAAAAAAGAAAGAAGAAGGATGGAACAATGTCAAAATGTCACTTAAAAAGTGAAAGTACAATGATTAATATATTTTATTTAGCAAAATTTCACTAATTTAGGGATCATAGTGTCATTGATATGAGGGTTTGAAAGAGTGCCAAATCTTCATAATTTCCCCATTTCAAAAAATAATATTACATATCATTAGTGGCCATGAAACCCCAAAAAGGTATCTCTGCACTATTTCAGACATATTCTGACAAAGTTTTGTATGCATGTGTGCAGTAGTGAGTTCTGCTCCGGGAAAAATTTATTGTTTTCATTTTTCTCTAAATATTGTAAAACACAGCTGAGTAAATGTGACTATCAAAAGGCACAACTAAGTTATACAGAGTAAAACCATATGGAATTGAGCAAGTGCATTAATATGCCAGAGTTCTGCTCCCAAAAACACAATTTAACACAATTTTTAGCATATTTCTTTTTCTTCAGATTTGCCATTATTTAAAAGTAGTATGAAATGTCAAAATTAAGTCTGAAAAGTGTAAATACTATAATTTAGATATGTTATTGACAAACTTTCACTCCTGTAGGGTAAATAGTGTCTTTGTTATGGAGGTTGTCCATTATTTTGAAAATTCTCAAGTGCATGAGGCCCCCCAAAAGGGACCACTACAGTATTTTAGATTATGACAAAGTTTGAAGCATGTAGTGCAGTAGTGTCAGAGTTCTATAACCCTCTTCGAACTTTAAATTGTTCGCTGAGGGTTAACAATTCAAAAATAAAAATAGATGCATTAAAAGTTCAGTTCTTAGCCTATATTCAGGAAGTTTATTTAAGCAAGTCCACATATAAGAGGAAAAGAATAAAAGAAGAATCCCAAACCGATAGAAACAAAAAGATAACTTTAATTAGGAGGGGCAAAGGTGAATCCCAGAGGAAACAAGATAGAACAAATTATGTTATAAATTGAAATAAAAATAAAATTCAAATCTGAGGGACATGATAGTTTATAATTTTATAATTTATTTAGCTTTATCAAGTTGTTTTTGGCAGTTTATGGTGTGAGATAAACTCGCATAAGGTCAACTTATTCATTTTATAATTTTACGAGTCGTAGGTGGCAGCACCTGTATTAAAAACTCAACGAGCCACCTAGCGGATTATTCTGAAAATTTAATGAAAATACAAAGGACTCATTTTAACAAACAAAGTGAGTAAATTTAGCCGTAAGTCGTCCAATAATGATTATTTAAGGATTTAGGTAGCTGCCAAATTTAAGAAATCACGTTTTTGACAATAAGATATCCAAAACTGTCGTTGAATGTGTGAAATGTTGATGAAAGTAAATATTGACAGCGAGCGATAATATATAGTTTTTGGTGTAAACATAAATTTCGACAATTTGTGATGAGTACATTGTGTCATTTTTCATATCTTTGGCTAAATTGTTATGTACTTCATGACGTTTGATGTAACAAGTACTAACAACCTCTGTGGTAATGTTGCGTATGGTTGGCAATTCTTACAGAGCTCCCCAAAAGCATTCCAATGGAATACAATTTGAGAAATTTTTTTTTGTAATACTAATAGCACTAAAAAAAACTTTACCTGAAATCGCATCCATGTCTTGACCACTACCACACTGACCAATAATATAATGACTTGCACTAAACTACGAAAGTGGTCAAGGCATGGAATCAAAATTTAAAGGCCGTTGAGTCAATCAGACATGGCGATACATAAAAAGGAACTGAACGGCACGAAGGCATTGCAACAACCTTGTTTAGATCGGCAAATTTTCTTAGTGAATAGCAAAAAAAAAAATATCTAACATAAAGAGATTTTGCAACGAATACAGGAGTTAGTAATTTTTTATGAACATTCAAGAATCTAGTCTTCAAATAGCTCATGCGCTAATGTTTTTGATGTATAATTGATGTTAATTTATTAACTGACTATAAATTATTATAAATTATTGAAATTTTTTACCAGATAACAATGAATACAACAAAAAAACACAACACTAGAGGAATCAAGGTCAACATTGCAACTAGCCTGAAGCGAACTACGAGAAGTCTTGTTGTTAATGAAAGATGTGAAAGTATGGCACTACCAAGTGGGAATTTAGAAAATTTGGAGGTATGTATGTACATCATGTGTAAATGATTAAATTAAGAATAACTTGAATAATTTTGGCATGCAATTAAATGATTAGTCAGAACTCAGAATCATTTATTTATTATTTATTACATATATATCAACTACATTTTACATAAAATACATACAAGTAAAAATATATTCATTGTACATGTAATATGAGGGACACCTCTAAGACATGGTGTGTCGCTGCTGAGGTACCCCTGACACTTCAAAAGTACTCAAACAAAAACCTCTCCAATACAACAGTAAATTATATTAAAGAAAAGGAAAGAAAGTGAGCCGAATATATATATATATATAATATATGAGAAAATATTCAATATTGAAGCACAGAGCAATAAAAGCATAATACAAGCCCAAAAACAGACAGCAAACAAGTATATTGGCACATAATGCTGTATAAAAAGGTTATTGTGCACAGAATAATGAACTGCATTAAGCTATCAATCGGCTTATAGTCTGTTGACATTAGTCTCATGGATTGGTTATTTTTGCACATCATGAATTTATGCCAACTTGTTTGTAGGTATTTCAAAAAGTTACAGCGACACTGTCTACGGCACTGAAAGTAATCTTCGAAAAGTCAGAAGGCATTATGCAAAAAATTGAAGGTGTCTGTCAAATCATACAAGAAGGTGAAAACATCTGTCTTCAAGGGAAGTGGAATGCTGTTGAAAATGCTCGACAAGAATTGCAGGTGAGTTTAAAATACAATTTTTTCATCAACATTGCGAATTTTTTTGGGTAGTGTAATTGAGAACATGTTGGATCATCATATACATATTCAAATCTATTGCATATGATGTAAAAGGAAGCTTGATTTGCACTTGGTAATTTGTTTGTGTTTGGCAAGTTTTGCTGAAAATGTTGACTAAATTCAAGTGTTAAAGTGCCATGTTGTGGACAGAAAGTTAGCTTCATGATATCAGAATCAATTCCAGTGCAGGGTTTTTAGTTTAATGCTTTTCCTGAATTTAACAATACTGTCTAACCTTAACCCGTATTTTCTTTATTTTTCATTTCAATACAGAAACATATCAATGTCAATGCTAAGGATAAAAACAATCACCAAGAATCCGGTGATAAACTCCTAGATGCTAACCCAAAATCGGCTAGTGCCCATGAAGCTAAAGCAGAGAACCAAGAATCTGATTGTTCTGGGTCTAAACGGAGGAAGAGAGGGAGACCTCGTAAGACACCATTAACAAATACAGACTCATCCCTCAACGAATCTCAAGAACAAAGCAATCTTCAATCTGAATTAACTAGATCTGAGCACACGCAAGAACAGGATGCTGACCCTAGTCAAGATCGAGATGCTTGTCATTCAGTTAATGTGAATTCAAGTGAATCTCATGTGGATCCTAAGTCTCAAGAAAAGGATACATCATTACCATTACCCAAAAGTGCCAAAAAATGCAATGTACATCAATGTGACAACTGCAAAGAGACATTCAAGTCTATGCAGCAACTGAGAAGGCACTCTAAGATCCATAAAAATTTAAAACATAAAATGGAAAGCGTGAAGACCCAGGAAATTCTTGAAGGAGATTCTGGAGATATTCTACTGAAAGAGAACATTGCTCTGATGGATAACATCTCGATGGTGAGTAATGTTTGAAGTTATGTATTCTCCTAAAGTGTATTCTATTACGAGTATAAGGTTATGAGAAAAACTGGTTAAGTTAATTCTTAAATATACAAGCTGTTAACAACAAATATATGAAAATTTGTTTTATGTCTTAATTGGCTGATTGAGGTCAATGAATAAAAAGACAATCTAAGGTAGAAATTATTGGGTTATAGATGTAAGGACTGAAATTCAGTTACTGATCTTTTATTATATATATCTTTTATTCGACAGCTTCATGTCATTCATTTCAATACAGAAACATATCAATGTCAATGCTAAGGATAGAAAGAATCACTAAGAATCCGGTGATAAACTCCTAGATGCTAACCCAAAATCGGCTAGTGCCCATGAAACATAGATTTTTTTATTGATTTTCAGCTTGGTGCAAAAACATATCTTTGTAAAAAATGTGGTGTGAAGTTAAAAACCAAATCTATGGCTCTGCAGCATTTGGAAGAAATGCACACAGAAGTTCTTAAGATTGACCAGAGAGGGTGTCAGCAGTCAACAAATAAAAATTCAGAAAATGGAGAAACTGCAGAATCTCGAAATGAATCAACTGCATTACAAAATGCTTCTGAAAGTGCAGATAAATCTAGCCGGATGGACAGTATCTCTGAGGAAAATGATAGGTCTGATATGCAACAGAATTTTTCGGAAAGTGAAGTGACTGATACTTTTACACCAGTGGAACAAGAGAAGGATGAAGAAAACGGGCTGGGTACTATTGCAAAACATGAGAAAGAGTCGGATGAAATGGCAGAAAAAGAAAGTTTAGAAAATAACGAAGGATTGACTGCTCAAGCAGAATCAGCTGAAGAACTTGGAGGATTGCAAGAACCTTCCAATGGGAGTTTAGAAGATGTTGGCCGGAAAGTTCGACTTCCAACGAGGTAAATTGAATCTAATTGATGTTATTTGATAATATTGTATGTTCAGCAGAACATTATTGTAAAGGTATAGTCAATGATTGGAACAAAAGAACTGTTAGTAGTCAGGTGCAAAGCTTCAGTGTTGTCACAAAGAGGGCATAGGGACAAAAATTGCCAGTCCCTATCCAGATTTTTAAGTATTGCAGCCCTAAAAGAGCATTCAATGAAGCCGTCTACTTTCACACATGTTTGAGTTTTTGGAAGTGTTGATGTGATGTCATGCTGTTATAAGAAGCTCTGGCCAATCGCTAAGTTTGTTGTTTGCCCAAGTAATTGTTGATTCAAATGAATGTCTTGGACAATGAATTTGGACCAGAATGTATTGCATGCTTTAGTGATTAGTTCACTGCTTGCTTTGAGTCCACACTTGCATACGTCACATGGTCAGTTGTGGTGGGTTAGTTGGACTCAGTGTATCCAGTTTGATTGAACAAGAAAGGATCACACGACACAAGAGTCATTCCCCAAAACATTGCATCAATGGCAGAGAAGCAAATTGTTGTGCACAAAAATCTTACCATGCCTGTTTTGTTAACTCTTATCTAAGCTCTTGTGTATTTCTTGTCGGCTTCTTCTTTGTAGATCCCTGATGATAACAGAGCCAAAAAAAGCAACGGAAGTCTGCAAACATTGCGGCTTCAAATCGTCAGTGGCTGGAATGAGAACTCACATTCGAAGATACCACAACTCTGTGTTGTATTTCTGTGATGTTTGTGATAAGGTAGATGTTTTGAATTAATATATAATCTTGCTATCAAGCCCATGTCTATTTCAACTAATAATGATCTGTATTGTTACCAGGTGCAAGTTTTTACACAAAATTGGGGTGCAGCATTCTTATTACTTGAGTTTTATGTGAGGTATTTATTTGAATTGTGTGGTTTAATTGAAATGTATGGAGTAATATGACATTAGTAATGATAGTAGTCTTAATATGACAGAGATGTAATACATAGAAGAAATACAGCAGTAGTGATGTATAGAATACTTCGGTGCAAAACATATTGCTTATCTAAGTGTTGCCAACCTTTTAAAAAATTGCTGGGATATTTATCGGTGGACGGAATCTGGGCAGTCTTGGCTTAATTTTAGAATCTATGGATAATTTTTTAGTTGTGAAAGATATTTCAGTGTTGATAACACTGTAATGGTGCTTATCGTTCATTTTTTAAATGTGTTGCTATCTGTTCATTGCAGTCCTTCGGCATAGCAGGAGAACTGAACGCTCACCGCAAACACCACTTCGACAGTGAAGGAAATAAAAAACCACTGAATTGGAGAGTTGGATATCGTTACAAGAAACCTGATCAACCAGCGCCGTATCCTTGCAAGCAATGTGATAAAACTTTCTACCGGAATGTTGATCTCAAACATCACATGAGTGTTCATCAAAATGGCGATAATCCTGAAGGTATGAACTATTAACATTACTCTGTGTTCGTACATTGCCTTGTATAGTACTCCAAAGTTTTTGTTCCTAAAACAGGCGAGGATGTTTTGTCCATATTTTGTAAATGAATGTATGGAAAGATTTCAGATTAAAATATTTGTATAATGTGATTCCCAGAAAAGGTTCGCTTTATTGACTTAGTCTGAAGCAGCAATTTTGTTAAGATTGAAGACCATGTGCTGTAGAAACTACTTCTGTTGAGAAAATTAATTCATCTTTTCAAATGGTTACTACCTGTTCCCTGATGGACTTCAATTGTAATTTCATCTGAAGCGGGAAAAATTGATTACACAATTTTTTTTCTTCAAGGTTTATTGGATTATCCTTTCATTTATCCCAATGTTTATGTCTTGTAGGCACTACATACCAATGCGGCATGTGCAAATTTCAAAGCGTAAGTCTTCCCAAGGTGAAACGTCACATAGATAGATACCATTCGAAAAAGAGCGATGCCAGTGGACCTCATAAATGCGAAGACTGTGTGAGGATGTTCACTACAGAGCTAAGGCTACGCCAACACCGAGAGGTTTGTATTTAGTTTTTTTCAGTTTTATTATATTGTTGCTCACTGTGTTTATAGATGATATTTGAAATTGCGGTCTTGATTTTGAAATTTGCTCTCTGATAGCGCAGGTGATTTTGGTATGTAAAGTACACATAATATCAAGGTGACCAATAAATAACAAGGTTGTAAACGCTGCTGTAAACATTCAGCAGCCCAGAATACCCATGCTCCTGGGTTAGATGATTACCAGATCCAGAGGGTGTCCCTCCCCCCCCTTCAGCGCCAAATTTATATAGCCAAAATAGAAATAGCCATCAGTCAGAGCAAGGCACAATTAATTTAATTACGGCCACCACGCTCTGGTCTGAAAATTTTAAATCTGCCGATGCTGACCTGGATTTACAGGAAAGAACAAGTGTCTCTTTTAAGTCCGCACATGATGCCTTTCACGATCATTTGTAGCTAATCATCCTTCTCCAGGGCGCCTCAGTGTGCTGCTTTCTTATTGTTAGTATACTGCTTGATTGAATGATTAAAATCACCGGCCGACGCCTGTGCCAAATGGGTAAATTCAACGAGGTTGTTAAAATCGAGTTTGTGAGTGAATCCAATCGGATCAGATGCAATGTGCCCCAATTTTGTAGGATCCTTAATAAACATCCATTTGTTTTTGTCATAGAAATCTGGGAGCAACTTGATGACAACGGTTTGATTTTTATTTATGTTTCAGAAAGCTCACGAGAGGGAGTTTATTTGTGACCAGTGTGGCAAAAAATTCTCATGTCACCGATATTTATTTATGCATAAGAGGAGACATTCTGAAGTCAAGAAATTTGTCTGTGATATTTGTGGACGAGGCTTCCATGAGAATAACAAACTACTACTTCATAAGTAAGTACAGTGGCCATTGGCAAATGTCACAGGTTTAGCTGTTAGACTACATCATTTTTATTTCGGTTTTAAAATACTCATAAAGCAAGGCGTGTTGCCTGTTATAAGAGTCAACTTGATTTTAGTCTAGAAGATCTGTTAAATATAAAGTACGCTACAGTAAAAAAAATAATGTAACCATGTTGTCCAAATGAGGTATTTACCTGAGACACTGATATTTCTGATGCAATTACGATATTAGAGGTCGTTCATGGCTCAGTAAATTATCTGCAGGTTTTGCTGACTGTAACTTCGCTGATGAACACTTCTTCTGCAAAGTGATTAAGCAGTCATTATGCTTATGTAAATTAATATTTTTGTTTCAGAGAGACTCATTTGTCTGAGGGTGAAAGAATGAAGAGATTTGTTTGTGAAGTTTGTCAAAAGGGATTCTCATCTAATAATTATCTGAAGGTGGGCTTTTGTTTGTCATATTTTTCTTACACGCAAGTGATGCTCAATCTCATCAAATGAAAACTTTACACAAGGTGTAAAAACACAATTGCACGATATATATATATATATATGGAAAGTGCAGCCCTCTAAGGCAAGTTCTTGCTGATGAGGGCTCTTTGATGTGGTGAGAGAGAGGAGTCCACCCATGTTACACATTCACCACATGGATGGGACCTTGTACTTGCCTCAGCATAGACACCATATTTACAGCTAATTTACGTCAGTAGTTAATTTCATAATATCAGTCGTACAATGTGTGTATTACCTTGTTACAGTGTTGAAGTTGGATTTTCATTAATTAAGAAAGAAAACAAAAGACACGATTGCTTTGTTGGTATCTTTTGTGGCACCATGCGCTCAAGACTGGTCCCATTGAGATAAACCTTATATAAATTAGTGTTACAATAGAGAGATATGAAGAATATGTGACTAAAGATTTGTATTTCTTTACAGGACCACATGAATATTCATAAAGGAATTAACCCTTACCAATGTGGCACATGCGGACGTTTGTTCTCAACTCAAGTGGCTTGTAGACGTCATGCCGTGGACCACAACAAGGAACCGAAGTACAAATGCCCTGTCAGTGAATGTGGAAAGATGTTTACTGCATCATTCAGACTGAAATACCACATGACAGTTCATACAAAACAGAGTAAATACACCTGCGAATTCTGCCACAAGGCTTACACGCAATTATCCACACTCAAAAGACACGTTTGCAAAGCTAGTGGAGCTCGGGAGATAACTACGACTTTGAAGAGCGCATCAGAAGCGACGGGTGTTATGTTGACGATGCCAGTGATGCACGAGAGTGGTCAGATTGTTATAGAAAATGTTGAGCATATAGAGAAAACAATGTATTGTTGCAGTGTCTGTCAGATGATATTTGAAAATTGGGATGAAATACAAACTCATGTTAGTGAACACGCGGAAACTAATAGCTCACTTGTGACTGACACTTTAGTAATGAATGACGCAGCTAACGAGTCTAACTCGCCTATTGTTCAGGCTATACCGCACATACAAACTTTGACCACCACCATTCAAGATAACCTCATGGAAATTATTCCAGAAAATGTGATCATGGAAACCATTGTTTTGACTGACAATTGTAACCAGAATGAGGTCCAAGTCACTTCAATACTGAATGAAACAAATGAGTCGGAAAATACTGTGCTGAATGAAAGTGAGGCACAAGTACCTGTTGTTCTGAATGAAAGTGAGACGCCAGCTAATCCTGGTTTTGATGATTCCCATGCACCTGGGTTAGATGATTGCCAGACCAAAGAATCTGGTTTGAATGAAACTGAAATCGTAGTTCCTGGTATTTTGACTGATTCCGAGACTCACGTAGCTGCAGTTAGGGGCATTTTAGACAATGAAACTGGACAGTATTACAGCGTTTCAACAGAAAAATCTGCAGAGACAATGACCGTTAATGAAGAGACTATTGTCACAATGGAAACAAAGATAATTGATCGTGATTGAATAGATTAAAGATGAATAACTAAAAAAAAAACATCTAAGTCATTATGAAGCATAAATTTGGCTGACAGACTCTGTTCATGCCTTAGCCTTATGCATATATACCCTACGCTTCAGTGCAGTTGACCAATGGTCAGTGACATCACTAACTGACCATTAGTTACATGTTCAATTGTTCATTGTGACATAAGCATAATTGTTTTGTTTTTTTACATTATGTACGACATTGTACGTCATATTTGTCAGTTGCATTGAAGCAAGTCACATGCGCAAACAGTTGAAGCCTTAAGTTACCTTAATTTATATTTTAAATGGAACTTGCTAAGGATGCCTTGCGTTATAGCTGAATGCTGTTAATGACAGTTGCCGTTGTCAAGTTATATGATGTCATAGTTAGCCAAATGCCCAAATTATATGAATGGTCAGACAGAGTAAATTTAGCTGGAATTGGAATTTTTTATTATAGACATTTTGTTTGGCCATTGCTCTTGTTATTTGTTGATGTTATTTATTATTATGGTAAGAGTTTCTAGTTTTTCTGTAAAAAAAAAGAAAGAAGAAGAAAAGAAAAGCTAAAAGTTGAACTGTTTCAATAAATGTATTGACTCTGACTTTCTCATGTTGTTTGACTTACTGCCTGGGGATGTACTTGTCATGCAAAAAGCACTTGGAGTGGTTGGAAATGAATAGAGATATTGCCTGCTCAAGCGTGGTCAACCCTCCCACTTGTCATTGCAGAGGTCGATGATATTTGTTGGATACTTGACTGGCTGATTGATATTTGGCCTGGGGATGTAATTATATAAGTGATGTAAAAACCACGTGGAGTGGTTGCAAAACAGTTGAACCTCAAATGTTGTGTAGCAGAGGTTGCTAAGAGTTCATAGAGCCTCAACAGTCTCTCATAAGTACAACCGAAAGCGTAGTCATCGACATCCAGCTGGGATATAGTTCATCAACAGTGCACAGGCTGGAATCGAGCAAATTTTTGCAAGTCATCAGTAGGATTCCAGCTCTTATTTATGATTGTTATGACACCATGACAGTGAGGTCATACTGATCTCATGGATGTGTGTCATAAGCATAAGTCTCTGTACGTGGCATTGCTATGATCTCATCAATTTACATATATTTAGGGTATTTTTTTTTGAGGGAATACTCACTGATATCAAGGTGACAACATACTTACGAGAACATGATAAGGCTTGAAGTCCACACCATGTTATATCTACACCCCATGGGTGGGGTGTTTTACTTGCCTCAGCATAGACACCCAGTACAAGGCACCTCCAAGATAACCCTCGATAGCTGCAATAGAGGGCTGCACTTTCCATATCTATCAATCTATCTATTTATCTAATGTCTCATGTGATCATCTTCCAGCTGGGTTACAGCTCATGAAGAGTGCCCCGGCCTGGAATTGAACCCGGGACCTTCCGGAGGGCTGGCCAATGACGAATTGTCAGATGCCTTAACATCTGTATCAACAAGGATTAGTATGCCAGGTTTTGTAAAGTGTTGCAATGGTACCATAAGAAGTAATACTGGTGACCAATATGATAAAAAAATGATCAATGTTGTCACTTTGAAAATTGTATCTGTCATTAATGGTTCTTCCTGAATCAGCAACCTCTAAAAGTTTTCCAATGACCCAATCTTTGCATACATTCATTCAAGGAAAAGGGGCAGGTTTGAGATTTAAAAACATTTAGCGTTAGCGTATGTTAAGGTGCCTGTAGCACCCTCTACGCTTCACGAATACACAACAGAAAGTGATGGCGGCCATATTGCTAGCGAGTTTTTGCCTCAGCGGAAAGTAGGGGGTAAAAAGGAGATATATATACTGTGTGAATAGAAAGTTGTAATTAGTGAGTGGTTAGTTAAAACTGGAGGAGATAGAAAGAGGTAGGGCATGCAATTACACATTTATATAAATAGATATCATGGATATGCTCTTCTGCAGCATGAATGTGAACTTTAGAGAATGAAGGGAGATATTTTTTACTACAAAACACTTTGTGGGAAATGATGAGGAAAGGTCACTCACCTACTGTCTGGTATTAAAAACTGAGACAAAAAAAAAATAACAGAAAGAGGAATTGTTCAGCACACATGTGGGGGGGGGGGGGGGGGTGTCATCATCACCCCACCAACAAAAAACAAGACTGTAGCTACCTTGTTGGGGAAACTATAAATTACTTGGTTGATTTGTATGGTTGACAAGACACAGGCTTTTATGTTGTTGATAAATAGGTGAGATAGGGGTGGGGGGGGGGGGAGCCCTTTGGGACATTTTCTTTACATTTGGTAGAATATCTCACAAACAACAAAAAAATTAAGTAAATTTCAGACTCAGTGACATAATCTCATATGCGTGCAACAGTTCTGTAGCAGCAAAGCAAGGATATAGAAATCCATCATCTGGTGAGGCAGAATTTCTGTGATCTGAAAAAAATTCAGGCATTGTCCATTGGGACAGAGGCTGGGAACCACTGGGACATAAAAAAACAACAGTATTTGTACATTTATTTTGAAATGAGATTATTCAATCTGTAAATTGTCACTCACACAGAGACAATTATGAGTTAAGTGATCATCTAATGGGACTTTGAGGCATGCCATTTGAACTTTATGACATTATTGAATTTAATAATGCAATACAATTTCGATATTTTTGGAATAATAAAGATAGAATTTTCAATTAATTGTCAAAGCAATGAAATACTAAATCCCAGTCATAATTTGAAACCTTAAGGAACATTAGATGAACAATGGACTTTCTGGATGTTTTCATTTAGTCAGTAAAACTTCACTTAAACTATTGCCTGGTTTATTATTTTATTTTCTAATATATTGTACATGTGGAGACGAAAATTTAGGATGAACTGCCTTGATGGTCTGACACACAGCCTTTCCCTGCAATACTATAATTGAAGTCTCTCTTCTTGAGCTCTCAAGTTAATCTTTTTGGTTCTCGCCATTTTTTGATAATAGATAGATATTCAACATACTTTTGGTGAGTTATACAGTCACTTCACTCCCCATGCAGTGGTTTTTAAAAGAACCCCCTGTTCCATCAATGCAGTGTGAGATTAACACTATGCTTAATTAAATCTTTATGGAAGGTACTTATGAAAAATGGATATGGCAAAACTGTTGTGCACTATTGTGTGAAATGTTAGGAATTGAAAGTATGAACGGAAAATTTACTCTGAACGCTTCATTTGGTCTGGATGGTTTCCATAGATGAAATGCAGATGTTCCCCTGCTTTAGTTTGAGGCCAGCCTTGGATATCTGAATTTGTTTATTATCCAGATATCGCAGGCGTTCCAATGTACCCCATGTCCCAAAGGGCCCCTTGTCTCCCCTACTGTAGAGGAAAAGATAAAAAAACATTGAATATAATCTTTCAGTGATCTTTACTATGTTTTTAACTTGCATAAGCAGGACTAGAGAGCATTAAAAAAAACAGGTTACATTTTTACTCACACTGAACTCCAAGTGGCCTCTTATAAAACTCACTAAGAGCAGTGTGAGGTTCCAGTGAGCTGAAAATGTAACCTTACAGGTCTTCATACATGTGAGCTAAAAAATTGAGAAGACAGTGATATCATTAAACCATTTCAATTTCATGAAATATGATTCCAGGCTTCCAGCTACACAGTCCTAGATTTCACAATTATACTGCACTGTCGTGAGGCAAGATGCTTTCATATTACAGTCAGTGTCATTGACTTATTGGTTGAGGACTCCCTTGGCCCATTAGACATCATTCCGTTCATACTTTCAATTCCTAGACATCAGGATTCACATGACTATCTCTGGAGCTTACGAGTCAGTCAGTCCGTGAAATTGGCTGTAAGAAGCAGGAACCATCTTCAAAGGTCCAAATTAATGTGTGGATTATGACTGCCTGGGCATGGCTGGTTTCAAGAATGCATCTTACACGCAGGAGACAAAACGTTTTACAGCCAAATTCATTGACTTAGAAATCAATCTCTTAGACTTGGAACCTAAACTCCAGATGAAGTCATTTAAATCCAGGACTTCCATTGGTTAAGGGAGTCACTCAGCCAATAGGAGCCTGGATTCAAATAATTACATCTGGAGTTTTTCTTCCAAGAATATGAGATAGATATCCAAGCTAAACTCCAAGACTATTGGCTCTAATAAGAGAGTACATGGTATTTTATTCTAGCTTTGAAGAGAAAGGGGTAATTCAGCAATTAATTATGCATTATTATCATTTATAACAAAAAGTGCCTTTTCAGAAATGTATTACAAATGTTCACAAAAATTTCACACAAGAACATGACTGACATAGATCTGTAATATGTAGCCAATGCATCCACAGAGAAAAAAATGCAAAAACAATCATGAAAACTTCATAGGACTTGTTCAACCATGGCCAAAGGTTTTAGACACAGAAATACTTTGATTTTTGTCTGGTTTTTCAGTTCAGTGCCTTCTTTACTTGACCCTGTTTGACTGGGGGTAAGACAGAAAAGAGCCACACAGTTCTGGAAGATTATGACCAGTATATTCTCTGCAGTTACCTAAGCCTAGCATCAATAGATCTGGAGTTATCTTGTCCATAAGGGTGGTTGGGTGGATTAGCTAGGGCTTTGTGTACTATATTTCTGTACCTGATGGGCTAATAAGGATAGGCAGGGACCAGTGCAATGAGATGAAGGCTGTCACAGCCATCCAACTTTGGCTCGACCAGGAATTGAACCTGGGACCCAGTGGTTCAAAGCCAAGCACGCTACCACTGAGCTAACCCCCACCCAAAAGGTGATGGAGAGACAGAATGGAGGAATGAACACCCAGTAGGGGCACAAAAGTGCACTCTGTTGTTAAAGTAATTTTTGAGCTCCAGTTGTAATGTAAACCAACACCATTTTATCTGAGAGTGTTTGTATTTTAATGTCTATAATATGTTTAAGACATGCGTAGAAAGGAGCGCTGCCTACAAGATTGAAACCATAAAACTCATAGGCGTAGGGGGGGGGGGGGCAATTGCCCCCCAAGTGCCCAGGAAAGCCAAAAATTCGGGCAAAAAGTTGAAGAATTCGGGCATAAAGGGGTGCTAATAAAAGCCTTTAAATTTGGGCAAGATGACCTTTGCCCCCCCAAAAGAAAGGTGCCTCCTACGCCTATGATAAAACTTCCTGCTGATTTTTATATTCACGATAAAATCTCAACATTTCATAAATTTTGTTTCATAGGACTCACTTGAACGCATTGGTGACCACATAATTTATATCCGACATTAGAAGTTGCTTATGCGCATGCCATTCCAGAGACATGACACACAAAGGCCAAAAAAAGTACCTGACAAAATAAAAGTTTGAAAAATAAACTGGATGAAAGATGACACTTATTTACGTAACTGAAGGACCAAGACATGCCATGAATTTCAACAAGAGCCACAAAAAGTATGTTATAAATTGTACTCCATGTGTGTTATGTAGCATTTCCAGAAAGAGGAAGTGTAAAGTAAAAAACCAACAGTGCGGAACAATCTACTTCCATGGGAAAATCTGACCACCAACATCAGTCGTCTTGGAATATATCAAGGCACCAATATTGTTAGAGCAATGATAAAGATGTTGTTCAATCTATTCCTACTATTCGTGATTTTCGAGTCAGTTACTCCAAAAGCTGACTTTGCAAGGCTGCAAAGGATCAAACCATGGGATATAACAATCACCAAAAATGGTTACAATATTGTCGCGGGCATTTCTGAAGAAATCCCGGAATCGAGTGGCCCGATACTGATCGAGAACCTGAAGGTGATCATGACAAGCGCTTCCAGAGAACTTTTCAGAATTACTGGGTAAGAAGTTTTTACAGCAAATTTTATTGACTAGGAAACTAACTCCAGAGGATGTCATTGTCATGTGGATCAATAAATCCCATACGGCTGGTCAGTTCATGTGAGACCTAGGATAGGACAGTAATAGCACAATGCATGATGTCACCATTACAATAACAAATGGCGTCACCAGTAAATAAGCTGTGGTGATGTCATCCATTGTTTTGCTATTTCCTGGTCCAAGGTCACATGAGAAATGGCCAGCCCTAGATTCTATTCACGCATCAGCCATTCGGACCTCTGTTTCAGTGCAAGTGATCTATATTACGTCACAAAACTGCCCATTGTCCATAATGACGATTGTAATGTAACAATGACCATTATGGACAATGGGCAGTGTACCGTACTTAAAATGAGGTCATATGTGCTAATGGCTGAGGCTTGGATACAGTCAAATTTGAGACTTGGATTCACATGACATTCACTTGAGTTTAATCTCCAGTCTATGAAATCTACTAATTGTTACTGAAATAAAAGGGGCAGCTAGGGGGGGGGGGGGGGGGGAGGGTCACTGGAAGATGCATGATGTGTGGTGTCCCTTATAGTTGCTTTGACACACATAGAGACCCCAGCTGGGATGAGGATTTTGATTTCAGTAATATATGGAAATGCTAAAATAAACTTCAGAACTTGATTGTGGAGGCCCTTTTTTGCATTTCCCGGCCATTTAAAATGAGGATATGGCGGATGCTCTAACCATTCGGCCACCCAGCCGTTAAAACGATTATTTGCTATTAACTCTATTCTATTTCAGAGAAAGAGTATCATTCAACAAAGTCAATATCATAGTTCCAAATTCCTGGACTTCATACACTGAATATTCCAATGGAGAAACAGTGAGCAAAGCTAACATCTACATCAACAAAGGAGACTCCTTAAACCAAGAACCGGTAGTCCAGGTGTATGTTAAAACGAGCTTCGCAAGGGCCATTTTACTTCCTTCCAGTTATGTTGAAAGCAGGGCTTCTGACTCAAACATTGGCAAGGTGAGTTTCGACTTATCTCCAATAATTGATTATAAGTGTATCAGTAACAGTAGCACAATTTTGAGATATGCTATGGTCTCCAGATTACAGTAGATTTCATAGACTTGAAAACCAGAGGATGTCATGTGTATCCAGGACTCTCATTGGCTGAGGGATTTCTTTGACCAATGGGAGTTCAGGATTCACATGACTTTATCTGGAGTTTAGTTTCCAAGTATATGGCTGTAAAATCTAGTCAGCCCGGGAATCGAATCCGGGGCCCAGTGTTCTTGATTGCCAAATATTCCAACACTCTGTATCTATATTGTATTGTCATACAGTTAGTTTTATAAAATATGGTCGACTCTAGACAGCTGTAATAACCTATTCCTGGCTGTAGCTATAACTGGCTGCTTCTGTAAATTTCTAGCTAATAGTCGGCTTACACCTACCACCACTGAAAAAATTTATTCTTGGTAAATGTAGGAAATTTATCTAAGATATCATGTATATGTATATGCAATTGACATGCATCTTTTCAACAAAATAATGACAACAATGCCCAAATTCTCAACCTATGCAATGAATGGTGCTACATGCACTTTTAGATCTGGCTTTGAGTAGCCAGCCATAGTCAGACAGTTTCATTGAGTGGCAGGTAGCATCATATAGCAGAAGTTATCTGGCTTTGTCTAGGTTCAATTTGACAAGCCATTATTAATGAAACTAACTGTATGTCTACGATAAGTTACCAATAATCTTAACCAGTCTCAGTAGTCTTTTTTGAGTATTGGTCTTCAGTAATCTTTGGTGATTGAACATCGTCTTTTATATGATCTTTAGTTGATATGCAACTAGTCAAAGTTAATCTTATAATGCCAGTCACCCAAGATTATCATAGACCAATTTCACTCAAGATTGTTTGAGACTTGGTGGCCGAGGAGTACACTTCACAGTCTTGTGGTTTTGTGGGGAGACAGTATCCTTCTATCACTACTATCACTGTCATAATGTGAAGGTATTTCATTGTGCAAATGTATATTTCATGGTTTGAAGGTATATTCATGGTGCTAAAGTATTTTGTGGAGAAAAAGTACCTACTATTGGAGGGCTAACCTCTACTGTCGGGAGGCAAAACATCCGCACCCTTTTCGACCACCACATAACTTAACATTGTTGGTGACCAGTTAAGTGCATGCACAAAAACCTAAAACTAGTTGCACAACAGCAGAAGATTATCCTAGTCATTGATAATCTCAGATGCTCTAGGATAATCTTCTGCTGTTGTGCAACTAGTTTTAGGTTTTTGTGCATGCACAAAAACTGGCGACCACTTAACTGTAATACTTTTGCTGTAATACTTCTGAAAGACTGGTGATGATTTTCCCGTCCTGAATTGTTGCATGGGCGAGTGTGACTGGGGCGTTAACAAGCAGATACCTTAAAGATTTGCACAGTATGGCTTTGTTAAATGTGGAGTAATCTTAACTATCATAAACAAATCTCTACACATGCAGCTGTGGCCATAAGTTTTCAGACACTTTGAAATACTTCAATTCTGGTCTGGTTTTTTTGCTTATTGCACTTTTATTTTCTGACAGGACTATTACCCAGATGGTATTCCAAATCGGACCAGCTTAATTTCTATGTTGGCCGCCTTCAATACAACATTATTTTGATATCACTGACTAGTGCCGATGCTGAAACGATTTGGAATGCTAACTGGGAAGGGTGCAGTTCACTGTCAATAGGGATAGAAGTTTTTTCCTTTCATGGAATAGGGCCTATATTTTTTTTTATATAGGTCTGTAATCCACTGCTGGCTTAATCTACTTTTGTTGGATTTTCAATATTTTCCTGAGAGGTTCTAAATTACTACATTGGTGCTTAATTAACACAAAATTATAATTATCACAACTGATCTATATCTTAGAAATATATTAATTTGCAGGAGATGCTAGAAAAATGGTTCGAGCTGAAGTATGGGGTCTCCGATTACACCAACCGTGAGAATAAATTTTTGCTTGTTTTAAAAGCAAGGCGCTGACAAGAAAAAAATGTACTGGATACAATTTATTTAAAAAAATCACACGTTTATTGCATTGTAGCTCTTACAAATGAGTTAACTTCTAGCTATTTTCTTTCAGAAATATGTGTTGATATAAACTGTCTTTTTCTCCTTCAGAGTTAGGACCTTCACCAATATGTTCAAGTTCAACAGACAAAACTCAAATTTGTAAGGTAGACATATCTTTTCTTGTTTTACTAATATCTTCCAAAAAAAAGTATCAAATGATGTCTTACCAATGTTGGCTTAACAAGAAAACCTCGCTTATTCAGATATTTCTACAAAAAAGATGTCAATTTTATTTAGGGACTGCGTGCTGACGTAGATTGGGAAGATAAAAGAAACTCTACGGATCCACAGTTTATAGTTTTTCGTCAACGAAGCAAACGGGTTGTCATGATTGTTGATGTATCAGGCAGTATGTTTTTCGAAAACAGGTTGAAAAAATCTAAAGCAGTAAGTATAATATCCTTATCAATCTACCTATTTTGAGAAAATTTAATGAAGCTAACTAGGGAAGTAAGTAGCGTAATTGTGCTATATATCGCTTTGTGCCTTTATATCGCACATTTTTGCCACCAAACTATTAGCCTGGATATCCAGGTCTTTTTGCAGCATGCAATCATTCTTTCCACAAGTCGACTGCCCGCCCCATCTATATTTACTTTAGTTATTGGGCGAACATCGAGAGCGTCTATAGATTGTCATTCTAGCACTCAACAAAAGTTTTGCACAACTAACCCAGGCACTTTTGACCTATGGTTCTCGATTCAAAGTTGCTCAATAACATTCAAGGAAAACAAATCCAAACAATCAGGATATTTTCATGCTCTTTTGCAAAGCAATCTAGAGCAGCAACAATTTAACTAATTTGTTCGGTCAGCTATACATTGTACGTGCGTAACGATATCGTAAAAGTAGGTCACTTCAGTTTCCAGGGACCCTGAACGTTAAAGGGTCCCAAGCATCTTCCTGAAGCAAGCCATACTCCTCCGCACGACTACGGTGTATGCCTGGCTAGAACTTGGCAAGATCTGGCTGGTTTGTGCATATCCAGTTGGATTGGTCGCGACCGTCTGTGTATCGTCAAATCAGCCAGTGTTTGTATCTATATTTAGCACAGCAACGTGGCCTGCAGTGACAGTTGAGCTTTTGAAGCACTGGTGCCTCGCTTGCATTGGCTGACCTACTTGGTCATGCATGATGCATCTATTTACCGCTAGAGGGCGACGACCTAAAAAGAAGATGGGGTCCTGAGCAGAGACAGGCAACCAGAGAATTATAAATAAGTGTTGTTTCTGATATGATTTGTTTGCACATTTCAGCAAATGACTCCAATTATGAAATAACATAAGAGTATAAGACTCTGGCTGAGTTTTTTACCATTGTGCCAGCATAATACACTTGCATTTGTAGCTTAGAGACCACACTTAATCTAACACCTGGTTTTTACCAGCAAATAAATCAAATAAAATTATTTTTGAGTGGATCATTCATTCCATTTGGCTAATGTGTTGAGTGGGAGGGGCATTACCAATTTTCCATTTTAATTTGATTTTTTAATCAGGTTTTGTAACTCTCTTCTTTTTTACAAAATCTACATAGTGTAACCAAATTTGAGTGCACAAAGTAGCAAGAAATTATGGCCTAGACATAATAATAATCAGAAATTTACTGAAGGATGTCAGTTCAGTCAAAAAGTGGAAAATATAGCAGAACTTTATTTCTATAAATGATAGAAAGATGCAGTTTTTTCTGTAGGGTCTCATTTCCTGCTGTGCAGCACAGCTCTGCAGAAAATGCTGGGAAGCGCAGCAAATGCTGCGAGTTGCAGCAAATGCTGCAATGTGCAAAAGATGCAAATGCTGCCTTTTATGCAAAGTTGCAGCAAATGCTGGAGACATCGCAGATGCAGCAAATGCTGCAAGGAGTCTACAGCTGCAGCAATTTTGCATGCAGCTGCAGCAGCTCACATGATTGCATTGTAGGCTTACTGCTCACCACACATTAATATAAAATGTTTTTTATTTCCTTTTTTTGTTTAATTTGCTCAGCATGAATTGCTGCTGCCTGCTGCAGTTTTTAGAACAATTGAAATGAACATTAGTGTTGATTAAACCAATTCTGTAGTTTATTGTTGTGTTGTTCTTGTGTTAGTTTTGTAAGTGTCCACGAGGGGCGTTTGTGACAGCGTTTCGCAGTGCCCCTTATGATTCAAAATGTAGAAATTGTTGCATT
The DNA here is from genome assembly GCA_932294295.1 of Alitta virens. NCBI lineage: Eukaryota > Metazoa > Annelida > Polychaeta > Phyllodocida > Nereididae > Alitta > Alitta virens. The sequence goes on from OW028578.1 coordinate 27,082,676, forward strand.
TATGTCTCGAATTCTGAGATTTTAAGATTTATAATGTCCCTCCCTAGCACACTTTTAGCTTTCAATGGCTGAAGGGCATATTTCTGCTCTCTCCCCCCCCCCGTTCCACCACTGTCAGGGCAGGGTTAGTTCACATTCCAGGGCTAAGGAAATGAGGGCAGCTGTTCCCCCAATAAATATATGTGTCCAGTTCCCCCTCCCCTGAATATAATGTGATAATTCTAGCTGATTGACCGCTTTTTTTTCTAACTGATCTGGTGTCTTAATTGGTTATGTTGGCATTCCTCACACATCACCAGATATATATTTTTTGATTCTTTTTTATATAGTCCAAATAAAAAGAGAATGAGATATGTCAGATGGCAGCAGCAGTACAAACAAGCAGCAGCAGCAGCAGAAATCAGAAGCAGCAGAAACGAGCACCAGCAGCAAAAGCCACTGTAGATGCAGCGTTTGCTGCAAGATGCAGCTGCACCTTTATTTGCTGCAAGTTGCAGCTGCAGCGTTTGCTGCGAGACCCATCTGCAGCGTTTGCTGTTTGATGCAGCTGTCCCTTGCAGAATACGAAAAAATTAGTGGTGGGGTGGGGCAGGGACCAGCAATTTTGCCTTTCAGCTAAGTATACTGTTAAGGGTGTTTGTAAGTTTATGCTTTATTTTCTTGGTCTTTGGTATTTTTATTTTACATATACTCCAGATTTTAATTAATGTATGGTGGCCTAGGAGTTCACCTTTTGGCGTGAAGCTTCGCTCCCCCCCCCCCCCCCCCCCCCCACGACAGTAGGCTTGGCCCTCCAACAGTACAGGCTTTGCCCCTCAGTAGAGCACTAAATACATGTATTGTACGTTTGGCTAAATCCTCTCCTCTCCTCTCCTCTCCTCTCCTCTCCTCTCCTCTCCTCTCCTCTCCTCTCCTCTCCTCTCCTCTCCTCTCCTCTCCTCTCCTCTCCTCTCCTCTCCTCTCCTCTCCTCTCCTCTCCTCTCCTCTCCTCTCTTCTCCTCTCCTCTCCTCTCCTCTCATCTCTAAATAATATTTCAATCTATTGGCTGTAGGTATGACATATTTCTGCAGGCTTTAGTTTTGTTACAATCTTGACGCTTGGGCAGGTCCCAGCCAAAGCAATACAGGCATGAGGGTTTGCTGCATATGCAGTGGTATGTTTCAGAATAAAGTTATGTTTGAGAACCTCTTCTTTGGTGAGTAATTTGAAGGAATTAGCGAAGCTATACAATATGTATATTTGACCAGAGACCTTCATGACAACTTATATGAGTCTAGAGAGCTGTTCTTTTAAATATACTTTTTTCTTTTTTTAAAGTAGCTCTTTGAAAGTGCACTGAGCAGGTTGATTGTGACCAGGCCGTTTAGTTGAGTTATTTTAATTTTGGCTATACATTCTCACTGACTGCCCTACCTCTAGTAAACAATTTAAAATAGGGGGCAAATTATGTAAGGAACTGTATGCATGCTTTCTGCCACCAGGGGTACTGTGATCACTTACAACTGCCCCCTGATGTTATATAATGTCATCGCAAAAATTTGGCGTAGCTAGCGTGAACGTCATCGATTCAAGGTTATTCCACAGGCGCTAGCCGAAAAATTACACTAACTACCTGAGGTGTTATTATGAGCCAAAGAGCAAGCAATGATAAATTATTTTCCGGCTGGCGCCTGTGGTTATTCAAATATTCTGGGCTCCCCGTACATAGACACCGTTCTATGTACCTTTAGAATTGTTACAGTCAGACAAACAAGTTTTCTCTAACTTAATTAAAGCTGAATGCATTAGGAAGTTATGGACATCACAACTGTTCAACTTTTCAACCAACGACATTGAACATTATGACATGATGACATAGTCTCGTTCTGGACCATGAGTCAAAATGGCAATGTTAGGACCATTTCCCATAGGATTAAATGTATTTGATAGTTTTGACACTTCTGGTTCGGCCTCACCACTCTGTAGCTCTATTTAAGACCTCTCTACAGGAAGCTGACTCTGTTGATGCCCCTGAAATCTATTTGCTAATATTTGTCGTGGCTGTCAGCAGTATATTAGAATATATATGTAAATCATTTGGTACTATGCAACCACAACTGAAGCCGAACAGCCAAAAGCGGCTCCAGAGTATACATTGGAGGGGGGGGGGGGGGGGGGCACTGTGTGCCTCAGGAAATTAAGTATATATATATATAGCAGACAAAAAGACAATAGGATGACATCACTACTTATTGCTATATTGATGGTGTCACAATATATATGACGTCATCAAACAATACTTATTGCCTGTCATCATCTACTTGACAGTATGTCTGATCCAAAAGATGGTTACACTCGGCGACATTGATTTTCGCCACGACATCGAGATTCGGCACTTGGAATAAAGAGCAATATTTAACATTATTAGATGGCTGTCGGAGTGATAGAATACTGTCAGTAATACAAACAGTTGGTTTTCTAACAAATCACCAACTTGCAATGTGTATGATCATGTTTTAGGAGGGTGGCGAATATCGATGTCGTGGCGAATTTCAATGTCGTTGAGTGTACATAGATATATGCGTTTATGTATTATAATTTCCTGTAGGCCTAACCTAATTATGTTGCACTCGGGGTCATCGAATTTGGCCACTCTAAATAAGCTATAACAAACACTTCTAAGATCCTTGTTGAAGTGATGGAACATTGTCAATGACATGAACTGTTAGTTGTGTAATTTTGTTTGTTGGGGGTGGCAAATTTCGATGACTTGGCCAATTTTGATGACCCCAAGTGTAATCAGGTTTTGTTGCCAGAATTTTACTTATTGACATTACATTTTTAACATTCTCAGAAATCTTTGCTGAAATGCTAATTTGTAATATAGTTATTTTTATTGTGATTGTATTACAGAACATATTTTACCCTAGATGTTGTACTGTGAGTGTTTATAATTAAAGGTGCTGGCATTATATATACAATTTGCATTAGCTTCTTTTCCATTAGGAACCATATTTGCATGCTCATTTCAATAGAAATATTTATGTACGTAATTTGAAGGTGCAAATGGTAATACAACATCACACTAATACATCCGAGTGGTCTAATTCTAACATTGCCATGTAATATTACTGTAACTAATATAGTAATATTACCATGACCTTCCTATGATATTACTTTGCATACTGGATTACTGGTCCACTAGATTTCTCAGACATACAATGCAATGATTACTCTCTGCAGGGTCTTAAGGAATACATAAAACTTGAGGAAGATAATCCGACATCTTTAGGAATCGTGAAATTTTCAACTACGGCGGAAACGCTTAGCAATCTGACAAACAATAGAATGGAGAAAGAAGCATTGGGAAACATAGTTGATAGGTTAAAGGATGAATACCAGACAAGCATTGGAGCAGGTGAGCACTCTCAGAAACTATTGAGTGTGTAGTGGCCAGCTGAAATAATAGTTTTGGCTCACAGAGATAACATTCTTTTTTAAAAGTGGGATTTGTAAGTCACAGATTATGTCACAGATTATGCTTGTACGGTTGTTTTGATGGCCTTTAGAAATTGGGTGAAACAAAATATTTCAGACTTGAATAAAAAAGTAAATTTATGCAGTATAATTTTTTGAAAACGGTTTTCAATCAGGAAAACACTTACAACACAACAAGAGCCATTGAGTGAAAATCTAGCATGGGATGGAAAGCAAATTGATCTGTAATTAGTGAAATCAATGTAATTGGTAAAATAACATCACTGATCCCCATTAGTGTTTGGTACCGTTAAACTCTCTGATAATGTGCAAAACATGTAATTTCATATACATTTATTATGAGTTTATACTTATATTTCTGTCTGTTTAGGATTATTAGAGGCTAATTATATATTTTTGTTGGTTTAGGATTAGAAGAGGCCATGAAAGTCCTAAGAAGACATCCCGAGGAAACGAAAGGAGCTGAGTTCATTCTCATTTCGGATGGGGAGGAAATCAATGCTCCTTTCATTAATTATACTGCACCGGAGGTAAGTTTTCTTGCTCTCTTAACTGCAAATGAACTGCTTATTGTATTCATTTATACATTTTCTGGCCATTTAGCATATATCAGGCCAGGGTAAAATAAAAAATTAAGCCTTTGTGAAATATTTGGATAGATGTGTCATTTACTTTTTAATATAATAGAACATACCATTAGGAACAAAATTATGCAAAGTCAAATTTTTGAACTGACACCAAATTTTGCATCAGTGGAATTTTTGTTTTCATGAGTAGGTCATCAATTCCAGTGTCACTGTTCACACAATTGCAATAACCAACTTGGCTGACACCAGGATGGATGGACTCGGTGCTGCAACCGGGGGTTTGACTTTCATTCATCATGACAAAGAGAGAGGGAATGACATCGGAACTGCTTTCAATGAGATAGCTAATTATGACAATAGTAAGAATATTAATATATGTTACCCTTAGTGCTACATTACTGCTCTTTCACAGTCTTGACCCCAGACCCTCGATCAGGGTCTAGTTGAAATCAGGGGAGCAAAAATACCAGTGGTGGAGCACTTAGTGTATTCATGCACATGGCCAATTCTGCCACGTGAGTTTTCCATGTGTTTGGATAAACGCATGGTTTTTTCCTCATTATAATGAGGTAAAAATCATGCTTTTTCCATGCGTTTATCCTTCTCATGGAAAACGCATTTGGCACATTTGGCCATGCATCTGTCAGACGCACTATGATAAGTTTAACTGAATTTTAGGTTGCGATGGGTCACGGTTTACGCTATTTCCGAAAATTATCTTTTTTTTATTTAACCTCAATTTAGACATGGATCGTCGAAAGGCATCGCCAATAAAAACGAATTAATTGAACAGCCTCTCAGCCAATCAGATGTCTAGAATCTTCGAAATAAGGATACGCAAAACGTCAGACAATAGTTGCAGTGCGGAACCAACCAAAGTTCATAGTGAGATGCTCAGTGCTGAAGCACTCAGCACATGATGACAGTGTCCGTTCGTACACTCCTGTACATGCGTTTACTATAGGCAGTAGCAACATGTCTGCAGCCATCAGAAGTAACAATAATGTTAGTTTTCATAATGTACATTTATAAGTAACAATAAGGTTTTTCTATGCTATAAAAAGTACTGTTTCAGGTGACCCTGCTGCCTCAGGACTTGTGATTTTCAGTGAAAAACGAAAGGATAAAAACCCGGAATTTACAATTGAAGTTGACGATCGCATTGGACTAGATACAACATTTTTGCTAGAATGCCCTTTTATGGGTTGTCAGTTGAAAGTCAACATATATACACCTTCTCAAAGTAACTTGCTGCAGTACATTTTTTCCACTTCTTCTATCCCACAAAGTACACCGAATTATGACATCAAGCCCAACCCAAGAGCTGGACAACTGGATATCATAGTTTTTGATGCAACGGTGGGTATAAAATGCTGCAGTGTCATTGGTTCACTTTATATTGATGAATTAAGATAGCAAATTTAAAATTAATCTAATTCAATTCTCACCAATAATAAAGCAGATGATGGCCTAGTGGTTCAAGCATTGGCTAATTTAAAATTAATCTAATTCAGTTCTCGCCGATAATAAAGCAGATGATGACCTAGTGGTTCAAGCATTGGCTAATTTAAAATTAATCTAATTCAGTTCTCGCCGATAATAAAGCAGATGATGACCTAGTGGGTCAGGCATTGGCTAATTTAAAATTAATCTAATTCAATTCTCACCAATAATAAAGCAGATGATGGCCTAGTTGTTCAGGCATTGGCTAATTTAAAAATAATCTAATTCAATTCTCACCAATAATAAAGAAGATGATGGCCTAGTTGATCAGGCATTGGCTAATTTAAAATTAATCTAATTCAATTCTCGCCAATAATAAAGCAGATGATGGCCTAGTTGTTCAGGCATTGGCTAATTTAAAAATAATCTTATTCAATTCTTACCGATAATAAAGCAGATGATGGCCTAGCTGTTCAGGCATTGACTAATTAAAAATTAATCTAATTCAATTCTCACCAGTAATAAAGCAGATGATGGCCTAGTGGTTCAGGCGTTGGCAAATTTAACATTCATCTAATTCAATTTACACCGATAATACAACAGATGATGGCCTAGTTGTTCAGGCATTGGCTTATGGCATGATCCACTAATATTGAAGACAAAAGTGTGACATGTCACAAGCGTAATATTTGTGCAAAATGACCTGTGTAAATTATCATACCAAATGGAATAAATTAATTAACAGACTCCTTTTACAAACTGACACAGTGCTATAACTTGTCCTTGTTCTTGCAATAATGTTAAGAAGATGTAACTAATGCAGATTGTTATACTATAATTTTAACAAAATATAACTACATAAATTTGGCTGTGCTACGCTTGTGACAGCCACCTTAACGTCAATTGCTGAAACACAAACCATGAAACAGAGTTAAAATTTACATCGTTTTTACAATAGCACTTAGTACTAATCATAACTGCATGATAATCTTGAATATGAAAATTTATTTTCAAGATATTGTTTTGCAAAGTTCTGTTAGATGTTTTATGTTGTAACTTTGCGACTATTGCTCTGCCAGTCTTCCTCACTGTATGCTTCAGAATGCATGTTATGCCAGCACAAAAGATGCCTCTCAGCCTATATGTCTTCATTATTGGTGGATTAAGCCTTGTTGCTAAGGCACCGGCCTATTAGTACACAGGTAGGCTTCTCTGAAGGTCCTGGGTTCAATCCGTGGTCCTGGAGCTCTCACTCAAGATGTTTAATTGGTGGTGCCTTATTTGTTCTAAGTTTTTATGAATACCAAATACAGGTGTCCACCAATGTGACATCCTGACATTCTGCTGAGAACCAGAAAGATTTCCTGTCCCTGTGCCTATTGTGTACTAACAAGGTGATGCCTTAACCACTAGGCTATCCAATTGCTTTTTATGTGTACTTAATACAGTTATTATATAAGCTTTTGTTACTTTTCCACCAGGCTGGCCGTTGGAAAGTGACAACTGAATACTACGGTCAAGATCTTGGCCTAACAGTCAAAACTTTCCCCAGGGATCCCAACAATTATCCTATTCTGGCTTTTTCTTTCTGGGGACAGGATCAAATTTTCGCTGATGACTGCGCAAACAATCAAACGATGTACACTTTGATCACCAGAGGTTTGTTACATAAAACACAGTAATGTTTAGGACTTTTACTTTCACACGAGCCCCTGGTTAATTCTATTGGGGGTCTGAAATTCTCTTCTGGAAGTTTATTCAATAGGTGAAGTGCATTTGCAAGATTAGACAAACCCCAAATCTATTACTAGACTGTGCATGGACGATTGACCGAATATATCGGGTAAAGTTGGCTAATATATGGGCATACTTTTGTCTCGCTAATGCTGTGATGAAAGTAATTGTGGAATATGCATCATTCCTTTTGTTTTGATTTTCTATAGGTAATGAGCTATAAATCCAGTGCATATGATATGCATATCCATAATATTTTTGTCTTAATATCCACAGCATGGAACAGAGTAAAAATTCACAAACTGAGCTGATCCTCCTTGAACCACTGCTTCACTGCACCCAGGAATTAATGGGTACTTGGCTATAGGCAGTGATGGTAAATGTAGAGTCCCCCCAGGGAGTTGAGAAAAATGCTTGAACAGGCCTGCCAAGCGTGTCAATTGTGATGTCAGCAGAGCTTGATATACATCGTGATGGCAGACAGAAAACTCACACACATTTACACTTACATGATAACCTTGAATATGCTTCCACCAGATGTGAGCATATACCTCTGAATGCTTCCAGTTACTGTGAGGTGCCCATATTAAACTACTACCCATATTACCCAACTTCACCCTATATGTGTCATTACTTCTGAGATTGTTTTATGCAGTGTTTTTAGGATTCAGTATCACAGTATGACCATCCAAATTCACATAGACACAGACATAGTACAGTGGTACTCAATTATTTTGCCTGATGACATAAAAGTGTAGGTGCGTTACTACTTTTTAAATAAAATGTATGAATTACTGATTTTACTTTAATGTTTTTAACTTATTTTGTATATATTTTATGAACAGGGCCTAATTGAAAAACAGGTTTGCCTGATATTTGTAACCCTGTTAAAATATGCTATAAATAAATAAATAACGAGAACACTTATGGTGAAAGAAACTGGCAGTGCCCATCTTTTTACACAAGACTCACAAATAACGAAACACATTATTTTATGTTAGTGCCTAAGCCAGTTACAGATCCTTCACTGGGAAAGAGTCTAAGGTTGTAAGCAAACTATTTAAGCAGACAGTTGGAGGAATGGGGATTTTGCTCATTTGCATAAATTAGCTATAAATCTGAATTTGCATGAAAAGAGCTTCTTTTTTTTTGAGGAGATTATATTCATATATTATAATAGTCAGTTTTATATCAAATTTACCTTTTAGAAAAAAATTTTCTTGTTACACTCGCAAATATAATATGTTTTTATTATAGATAACAATCCTATTGTTGGAGCAAACGTCATGGCAACTATTGAATCAGATGAATCTTTTGGCCCCTATCAGTTGTTTGATGATGGAAAAGGTATTTAACTTAAGGCAGATGTATGGTGGCTGAGGAGTACACTTCACAGTGTTGTGGTTTCATGGTGAAACATGTATCCTTTGTACCACCACAGTCCCAATTTTTGCACTACGACACTCCCAATTTTTGCACCAAGAAAATTCCACTTTCGCCCAGAGAAAGTACCAACTTTCGCCTCAAGCAACTACCAACTTTCGTACCACGAAATTTGTTACTTTCCTACCACGAAATTTGTTACTTTCTTACCACGAAATTTGTTACTTTCTTACCACGAAATTTTTTACTTTCCTACCACAAAATTTGTTACTTTCTTACCACGAAATTTGTTACTTTCTTACCACAAAATTTGTTACTTTCTTACCACAAAATTTGTTACTTTCGTACTATGAAAGCTTTCGTGGCACGAAAGTTGCCCACCCCCCTTCATGGCCCATTTTTAGCTAATTATCTCTGTAAATATTAAACATACAGAGATATTATGCAGATCCACGGATGCCTCTATCATAGATACATGTTATAAGAACAATGCTATTGATGCAATATTAACTAAGTAAATGACGAAAAACAATCGGCAAGGGGGGCTGGCCGGCCGGGTCTAGTCGCAGTCTTGGAGCCTGTATTTAGGCACAATTATCTCTGGATGTACTTTATCTAGAATAATGTTTAATACCTTTTTGGAAATGTGTGTTATTACGCTGCTAGTTGTTTTAATATCGTATTTCTGCATCTTTTAATTGTACAATCTTGAGTTGAAAACGACCCAAAATGCAACTAATCTTGTAAGTTATAAAAATCGCGTTTTGCTTTCGTTTTCAACTCAAGATTGTACCCAAACTAAAAACTAGTAATATGATATTACCACAATTAAAGGAGCAAGACATCACCCTCTATAAGAAGGTATTTCCAGAATATTCCAGATAAGATGGATATATAGATATAGATATGGTCGCATTAAAATAGACTTCCATTAGTCACTGGTTTAATTATTTGATGCCAGCCATATTATATACCTACATAATGCACAACTGAAAGGTTTCTTATAGAGGTGACAAATATTGCATTGGTGTATGGGAATAGTGGGAGGATGAGGAGGAGGAGGAGTTACTCTTACAAAGCTGCATACCTACAGTTACTTAAATTAGCCTTCACTTTTGTGGGGAAACCTGCACTATTACTTTGTACTAACAAGTCTGCAACTTTGGTGGTGTAAGTTGGAAACTTGGTGCAAAAGTTAAAAACTTTGGTGAGAAACTATTGACTAAAGCCTCTACTGTCAGGGGGGGGGGGCAAATCTTCACACCAGAAATTGTACTTCTCGCGCACCATACAGATGACCAAAGGCATGCTACTGTCCCTTCCCAATGTCCCAAAAAAAAATCTGTGAAAGCAATTTTTTTACTTATGTTTAATTAGTGTCTAATATCTCAATGCTACTGGGTCTGAAGCTTATATGACCAGCAGAGACAGATGTAATGATGAGATGATAAGGCTTGGATGAGAAATTCACATGATGTTAGACATTTACTCTATGGGTGGGGTCTTTTACTTGCCTCCAATTTAACATCTCATGCGATTGTCATCCAGCTGGGATGTAGACCTCATGAAGAGTTCCGGGGCCTGGGATTGAACCCGGGTCCCAGGACCTTCAGCTGAGCTGTGGTCTGTATCCCTCTGGACACATGTAGTTCATCACCCTCAACATCAAAACTACATTTTAATGAGTAGAATGTACTAAGAGGGAATGTTTTAAAAGGGATCTCATGTACATGTACTGCTTCATTGAGTTATGAGGGGTCCCTTGTCTTAGGGTCATCCATCAGCTGAAACCACAAATTACTCCCTAATAATATCCTTCATGGAGTTTTGCATGGGATGGAAGCATAGGCAACTTGCATGCCTTTTGTAATCTATCTTTAATTTAACAATATTATGAAATTTGATAATGGATCATAAATAACATATAGTTCGTTCTATTTCCACATTTTCCTATTACAAATCACCAGGAAGAGACGCTGCCCGAGGCGATGGAATATATTCAGGCGTCTTTCCAGATGGCATCAGAAATCTCACTAAGAATGAAAGGTTTAATTTGAAGGTGAGGAATTCAGATTTACAGTCAAACCTGTGTTAAACGACCACACAATTATGGACGAGGCAACTAAATCAATGAAACTTCAGTCCAGGAGTTGTACTGTAAAGGCCATTTGCAGCAGATGGCTGTTAGATACAGGTGGCCGTTAGGGCAAGTTTGTAATATATTCTCAGTGGTTTGCTGTTTTGTACATTTATTTTCAAAAGATCTAGCACTGTAATAAATAGTAACCCAGATAGCATTCCAAATCGTATCATCATTTGGGTGATGTCAAAAGTGATGTTGTACCGATGGCGGCTGATATAGAAACGACGCCGGGTCTGATTTGTAACGCTATCTGGGAATGTTAATATTAAGAAATTGGAATCATCAATACTTGACTTGTTACTTTCTTCTGGAGATAAATTAAATGAGATCATGAGAATTCAGACATCTATAATAAAATAAAAAGCAGTGACATTTTAAGTCTGCACCTGAATCAGTACATGCTGCATTAAAATTATTAAGATGTGGCAACAAATGCTTCCATTTTGACAAAATTAATATTGTAAATGGAGTTGACATATATCAGTCACTCTTTATTCACAGAACAGCATGTTTCAGTTTCCACTCCACCCATGTTTTGGACAGTGGTGATTGTAGAGAAATCATCCCTCGGCAGGTAATAGAGCTGGCAGTTCTCGTCTGGGTGCAAATTCACACGAGAACTGGCCCGTCCTATTCAGTTACATGCTCTGAACTCCCCAAGGAGTTGAAAAAGGCAATGCACGAACAGCTCTGCTCGAGGGCTCAATATAGTAATCCCCTAATCCAGCGTACTACTTTTACCTTCATCTTTTTACCTTCAGGAAACTAATATTTTCCATGTCATCCAAACAGGTCACAGTAAATGGAACAGCAACGACTCAAGTGAGGACAAGACAATTTATAGCAGTGGCCCCAAAAGGTAATTGTTATGGTGATATATCTACAGGAATGAAGACATATACATGCAGTTGTGAGGGAATGTCAGTCATGTGCATTATATAATAAGCCTTGTCTTTCAGCCACATTAGATCAAGGTGCTTCTCTCTGGAACAGTCTGACTTAGAACGATACACACTTAAAGATATCTTGCAAGCAGTTCATGTTTCAATGAAATGCCACGGTGGCTCATTTTATGTTTAAAGGGGCATTGTCACTGTCATGGATGGGCATGGCGAGTCATAACAGATGTCGAAAAACATCTTGTACATGCTCACTTGAGCTTCTGTTAATCTCGTTTAAATAATTTTTCCAAGCATCCGTAAGGCATCCGTGAGGCACTCGTAGTTGGATCGTGCCAGTGGTTCAAGAGTAAATGAGGAGAGGTCTACAGATGGGCAAAGATGGGCACAGTGCCAGAGCGACGGTCGGCGGATGTCCACTGAGCGTCTCCCGAGCGTTCCACGAGCTGTACAAGAGTTAACAAGAGTGGATGGCAAGTATACACAGATGGACAGCCTCCCCCACATACCTGCGAATTAGCAAAAGTTGCCGCGAATGGCCAGGGACAAACGTATAACCAACATAGACATGTAGAATGTATGTTGAACGCACGTAGAACACACATAAATCAAGCGAGTACCGAGTAATTCCCGATCGATTCCCGTAATAATGTAAAAAATTTACTCGTAGAACGTCTGCAAATTTTTAGGCATGTTTAAAAATGTTTGCCCAGACAATGACTATGTTACGGATTAGCAGGAGTATCCTTAAAACGCTCAGTGAGTGCTCAGTGAGTGAATTACGTGCGAACAAGGTCACAGAGTAAAACAATTTGGTCATCCGTGCTCACTTGCCATGCTCATCCCTGAAAGTGAGAATGCCCATTAAGTGACAGTATGTAGTCTGGTACCAATTGTAAAGACTGCAGTAATTTAATGAATACTGCAAAAGAAAGCATTTTTCAGTTTTGCAAAGAAAAACATTATAAGTAATTATAAGTAATCGGCCCTGTTGATTAGCCATTATATTCACCGTGATGAAGCTGATAGAGCACTACCATCTGTACAAGATCTGGGTATGTCAGGTAGTTCATCTATGTTAAATTAGGCTGCCCAGTGGAATCAGACACCTTATCTCACAATAGATCTCACAGATTTGGCAACTATACATAGGACGTCATGTGAATCCAGGAATCCCATTGGCTACGGCAGTCTCTCAAGCGGCAGCTAATGGGAGTCCTGGATTCACATGACGTCCTCTAGAGTCCGCTGTAATCCAGATAGCATTCCAGATCAATTAATTTGGTTTTACAGGAAGTAGACCTCCTCAGTCACCAACTCCAGAAGAAGAACCAGTCGAAAGATTGCAAAGATTCGTTTTGGGCGGGTCATTTATGTCGATGGCACAGCAGAGTGGTATGTAATTACACTAAAAGAAAAGAAGAGTGGCACTGTATTTTAGATAACCATCATTTTGCCAAACTTTGAGATGCAAGTTTTGTAAGTGCTAAGTCTCTTAAGTGGCAATTTTAAGTGGTAGCCACGTGTCTTTGAAGAAAACTGATAATCTCATCAACTAGGCTGTCTGTCAATACAGCTATTTTAACCAGGCATCCAGAATAATTGACCCGCTTAGCCAATGTGGACCAATGAGTTAGCCAGCTTTACCTGAATACTTGTCTGGCACAATCAGTTCTACTTTGTCATAAGTAGTATTGACAATGGCTGATTAATTTGTCCAATAATGCTGTTTGCCAAAGTGACTTTAAGGTCAGTCATTGCAAGCATTGTCAAATGGAGTTAATCATTGAGATAGCTGTTTTGACTAACAGCAAGGTCAATGAGATTTACTTTCCATTTTTTGTTTTTTTTCCAATTATAAATTGGTGAATAAGTGCAGACCTTGTTTATTAATAATGAATTGTAAATTTCAGATGCATGTAGAGTTTGTACAAGTGAACTGATTTTCCTGGTTCACCAAACAACTCCTCTGATTGATCTGAAAATATTCTTGTATCGTTTTATTGAGTACTATGTCATTATGATAGAAGCTCGAGTATGGACTGGAGTTATTAGCGTCAGTGAAAGGTAAACTTGGTTTCTTACATTTGCTTCAATTAAGTATTTGCTGTGCTCATAATCTCCACTCTGATAATCTTCTAATTTGTTTCACTGCACTTCCTCTGCGATGTTTTGTGTATATGTTTTTAAAAATTCAAGATGAATAAGTGAATAACAGAGAATTATATCTGTAATGAATATGCTACTTACAGATTTAAACGTGATGTCTGAACTGTTGCAACACTTTAAAATGTATGGTTTTTGTAAAGGCAAAAAAATGTACGTAACCTATCAAGACCCATATTATGGGTAAACTATTCATAGTACTGTGTTAGACACCTTGCAGACTTATATATATATATATATATATATATATATATATATATATATATATATATATAGTATATACACATGAAACATTTTGTATTATTCCAGTGACAGCAGTCGTCCGGTTGTTGTAAATTTATCCAGGATCATCAATATTTTAACTTCAATGACATTATGGAAACAATCGGGTATGAAGCTATCAAGATAACATGTGCCACATTGGCTCAAAGTCGACCTGACATAGGCTCAAATTTGGCCCTGCCTTGACCAATCTCAGCCAACGTTGGGCCGACATCAAGCTGATCTGGCAAATGCTACCTCTAATGCTTGACAACATCAAAATTAAAGCACCACAACATTGAAATTCTCCTCTTTAAATAACTATTATAATTACTTACCTACCATGTATATGCCATTAACAATGTTAGAAACAAAATGCAACAAGGAGTTATTCCGCTTTTTTCCCTTATTTGTTCTTTTCCGTTTAAATACTCTTTACATAACTTTGCTTTTTCTGTTGATGCTTCTATTCTCTGGCAATATTTCAGAAAATAATCAGGTGGATTTTGCCGCTGGATTGAGAGCAGCTTACGGAATGTTCGTCGACAACCCTCGAAGGAAAGTTGTCGTGTTAGTCACTGAAAGAGGTATTCCAAATGTACAGGAAACACTGAATGAAGCTGAGAAGTTGAGAGCCAAGCAAGTCACCCTGATTCCGGTTGGTAAGTATATTGAAGAATAAATCTAGTGCTGTGTACGCTGTGCTGAGTTTGTTTTGATTATGCACCTATCTATATGTACCCATGAATTTTTATATAAATCTATCATGAGCTGAGATAACATGCAAAATTGGGCAGAAACTGACTTCCCAGATAGCAGATATGATATAATATCATTGATACAATATGAAAAGCCATCTATAAGGCAAATTCTTGCTGCTCACGAGAGATGAATAATAATTATGATAAGGTGAGAGAGAGGAGTCTACTCATGTTACACTTTTACCATGGTGGCCCATTGCTTAGGCATACACTGAGCAGCCTACATGTGACTACCAATTTAATGTTTCATCCGAACAACATCCAGCTAGCTGGGATATTGCTTATGAAGTGTGGGACCAATTGTGCCTGGGTCCTTCAGAGAAGCAGTGTCTTACCATTAGAACATGCACCCAGCTGCCTAGCATGCCAGAAGGAGTCAATGTAAGACCAACGTTGGCTGACTTCTGACAATGTATGGCCACTATTGAGCCGATTTGGCTTGATACCTGGGTGGTATCATCAATGCCTATCCAATGTCAGGCCCATGTCGGCCTGATGAAGCAATTACAACATGATGTTGGCTTGATCTCAAATGCTATCTAGGAGCTAGGATGATTACAGCAAGCTGAACCTAACTGGTGTTCCTAAAAAAATACACATTTTATTTTCAGTTATTTCACAGATGCCTGATCAAAATCTTGTTGGTACCATGGGGCAAATCGCTGGCGATGAAACCAATGTCGTGACACTGTCCAGCTATTCCGACATTAAAGACCGAGATGCCAGGCTGATCAATTTGATTTGTGGATTCACCGTGAAGAAGCCAGATTTACCTTGAGCAGTATATTCATTGAACTATTTTCAACTACATTGCTTTTGTTTTCTGCATGCTAGTACAAGGGCCCATATTAATTGATTCATATTGATATGATAATTATTCCAGATGATAAATATCAATATTGTAACTACTAGGCTTTACTGCGGCTGTACACCTTTATCTTAAAACCGATACATAATACGTATCGTTAAGTTATATCAGTGGGAGAATGAAAAAGCCTAAAATGCTAAAAATCTATCCATGAAATTTAATGAACACATTTTCATTGAATCCGAACTGTTGTGTTATGACATTGCAATCAGAATCTTTCTTCAAAAGCACTGGAACATCTGGGTGGCAGGTGTCTTGTTAGCTCAATAACGCCGATCTGCAGATCGTTTTAGTGTATCCTTCTTATTGCATAACGATTATCAGTACCCATATTGTTATCCTTGTACCGGTACAAACGGTATATTGAGAACTGGTGTACAGCCCTAGTAACTACTCAGACTAATATTCTTCAGCCTTCTTGGTTGAGACTATGATTGTAGCTCACTTCATTGGGATATACAGTGTTCAGTTCATTTTTGATAGTTAAAAACTAACAAAACCACAGTACATTTTGTACAGCTACTCAGCATGCCATATAATTGCAAAGCATGTCAGTACTAGCCTATGTCTCTTTAAATTCTGGTATTAATGGTTTAGCATCAATCACAAAACTGTTGTGTTGTATTATATTGTATTGTATTGTATGGTATTTGGCGTCATATTGACTACTATTACTTCTGTATCATTATTCATGGACAAAACTGACTGAGGAAAATTGATGCCAACAGATTGTTATAATTAGCACATAATCAGAGCTAGCACAACCATGTTACTGACAGTATCATCTGTGTCCTGTATAAACACATGGATGTCATTTCATTTAAACAACTGCTTTGGGGCTACTTTTCAGTAGAAATAAAACCGAGAGAAAAGAAATGCAAAACTAAATATTACACACGATTCATTTGTTGTTTTCTTTGCCGTAGGATCAACAAAAATCCCAACTTACAGGTGCAGGCCGCCCAGTCCCTTATACATTCCTATAAATTCCCTTTTTGTACGGTATGACCTATCTTCTCCTATATTTTTGCTATTTTCCCCTATATTCCTATATTTAGGGGCATTCCCCTGTATTTGTTTTACAAATCTGTGTAAATTTTATAAATTTATGGTACTGCCCTAGCCAATAACTGGCCCATACTTCAAAGTTGTGATTTTTTTTATGGCATATTTTGAAAGTGTATCTCAGCTCCAAATTCAGCTGCAGAAATCCTAAAAATACAATTATTTTTCCAATTTTGGTGTGGCGGCGAAACTTAGCAAGGCTTGTAAATTGATGTTTATATTTGAAGAATATCATGCAGCTAACATCATTCCAAATTAATATTGAAAAATCGATGTGAATTTTCCTCTGTTTCATGGTTTGTATCGCAGACATTAAAGTCACTGTTGGAAGCTTAGCACAGCCAAATTTATGTAGTTATATTTTGTTAAAATTCTTGCATAGCAATCTGCCTTAGTTACACATTTCTACTAAGTTTTTGTATCAGAATCCCAATCCATAACATATCCTATAATTAGCAGAACTCATAGAGATATAGATACTTACTAAGATTGGTTTTACAAATAATCTTCTGAGCCTTGTGAAGACTGCCAGTGACATCACTGATGTTTGTGCGCATTTAAGCTGCGGCGAGATCACTGATCTTTAAATTCTTGAAAATGGCTTAAATAACCTAACTATGGCAAATTTGTCTTCCTTGAATAAAATGAAGCAACTTTGAATTGAGGACCATATGTCAAAAGTGCCTGGTATTATTGTACCAAGGTATTTATTAAATCTTAACAGTTCTCCCCTCAAACATCTATGGACTAATCCATGTTAGTCTGTTTTCCCGGAATTGGCATGGATCATTTCAACAAAAGCTTAATATCTACTTACATTATTTCAATACTATGAAAACTAATGTGATTTTGATGGTAACTACAGTGCTTTGGCTGTTAACAAAAATCCATCATGAATTGTTTTGTAGGCAAAACAAACTTTTGTGAGGGATTATGAAATATTTTCCATTTTTTCTTTTCCTTGTCTGCTAAGGGGCTCCATACAATAAATTTAAAGTTAGCTTATTTTGCCATTGTAATTTCTCTTGCTTCTCTGTTACCATTGATAGATAATCATAAATTGCCATAATGTGGACAACATGGCATATATTTATCTTTGGAAGCATAAAACACTTGAAATTAATTGCCACAGTGCGAACTTTATATGAGTTAGATAATTGGGGTTTGGCCTAATAGAGATGAAAACTGCAGCGATTAGAAAATACCTTATACTCAGGAAGTTTTACACAGAGACCATGCAGTGTTTAGACTAGTTTAAACTAGAACAGGAGGGCATGGCCACTGATCCATCTCGGGATCATATTATGTCTGAAGACAACCAGCACAGGATAGTTCACTCAGCTGTGATTAAATATAGAAGTTTAGCATGAGGTAGCATAATAAGTATCATTTTCATATATATGTGTATAGCTATGTATCAGTGGCTATCTATTAGCCTGGCAGCAGCTACGTATTATTTCGCAGTATTTTGGTTGAGTAAATACTGACTGCCGACAGTACACACGCATCAATGCTACTATCACCCTTTCACAACATTGAAAAACATAAAAAAGGGAGATCAGAATGTAAAATTTATGTGTGCGAGCATACATGTTATGCAAGGAAATGGTTTAATTTGAACATTAAATCTAGCCCTTTCCATGCGGCTATGAAATTAATATAATATTAGCAAAGTTGAAATATAGTAACACACTAACTTTTATTGAGTTTAAGTTAATATAAAAAATAACTGATCATTTATATGAAATACTAAATGCTCCCCAAGACTATGCATATATACATGGCCATGGTTTTCACCTCATTATAATTAGGCAAAAGCCATGAGTTTTCCATGTGTTTATCATTTGCATGGAAAATGCATGTGGCACATTTGGCCATGTAGTATAGGTCAAGGACTTCCAATAATACTAAAATACTCATTCACCTACTTAAAAGGGGATACTGATAAAAAAATAGTCAACCATTAATTTATATAATCACCTGTTTGGAGTAATGTTAGCCACACAAAATATTACTTGAATGTCCTGCAATGTAAGGGTTAGGGATGAAGAAATATCCTGCAATGTAAGGGTTAGGGATGAAGAAATATCATAGCCTAAAAATGCATGTGTAATGTACTCTGTGACCTTCAACTAGTCAGATATTAACTAATGAAGTGCACATTTGTCTGCAATTATAAGATACACATTCATATCAATTGCATAGAAAATCAAAGCATTATTTCAAGAGTAATAGAGTTTAAGTTATGGTCAAGGTCAGATTGGAAAATTTTCAATGTCAGGCGATCTTTTCAACTAAACGGTCTTCACTATCATGCTATAGCTCTTTAAAATTACAAAAGATTAAGCTTTCAGAATATCCGTGTCCCATCTCTCTAACATAATTAGTGCTAGAGCTATAATCAATTGCAGTTAAACCACTTTTCATGACCTGTGACCTTGACCAATCAACCTCCTGACCTAATTTCACATTCGTTCATAGGATTAATGTAGACTGATTACCCCATACCTGTTTTGAGTAAAAGCATTCTTTCTTGTTGAAAGTTAGTAATAAATAAAATTTCACTAAAATGGTCAGTGTTGAATTTGACCTTGGCATATAGGTCAAAGGTAAAAATTGACAGCAGATTATAAAAGCTTATATGTGAATTTTCGGGGTCAAAAATTCTTTGCATTTGGCTGAAGTAAATATTTTTCATTAAAGAGGGACTTTTTCATTATTTCGTTACTCAAAATTAAGGTTAGGCCAAAATCGATAAGCTATCCATATACATAGTACAGGTCAAGGACTTCAAATAAAAAAATATCCAGGTCAAATTCTCAATTTTAAGCTATTGTTAGATCTTTTGAAAATAGCCTGTTTTCACGTTTCAACAATCAAAATGACCTTGACAATTACCTTCCAGGTCAAATTTGACATTTGATTTGGAAGTTTTCGGTACAAGTTTGGGGTAGCTGTGACATTGAAAATAGGTCATCTTAGGTTACCTTGTGATTAACCAGAACTGACCTACATTGCATAGATGCGATGTAGGGTCAGAACAACTTGTATAGGAAATCTTGGAAATTTGACATTTTTGACATAGATTTTTCAACAAACATGACAGCATACTTATTTTGTCGTTATGTACAGATGAACTGATATGGTTGATTTCTCCCAATTTAAATCAATTTCTGTGCCATTTTCGAGTTCACGTTCCGTTAATAATCCATTTGCCTAGTTCCGCCAAAACTTGCTAGAGGGCTCCGGGGACGTTCTAGCCTGCAACGCCCGTAGTGGATAATAAAATTCACATGTAATAATGCTGAAAAGTCCTTAGTTCTGTCAATTTGATATTTATAAAATAACATCCACATGATTCAAATTCAATAACAAGCAAATGAAGCAAATTATTCACCAATTTTTAATGTCAACAAGTCTGAACAGGCACAGCAGCGCCACATTGTGTCAATGGCATCCACAGGGGGGGTTTTCCTAATGCCTCGCTTTCATTCTGACGCAGGAAATCCCCCCAGCGGCTGTCAAGCATTATTTCGAAAATGGCACAGAAATTGATTGAAATTAAAAGAAATCAACCATATCTTATTGTGATACAATAGAAAAAAGGTATGTTTTAATCCTAGAGCAGGTGTATTCGTATGGCAAACGTTTATTAAAAGGCTAGTTTCCACACAAGCCGAAATTCCATATTTTTTCATCTAGGACGTTTTAACCCTTGTAGCTCCCTTGTGATAAAGTTTTAACCTGAAATTCAAAAATTCATCCTGTAAAAAGAATAATAATACTAACAAAAACAATAGTCTTTACCTATGGTGTACCATAGGTGAAGCCTAATAATAATAATAATAATGTACATTGCGCATAGATTTCTATTATGTTTGCTTATTTGTGTGTATTATATCTATCTATGTGAAATTTTATTATAGTAATGCCTGCACACTTTCAGTACGTTTACTGCCCAAATTTTTGGTGGAGCAATCTACCATACTGGTATACCATTGTGGAGAATGTTGATGCAACAAGGTCACCTTGATTCATTTTTCAATGGCAGGTTTCGTGGTGAAAAGTACAATAAAGATAACTGGTGGTGACATAACAAAAGAAATGGCACCCATAGGATCACTGGCACTGGGACCACTTTACCGTGTTTCCTACAGCGACCAAATCTGCCATTTCAATCTGGAGGAACTGGTACTAGCAAAGCTTTGTTGGGGATACAAGATCACATATTCAATGCAAACTGTGAAAATGTTGCAACATTTTGCATTATTTTGCATAACAGGAATAAATGCATACGAGCAGAGAAAATGGCTCAAGATGAAGGAGTTGATTGCAGATAGCGTAACAGTAGTAGGCCATCTAAATTCATTCAGGTAAATTTCAGTTTACTGTACTTTGGTATTTTCAAAATTAATTATTTGTATTTCAACTGTTGATATGAAAGTCAATGATTATCCTGTGTGCCAGAGAAACAAGCAAGCAGGATTTTGTTATCGCTTTGCCTGTGGTAGTCCATGTGTTAACAAATTTAAATAGCAATAACAAAGATTATACTCCAACACGTGACCTTTTCTATTGTTCTTGCAGGATATAACCAACAAAAATATTAGTTAACTCCCTCCTGAGTGCAAACTGAACTGTTATGCGTAATAAAGGCATGAAAACAAAACAAACCATCCAGCAAATTAGTAAATATGCCTAATGGAGTATTAGTTAGTTATATCCCTCATAGTCGGAGTTAACTAACATTTTTCCTTCGGCGTCAGGATATAACTAACAAAATTGTTAGTTAACTTCCTCCAATTCGGCATATGACTAATAATAAGCAATGGACAATGGCTGAAATTGGCAGGTAGACAGAATTCATGCAGTGAACTGCTAGAACTGATTTGATTTTGATATCTGCAAAAGTATAGCAGTGGGCTGCAAAATTTGAATTAACTAAAATCAAATAACTTGACCTATGTAAGAGATATCTAGGTACATTGCACTACATTGTCACCATTAAAAATGTATAAACAGTTCCAATAGCAGACATGTATAACTTACTTATGTAAATTTGATTAGTAACGGAGAAGAAATTACACAAGAACTGAAATTAAGACTTATAGTTCCATGTTTAGAGCCACAGGAAATTAGAGATTTCCTACATTTGATTAAAATTCATCAATGCAAGCTAGTATTCATTTAGGTGGGACTTTCCAATCTCGATTCATCATTTAAATTTTCTAATATTCTCTGTACATGGAGTAGGCCTAATAAGGATATATATATATACTTAGCTATTTATGGCATCATTGGGGCCATGCCCCCCTCCGTACAAGTCTTAATGTCTAATTTTGACCTATGAAATGACTGACAGGGTATCTTTCAGTCATGATTTTGGCAATTTCGGGCTTCCTGTATTTTGCCCTTGAGGCACCTGTTTTGTCTCTGAGTGTATGCTACACACTTGTAGTAATGACATGCACCAATAGCTAGAAGAGACGCAGCTGCAAAGCCTGTGGCAGAGCAACAAAAGGGTCATGGGGGGCCCGTGGGTGTCGGCAATTGTACCGCATTGGAGAAGGACTCTTTGTCTGAAGTGAGTGCTGATTTGAGCGGGTTGCATTTTGCAAGCGAGGTGTCTGGGGTCATCAAAAATGACCTTCAAATGGATAGGCTTTTTGGTCTTTTTCTGGACCCCCCATTTTCAGAACTATATCGCCTCCCCCCTCGGGGCCTTTCTTAAGTAGTACGGATCTAAAATCTGCCTGATACATTATTTGTCGCACCCTCCACAATTGACCCTGAGGAATTTTAACTGTTATATGCCAGAGTTGATAACTTTGTAATCTCATGTTCATCCTTCAAGCATGCCTACTGTACATCGCCCAGATCGATCTGAAGGATGCCTTCAAGCATGTAGGAGTGCATCCCAATCATTGGCACATGCTGGGGATGCAGTGGGACTCAGGCAATGGTAATCAGCATTTTTTTTCCAAGGTCTTCATTTCAGGGTCCGCTATGCCGCTGCATTGTTTGATGTTTTGGCTGGTGCTTTGCAGGGTATAATATGGGAGGAGTGTGTAACCAAGCATATCATCAGGTATGTGGATGATTTTCTTGTACTTGCCCCCTCGCCCCAAGAGTGTCAGACTCAGCTTGACTTCATGTTAAAGGTCACTGGCCTTGCAGGGTTCACAGTCCAACAGAACAATGTCATTGAGCGCATACAAATGTTTCTTGGAATAGTAATTGACACAGTCATATGTCAATTGAGAATCTCTGATGAAAGAGGGGGCGAAATTAAAACAGTACTGAGTACGTGGGTTGATAAAAGAGTGGGCACTAAGAGACAACTCCTAAGCTTAGTGGGAAAGTTAGCCTTTGCGGCCAGAGTAGTCAAATTAGGGAGGGCATTTCTGCGTAGACTTATTAACTTGGCCAAGAAACATCAACACTTGCATCACAAGGTTCGACTCTCCAGGGAGGTGAGACTTGACATTGATTGATCCAATGTCTCAGTAACACATCTACACCAATGCAAGCAGATAAGGAGATATGGACACTGTGCAGTCTGCAGAACTTAGCGGTTTGCGATGGCTTATGCTGGGTCTCACTCCTTTTCACATAGGTCCATCAATTGGCACGAGTTCCATTGAGCATTTAAAACGCTGCATGGTCACCTGGGCTCCATCCCTGGAGCATCAGAAGGTCATGTTTCAATCAAGTTGTATATGGCAGGGGTGCACTGGTGGCTGTAATGGACGCAGATGCTTTATACTCCTCGAGTCCAAAGGGCTTTTAAGTCAGTCAAGCGAAGCGCTCCGCCAGTGTCGCAAGCCTTCCCCATCTTGCTTCATATGTTAGCTACTTCAGAGGCAGCTATTGTCTACCCACGAGATCTTATGCTCTTTACCTCTATGTGCAATTCAGAATACTGCTATGAGCCCCAAGTGGCTCTGCCTCTGCTTGCAATTGTTTCCTTTCACCCTGCAAAAACTCCTTACTGCATGGTGAAAGTCCGGGCTTCGAAAACTCACTCACTCATTGCTTTCACATCATATGAAGGTGATGTTTGGTGGGATGGGTTTTGACCACCAAAGCATCACACCCCATTCCTTGAGAGCAGGGGCAGCGACTGATGCAGCAGCGAGGGATTTCCAGATAGAGAGATACAGCAAATGGGTAGATGGCGATCTGAGGCCTTTAGGTTTTACATTTGCGTGTCCCACCTGTCCCGTCTTCATCAAGCATCAGTAGCTGATAAACAAAAAGTCATGCATGGCAATTATTTGTAAATTTGTTGCACTTTCTATCATATCTATCTAGTGATTCAATGGCTCTCTGCCAAGGAATAAGTTTTCAGTTTCTCGGGATAGCTAACTTGATAAATTGGATCATCTTTGCAGTATGTCATGTTGTCAAGAAAGACAACCTTTTGATAAGAAAATCTTATGAGAATGATATCTTTTTGGAAATGTCGATCTGGATGCATCAAATTTACAAATAATTGCAAAAGCTTTGTTTACAGCATCACCTTAAAATGGCTAAGTTAAGCAACATGCCATTGAATGAATGTAACATATGTTTCTCTCTGCTTCATGAACTTTTCAATGTATTCCTTGTCAAGCTACACAAGTTACATCTGATTTTGTAAACGAATCATCGACAAATACTCTTTCTAGCTGAATGATTATGGCTGATTTATTGAATACTTCATTATTCGTTATATTAAATGAATATTGCGTATCTGAAGCAAAACCTGTAAATGGCCTTCAAATTATTATGGATCATTTAAATTCAGATCATTTAAATCTATGTATATTATAACCCTGTACTTAAAATTCACCAGTAACATGTGAACGTAGTGCTTTTACTAATTAGTCTATAAGCAAAATGTGATCTACTGCTTTTGCTATATATATGTATGTTAATATATATATATATAGATATATACCCATAATTATTCTCTCACTGTTGTTTGAATGTTACTTACGTGTAAATAATTATAGCTCCACTGATTAAACCTACTTTGGAGGATTTTTTGTGAAAGATGTGTTAATGTATACTAATACACTGCTTCACTATTGTACATAAAAAATAAAATAAAAATAAATAGTTGGGGCCTAGCTCAGTGGTAGCGCGCTGGGCTTCCAACCACTGTGTCCAGGTTCAATTCCCGGTCGAGCCTAAGTTGGATAGCTGTTTCATCCTTCGTCTCATTGCCATGGTCCCTACCTGTCCTAATTAGTCCATCAGGTGCAGAAATGCAGGACGTAAAGCCCTAATCCACCACCACCACAGTACATAAAAAATTTCTTACGTGTAAATAATTAAGTTCAGATCTGTTCCAGTTACACAGTCTTATACATTTGAATTGCCAAGAGCTATGTACCAAGGAGTTACAGCAATGCAAATACTTAGAAATTAACTGTAAACTAGCTGAATTTCGAAATCAATGAACTCTGTGCTGTGCACTACATGACTTCTATATTTCTTAAATTTTACAAATTACAATTGTTAATCTGGTTGTCTTTGTATTCTATTGTATTTGGACATTTTTTTAACTCAATTTCATAACTTTTTGGATTTCCAGTCCCAATGGCTGATTGTACTTCTGAGTACGAATAAACATAATAATAATAATTATTATTATATCTCCATAAATTAATCCTACTCTACAGTACTTTATATAATGAAAAACATGCAAATGTATACTAATGTACTGACATATTTGGATACTTTGTTTCTATAAAGCTACATATTCATATACAATAAATGTAAAACTAATTGTTTGTATATGATGATATATTTATAAAGAACGGCCAAAATTAAATTTAACAGCAGTTTCTTAGTTTCAATAAATTTAATTTCCTTTTGGTGTTTGAGTTAGTGTTATCTTGACTTCTTGATGCGTTTTTAAACCTTTGTTAAAAATGTACAATATTGTTTCACTGAATGAGTGTGTCACATGGCCTGGAGAAACCATAATCGCATATCCTCCATCATACTTCCGAGGGGGAACATATATTTCGGTTGGTTCTCTTGAAGTGGTGTTTGCGATGTATCGTAACTTGTACACCTTGGTGTCATCGTTATACTTTTGGTAAGTAGGGATGCCAGCAATTGCTTGAGCGTATGGCCGGACGAAGACGTCAATCTGAAAATAATGGAACAGATTATGCAGGGATTTCGACATGCTTGTGCTGTACACACTTGAGGTCTCTGTTGCTGCTCTGATAGTATGACTGAATGGTAAACATTTACAGAAGACTTCACAGACTTGGATCGAACTACACTGTATATTTGTACATTTGATTTTGGTCTCCTAAAAGGGAAATTGCTTTTTACATTTTCTAGTTTGAATATATTTTATAGAGACAAAAGGATATTTTATGTTAAACATCCCCTCCAAATATCCAAAAAAAGAATACTAAAAAGTCCCCAAAAAATATGTCAATCTTATGTATTTTGTGAAAGAATAGAAGACACATAACGCAATCTTAAATATTTTGCTTCCATACTGAATATTTTGAGGGCACCCACTATTTGAGGGATGGTCTTAGCCAATGGCATGGCAGTTCTGGATTCACATGACATCCTCTGGAGTTTAATCTTCAAGTAAGTATGCTGTAAAGTATTTGCCCAATTTTGTAAATTTAATTAACATTTGGTAATCTTATCTAAAGCTATTGACATAATAGTCACTAGAGGGCAGATAATTATCAACATAACACTGAACACTAAACCACATTCAAGATCCTGTTCTCACTTACTTTAGGCCAAACTGGTACACTGTCGTCCCCATACCAGTCATATGGATATCCCCATTCGATCCAGGACATCAGATTGTCATCGCAAAGGTCCAGAATTGTTTCGCATTCCACATTGGTTGTGTCTTCCCAAGTGTTGCACAGCCCGAATTGAGTCAGCATGGCAGCACCACCTGAATTTTGAAAGCAGTCATCTAAATAATGGTATTACATGCATTTTGTTCATTGCAATGCTCTGTTTAATGACCAAGTCTGAAGTTATTGAAATTACAGTTTTATCAATTATACTCCATGAGCTTCCATGTATGCAGTCATAAAATAAAATTAATATATTCAGATCTTCAGTGAGATGGTAGCCGTCTTTTCATCTTGAAGAATTCTGCTGCATTACTTATTTCTGAGTGAATTGCAAGGTAGAGCTGTTACTAACACATGTTAATAAACCCGTTCAGGGTGAGAGATAACAGATAAAGAAGTAATCAAAATTACAGTATTAATTAGTATGCTGTCATCCTACTTTAAGGATACTTCAGACAACGTAAATGCCTTGTTCTTCCCAGCTGCTAACAGTTATGTTTGTACACAGGCATTGCTTGCAAGTTACCAGTTTTGCTAATTGTCTCAGCAGCAGATTCCATCACTCCAGGAAACAAGAACTCATTGCAGTAATCCACTAGCATGTCCTTAGCAGTTTGGTTGAGATCCCCAAAGGCCATTTGTATGGTCCAACAATACACATGGAAGGCATAAGCAGAAACATCCTGCAAAAATCAAATTCATTCATATAGACTAAGTAAGTCATTCATTTACATTATTTGCAGCTAAAACATCCTGCGAAAGAAAATATCTAAATTAGGGCCATACTTGTAGGTAACATAGATATCTACATCCATGGGCCTGGTTCATTGGTAGCGCCCTGGGCTTTCCACCACTGGGTTTCGGGTTCAATTCCCTGTTTAGCCTAAGTTGGATGCCTGTTTCATCCATCAAATTTAATTCATTTTTTTCAATTTCAATTCATTTCTTAGTGATCATAGTACACAATCATACCATACAGGTAATGCCTTTGTTATTGAGTAGTGCTGAGTGACCTCTCTGAGGAGTCAATCTGCATCACTACTGAGAGGCCACCTCTTATATATAGTTATTATTATCATTATTATGTTATTCAGTTATAAAGCGTAAAATACATGTGTTCTATACTACATATATGGAGCCAGTGAAGTGACATGCACACAGTGGTTTTTTTTTGTAAAGAACTGCTGAGACCCCAAGCTGCACAAGGATATAAGTTTTTGATGTATGTTTGAGTGTTTCATGTAATTCACAGCAATGTTTTTGTTTGTGACCCATTGCCGCTGTGTTAAAGTTCAGTCCGGAATTCTGCCGCTGTATTTGCCTCCCCGCAACGGAGAGTGAAAATCCCAGTGCATTAGGGGTATTAGCAAACTACTGAATTAATGACACAGAGCAACACAAAATGGACAGAAATGTTAGCAAAAGGTCAAACTGCAACCTTCTAGCTGATAACAAAAACTTTTTCTTTTGTACCAATTAATGCTATATTGTTCTTTGTAATTTATATTCTTCTGTTACCACAACAAATGGCTTAAAGTGACAAGATGGGAAAAAACTAACCGTTTGAAAGATAGGAAACGTAGAGTCTTGATGGATTTCCAGTTAGCATTTGACATTGTGTTGATGTCGGCCCTATGTGGGCGACATCAGGCCAACATCGGGCCAACATAGGGCTGACGTAACATGTTATCAGGGTAAGAAAGATGGGGTTTGGATTATGGTTACAATTTCTGTCAAATTTTTACTGCTCCAAGCTTTTCATGATAACATATTGTGGATCTTACTATAGATAATAATATCTGTCAATCTTGACGGCTAGGGGAGATATAGGAAAACAACCGCTTGTGTTGGTAGCACAACTACTAGTCAGATAACCCTCATTAACCCGGTATGTTATGTGGGCAGTACAAGGTCACACACGTATTGTTAGGCCATTATATTTGTGTCTGCAAATCGGAGTTTTCATTTGACAACTCACCTTATATTTTGAACCTCCAGGAACTTTGTCAAAACCAGAGCCATATGGATCACCAGTCTCTACCTGCCCAAAAAAGACAGGCTCATAAAAGACAATGGTCTTTGGATCTACTTCTCTTATTCTGGAGTTTATCTGGAAGAAAGATAATATATATATAGATATGATGATCTTTCAATGTTTCTTTTATTGTTCCAAAAAATATTTCATAGCAGAATTTTCTATGTTCTGAATCATTTAGGTATTCAAATTAATGATAAATTTGAAGGCACTAGTTGTCACCACAGTGCTGTGCCAATTTCAAGGAACTCTCTGACAGTATTGTGTCAATAATAGGCCAGCTTGCTTCTTATCTAAACGGTCCTGTGCCATCAAATGCAAGACAGGTTATTGACACTGCAACCATGATCGATCTGATTTTGCTAGTGATCTCCAACATACAGTTAGTTTCATAAAATTTGGTCGATTCTAGTCAGCTGCAGCAACCTATTCCTAACCTTAACTGTAGTTGGCTAAAACCAGCCACTTCTGCCTAACTCTACCTTCGGCTGAAACTACCATCACTGGAAAAATATAAACCTTGGCATATGTAATAAATTATCTAGTATATCATAAATATGTTCGTGAATCTAAATGCATCTTTTCATCAAAAAATGACAAATATGCATAACTCTCAACTTATGCACCATAGTGGCAGGTAGCATCGTTAAGCAAAAGTTGTCTGGCTCTGTCTTGGTTCAATTTGACAGGCCTTTTTTTAATGAAAATAACTGTATATAGATGATGTGAAATACTGGTGCCCATAACAGAACAACCCAATTATTACCACAGTACTGAGTAAGCTGCCCATACCTTATCATAAAGTGGCATCAGATTTTTTCTTCCAGCAACTGCAGGAAATAACAGATCATTGTCTTGCAAGTAATTACCAACCCAGGGTTCGTTCATTAAGTTGTAGCCAAGCACTGATGGGTAAGACCCAAACTGAGAGGCCAGAGTATGCCAGAAGTCTCCAAATCTGAAATGGAGAAAAAGTAGTATGACAATTTGATTGATAGGACATCTGTCAACCAAGGATGTGGTTGTTGCTTTACAATGCAATTTTTTAAACAAAACTATAATGATCCCAAATTAAATAGTTAAAAAGTAAACTGGGCAAACAAACAGGTGCTTTTCACTTTTTCGAAATCAAAAAATTTCTCTGTCACAAAAATATTTTAAGTTGTGCATATACGTTAAAAATTTCAACGGCGTAAGGCTGTCGCCATGAACCAACTGGCGAATCTGAAGGTCTCCTAGCTCCACTGTTAAAGGGGCGTTCACACTGTCACATATAAGACCTACGTATGACCACAGGTGAAAAAATATTTTTACACTTGCTCATTCTTGGCCATACGTAGTTCACTCAGCGAGTGTTTCAAGGATACTCTTGCTGATCCGTAGGAAGCTCCCGGTAGAGCTAAATCATCCGTGACCATTCGCGGAGAGGGCAAAAAATTTTAAACATGTTTAAAACTTTGGCGGATGTTCTATGTGTGATTGTTTATATTAGTTATGTAACCTCGCTCAGTAGTCCTACTTACGTCCTACATACGTCATACGTACGTCCTAGGTACGTTCTACATATGTTCTACATACGTTCTACGTACATTCTAGGTCCCCCATCCTTGAACCACTTGCATGGGTGATCTGTGAGTGATCTCCGAGTGATCTCCGAGTGATCCCCGAGCGATCTACGAGTGATTTACATATACCAGCGACATACAAGCACCTCACGGATCCCTACTGGATGCTTCATGCATGCCTCATGGATGCCTCACGGATGATGCTTGGCGACTGATGTTCAATGAGCGTTTGATGGATGTCCGGCTGAGCGATCTAAGACTACCTCACGTACCCTCTTGGAAAGAATTTATACATGATTAACAGAGCCACAACTAAGCGCATATAGCCCATTTTTCATGTCCGTTGTCATATGTAGGTCGTATCCTTGAGAGTGTGAATGCCCCTTAAGATTGACCAGTTCCTGCCAGGAATACATTGCATGCCCTGTGATAGCCAACACAGGTAATCCAAAAACAAGTATGAATCTTCAAATACATAAAGGGCCCGGGATGTCATATTTCGCCTACTAGGCACCCAACCAAAGGAATTCCCTTTAGTTCGGTTGGTTGAAGTGTTGATTTTGAGTTGATATATAGTTATTCACAAACCTGTCTACAGATTCAGCGTAATTGTCGTAAAAGTGTTGGAAGTTTGCGCTAACTTCTTCTGTCAAGTATGTCTCCTCCCAGAAATCAATACTTGATAAGGGATACGGATAGGTGTGATTCTTAGGTGGGTACCTGTCCTCTAACCATGGAGGAAATCCATTGTAAAATGCTGTGAAAGCATCCTGCACAATAAAATTCTGACGCTTTAGTATCAACATTTCATACGTCATTGTTCAAATACTAAACCAGAATAGTGTACCATTTTATGAAATTTTCAGCAGGACACAAACTGAAAAGTGCGATAGAAACCTACTTTTTTTGACAGGGTTTTACTCTAGATGCAGCGGTTGATGACTAAAATAAAATTTTCATTTATTGGATGAATTTTCTTACTTGATGCATGTCCAGAATGACATAGATTCCTCTTTCTGCAAGGCCCTTGACAATCTTGTGCAGTTGATCAATGTAGGTTTGGTTATACTGCCCTTCCTCCGGTTCAACTCCTGTCCAAACTGCTCCTAATCGAACCACATTTAAACCCCATGCCTGAAGTTAGTTTTGAATGAAAAACAGTAAACCGCACATAAATTGAAGTTAATTTTAATTATGTCACTTGAATCTTTGCATAACTTGTTAGAATTACAAAATATAGTACAATTAGGTGCATGACTGTAGTTTAATGAGTGTGATTGGGACCTGGGTATTGGATGTACCCTGAATACATATTACACTTGCTATCAAAGGCAGACATAGAGATTGAATGATAGTCAGTGACTATTTATTTAGTACTGACCTCCAGATCATCCAGCACCTCTTCAGACATCAAGTATTCTGGGTACCATGGAAACTGCTTTTTCACTGCATTTACCCCATGAAACATTCGCGCTCTTCCATGGCCATCCAGAAACAGGTTCTTAGACTCATGTGTCTGAATTCAAAATTTACACCATTATATTAAGGTCTTTATTTAAATCCAGTAGCTCAGAAAGCATTTGATATGGACAAACTTTGGTATGTTGTTGTTGTCATTGGCCCGAAGTGATGCCAACATAGTTCTAACGATGGCAATATCAGCCTTATGCTGGCTCTGATTTGGATTGCTTAGTTGAATAATCTACCTAAAATCTGTAATGCAATTTCACTTACAACGTAGGCCTACACAAAGCTATGTTTTAACTTAATTTTCTTGGCAATCAAGAATTAAGACAATCGTGAAGTAAGACAATCAAGAAGTAAGACAATCAAGATGTAAGACAATCAAGAAGTAAAACAATCAAGATGTAAGACAATCAAGAAGTAAGACAATCAAGACCTAAGACATTCAAGATGTAGGATATCGTGCCTCTGCTCTGCTGATATATGAGTTGGGTGAATTGGATTAAACACCTCTTAAGTAATGATGTGAATTTCCGATATAATCCAAGCAAACAGACAACATAATCATAATATAGCTCTTGTTATGTTAGGACAATTTTCACCAGGAAAGCGCATCAGATGTAACTACAGCTGACACTGTGTGTTATCACCTTACAGCCCAGCGACCTTTTTATGTACACTAATGGACTTTAAAAACGGTTAACTGAATTTTAAGTGAAAAATAACATACTTGTGCTTTGTTCAACAGATTTATTAATCATATCACAGGAAGAGCAGAAAACATGGACTGGTAATAGAAACAAATCATGTCAATGATGTCAACAAGTGCAAAAATGCATAACGAAGAGTCCACAACAACAAAGGCTGGATCAGTAGCGGGTGTGACCACCACGGCTCAGGAGCACTGAGCCAATCTTCGGGGCATTGACAACAAAACGTTGTCCAGTTGTCATCTGGGTATTGCCCTCCACTCTTCCACCAGGGCCTGGCGCAGTTGAGCATTGGTGGTTGGGGCAGGAACTCTTCTCTGCATCTGTCTCGAGAGCATGTCCCAGACATGTTCGATGGGGTTCATGTCTGGGCTATAGGGTGGCCAGTCCAACACTCTGATGTTGTTGTCAGCCAACATCTGTTGGCATATGCAGGCAACATGAGGCCTGCCATTGTCATGCATGAATGTCCAGTCGATGAGCATTGAAGTAAGGCACCACATGAGTCTCCAGGATCTCATCTCTGTAGCGTTGACCATTCAAGGAACCATTGATGACCACAAGTTCTGATCTCCAGCCATACCCAATAGCACCCCAGACCATGACAGAGCATCGTCCAAAACTGTCATTCTGAGCAACACATTCTGGCATTGCGCTCCTCGACGATGGTACATTCGCTGATGCCCATCATTGCGGTGAAGCTGAAAACGAGATTCGTCACTAAACATGACACTCCTCAAGAAACGGTTAGGCGTGTGCCTGTTTGATACTTGCTGAGCCCAGCGAAGAAGAATGCCGATTCTGCGATGGTCCAGCTCCACTCCAACAAATGCCCTGTGGTCCCTGATGCACTGCTCTGCCAGCCACCGGCTCTAAGTTCTTCTGCTGATTCTGGGACGATGTCATCCAGGTGTATCACTTGCAGTGAGGGTGCAAGGTCGAAACCTGTACCTGAGATGCTGGCAACGAATATGGCGCTTGCGTTGTGACACGTGGTTGTACTGGCCGAGGTCAATCTCTTGTGGTTCCAGTAATCCTGTGATGCTCAGACAAACGAGAAATGGTGGGCTGGGACGAATGTGCCTTGCAACACGGCCTTGAGATACGCTTACTGCAAGCATGCCGATGGCCTGATCTCTGAAATTTTGCTGCAGCCTTGGCATTGTGATTTTCAGCAAAATGTGTTGGAGCCTTGATAAGGCTAACCTTAAGGAAGCTTTTGATAGCCTGCTTTCAAATTCATTGTTTGTCAATCAAGCAGTATGACATCACATCGTCAAACCAGTAACATGACCTCAGTACGGCCATTGACCTGATGGCCCCTTAAATTTAAGGCTCAATGAGACAAGGCTTGTGATGGTGACCAGAATTTTTTGTTCTTATGACATAACACAATTCATTATCTCGAGTTTGTACAACATGTTTTACCTATATTATTTTTAAAGTCCATTAGTGTACATGTGTTTTGCTTGTTTACTAATCTAAAGTAGAATAATCAATTTCTGTTATAGCATGTAGGCTGGTTTATGGTATTAAAAGTCCAACAATGAAATTACAGAATAATTTGATGTTCGTGTCCTGAGTTTACGCAATTCTTATTCTGACAAGGAGGCAATTCAGAAAAATTGCCTAAGATAAAAAGAAATGCATCCATTTCTATATTATTTTTAGTATATTGCTTAACTAGGTTAATTAGCAAAAAAATTTGCCTGACTTATATGGGACAGCACACAGTGCGTACATACCAAAGAAAAGTCAGGTATACAGGGTGGCTGGGTAGGTGGATTATGGCTTTACGTCCTGTTGGGCTAAATGGGACAGGCATGGACTACGGCAATGAGATGATGGATGAAACAGCCATCCAACTTAGGCTTGACTGGGAATTTAACCCGTGACCCACCCCTTCCAGTTTGAAAACCTGGCCATATACATGTATAATAATTTTCCTGTAACCTAGTAATATTATGCTTTCTCAAGGGTAGGCCTGATCCCAACATTACAGTGTAATTGACATGAATTCAATATATTAAATCATGATGTCATTTAAATTTGTTTGTTTCATTTTATTTTACACACAACTTTGTTTCAATTTATTCAACACTTGTTTATTGCGTAATCATAATATTTTATCATAATTATCATGTAAAAAACCTTCAATTTGAGTAATTTCAAAATGCTGTATCCTTTGACTATGTTTTCTTTGTACCCATTACCAGCTCGATAAGCATATGCCTCTTCTTGTGAATAAACTTACATACACACACATAAATACATCCTTACAGACATACATACATAAATACATCCTTACTTACATACATACATACATACATACATCCTTTCATACATACAAAAATTCTAGCAATAACTGGTTGGATATCATTGTACATACCTTAATTTCATCATCAGAAGTGAAATAATGAACCCTTTCTTGAACATAGCCAGTGCCTGAGACTTCTGTCAGGGTAAGAATTATGAAAATGGCACATATGGATGAAAACATCTTACTTTACAAAATTTTCTAATCAGACCATATAAACAGCCACGTGTAGTTTTAGGTCACATTTGATTAGAGCAAGTTGATAATTTTAGGCTGATATAATATCAAACTTCCA
Source organism: Alitta virens (assembly GCA_932294295.1). NCBI lineage: Eukaryota > Metazoa > Annelida > Polychaeta > Phyllodocida > Nereididae > Alitta > Alitta virens. The sequence continues at coordinate 27,117,686 of OW028578.1, forward strand.
TGATAGCAATATATTTAGGTATAATGTGTTTGAGATAAGTTGGTGTGTGAAACTGACAACATTGTGCTGTTATACATTTTTTTTTATTAAATAATATTTTATATAAAGTTATCATACGGCTGTCTTCCAGAAGCTAAATCCTGTATCCGCCAAACAAACACCAAATTACTCATGACTGTTATACACCAGTATTATCTATTATGATAAAGTTAGTGTAATAAGTCGCTATGTAACATGGAGAACATATATATATACTTCTTTTACCAATTGTCATTTTTAAATTTTTTATCGTGCATTCGTACTTTTACCAAACTTTTACATCAGGTATCTTCCGCTTTACATATTACGCAAACGTATCCAATATATATATATATATATATATATATATATATATATATATATATATATATATACATTGTATCAAGCCAACGTCCATTTTTTAAATGGTACCACACCATAACTGAACTTCTCAGCCAGGTTTTGCTAGCCTTCTGTGCAAATAATAATTAGGGTCCGTCACATTTAAAAAACTTTTGAAATTTGAAATACCTGGTATTTCTTGTACAGTTAGAAATGTTGAAATGAACATTTATGTCAATTTTTTTTTATATGATATTTGAAGGTCCCTCAAGAGCGCTGAACTATTAATGGATAAAATCAAACATTTTCCAAACACATTTCTTTTATAAATTTTTTTTTGGTTTTTTGGTTTCACAGTATGTTATGCAATCTTAACGGATACCTGTCCTATCTCATGCTACAACACTCATAGTTCGCCAAGTTCAGTTTTCTGAGCATGTATGGACGAATAAGAGTATTGGTTACCTCCCTCCTATTATATAATTAACTTGTACTCCATTAGGCAAGCATATTTACTAATTTTTTTGTTTTGTTTTAATGTCTTTATTATGCATAACAGTTTAGTTTGCACTCAGGAGGGAGTTTACTAACCTTTTCGTTGGTTATATCCCACAAAAGAACAATAGAAAGGTCACATGATGGTGGAGTATAACAATGGTTATACTCCACTTAGACTGTTTTCCTATTGTAAGCAGGCAATGACCAATGAACATAAAATGTTAGTTGCCTCCCTGCGCAAACTGAATTTGGGTGAAGTTAAAAAAAACAAAAAACAATCAAATTATTAAATAGGCCTAATGGTGTTGGGATATAACACACAAAAATGTTAGTTAACTCCCTACGCAAACTGAATTTGGGTGAAGTTTTAAACACAGGCGTTTGCCAACATATATATGATATTGATCAGTGATGACAGGACTTATACTTTAACTAATACCAAGGCTACTGACTGCCTTAATTGGCTTCTCATCTCAAGAGGAAGCTATGTCATTTGCAACAGCCAATCAGAATGTAACTGAATACATTAGGAAATCCCCTGAGCTTGATGGCAATTATTTGTCAGTTTACCAGTTAGATTTAAATACAAACAAATTAGCTTAATAGCATATAGGCTGGCTTATGGCATTGTATGTCTAACAGTGAAATTGCATATCAATTAGTTTTGTTTGCATTGATTACACTCAATTCTTAAACAAAGATTACTCAGTTAAGTCACTTAATTGGCCCAAAGCTGACAACATACTGTGCTTGGGAGATATTGGCCAATCAGGAAGCACCATCATGTGTGCAGATGGTGAAATATGCAAATAAGCTGCCATTAGAGATGAGTATTGAATTTCCCAGCGTACAGGCAAGGAATTCCTTGTATATAAGTGGTAAATACCCATTAATAATGTAAGTCACTTAGAATAAGAAGGAAAATTATTTTTGTGCATAATATAGCCATTTTTGATGTGTAATATTATGTTATTGACGGAAACTGGCCCCATCATTGAAGGCTGTTATGCAGGGGGAGTAAAAGCTGTTCTTGACAAAGTCAGTGGCCTTGGTCTTATAGTATACTAACATGCTCAGTGCTGTCATGATGGCAAACGCCTGTGTTTTAAACATTAAAAAACAATAAAATTAGTAAATATGCCTAATGGTGTCGGGATATATAACACACAAAAATGTTAGTTAACTCCCTACTATAAGGGATATAACTAATACCAATATCCAGTCTTGCTGGGTGGTCACTGGCAGATTTCTCGGCGTTTCTAATAAGATGACTTCTGATCACTAAGCACACATGAGTTGGGAGGCTTAAGCCTGGCTCAGGATTCCCAGAATTTAAGGCAAGACACTGATTGATATTCAGCTGGTCTGACTGTGAATTACACTCAGATGTAGCTGCCCTTGAAATTGACAAGTTCATGCAGGCAATACACGCATATTAAACATTGTTAAATGGTGCTGCTGTCCCATCATGGGGATGGCTCAGGAATGTTGGGATTGTTTGCTCAGGAATGTTGGGATTGTTCAGAAATGTTGGGATTGCTCAGGAATGTTGGGATTGTTCAGGAATGTTGGGATTGTTTGCTCAGGAATGTTGGGATTGTTCAGAAATGTTGGGATAGCTCAGGAATGTTGGGATTGTTAAGGAATGTTGGGATTGTTCAGGAATGTTAGGATTGTTTGCTCAGGAATGTTGGGATTGTTCAGAAATGTTGGGATTGCTCAGGAATGTTGGGATTGTTCAGGAATGTTGGGATTGTTTGCTCAGGAATGTTGGGATTGTTCAGAAATGTTGGGATAGCTCAGGAATGTTGGGATTGTTCAGGAATGTTGGGATTGTTCAGGAATTTTAGGATTGCTCAGGAATGTTGGGATTGTTCAGGAATGTTGGGATTGCTCAGGAATGTTGGGATTGTTCAGGAATGTTGGGATTGTTTGCTCAGGAATGTTGGGATTGTTCAGAAATGTTGGGATAGCTCAGGAATGTTGGGATTGTTCAGGAATGTTGTGATTGCTCAGGAATGTTGGGATTGTTCAGGAATGTTGGGATTGCTCAGGAATGTTGGGATTGCTCAGGAATGTTGGTGGTAAAGACGAGGTGCCATTAATCGTATAAAGATGCATTCCTAGGAAGGCCTTATCCTTCGCTAGGCACCGGCAGGATACAGCCAGAAGCTGCTGTGGTTAACTACCAGGCAGTGCCAGGAACCATATTCCGTAACGGTCTCTAGAGGCTGCTTAGAGATTGGTAAAGAAACCTAAGATAATCTTGACTTTCAGACAAGTCACCGTCAGGACTTCAGGGTCTTCAACTTAAAAAGAGTTATCCCTCCTACATGATGTCAATCGCATGAGACGATACATTGGAGGTGCCTTGTACTCAATGTCTATGCTGTGGCAAGTAAAAGACCCCAGCCATGGGGTAAATGTGCAATATGGGTGGACTCCTCCTCCTCTCTCTCTCTCACCTCATCAATCAACCCTCGATAGTGGCAAGAATTTGCCCTAGAGGGCTGCACTTTCCACATCACTACATCCAGAGACCATCTTCTATGTAAGTATGCATTCTTTATGGATGACAACAGGGAATCAGTTGAGGTGAATCTCATTCAGCTAAATTATGTTCCAGGAAATGCTATACCCTGGTGCTTACCATCATGTTAGGTTTTATTATTTATACAGCATAATAATTATAGACTTTTTTTTTTGTATTCTTCTCAAAGAAAATAATTCAGGATCTACAGCAAAAGAGAGTAATTATGTGTATCTGCAGTATACATTAAGTATTTGTACATACATTCTTTGGTATTGTTTTCTTTGAAAGGCCTTAAAGGTGCACTGTCTGTCAAATTTGCACATTAAAATAATGATATAAATCAATACTGGCTTCTTGTCTCATGAGATTTTTCACCATTACATACCACTTTTGGACAACAATTTAGTTTTAATTTGCAATAAATAATATATATATTAGTTTTTCATGCCATCAAAAACTCAATATCTAAACAAACCCAGTGATGACATCACAATACTGAACAATAGTGATGTCATTTCCATTGTGTTTCCAATGTTTTGGTCTGGATTTTCTCTCAATGTATAATTTATTTTTAATTAATGTCTTATAAAATCATTAATTCACACAAATTTAGTGTGCCTTGATTAATAAAGGTAATTTTCAACTGTTTAATAGCATCTTAGAAAATTACAAATTTGACAGACAGTGCAACTTTAAGTACGATCCTGTTTTAACATCAGTTGTATTGTGGAGAGACATTCACCCAACAACTTGCATATTTTATCATGTTTATTATCCTATATACTGTTGTCTTGATGAGAAGCATATTCCTTATATAGTGGTGCCCTTGTGTGAAATTAGCGCTAATAGCATATGATGTGCTTAGCTCTTGTAGCATATGATGAGCTTAGCTCTTGTAGCATATGATGAGCTTAGCTCTTGTAGCATATGATGAGTTTAGCTCTTGTAGCATATGATGAGCTTAGCTCTTGTAGCATATGATGAGCTTAGCTCTTGTAGCATATGATGAGCTTAGCTCTTGTAGCATATGATGAGCTTAGCTCTTGTAGCATATGATGAGTTTAGCTCTTATAGCATATGATGATCATTGATGAACTTTTGGTTATGTGACACTGATCAGGTGCCCTTGTGGCTAATATCATGATTAATTGATATTGAATATTTGATTGTCAAGAATGAATATAGAGAAGATCGCTCTTATAATGAGGAATACTTTAATGAGTGAGTAATATTGAGATCACCTTATGTTAAGATATTGAGAATGACGTATACTTTAACAAGTGGGTTATATTGAATTACTTTATATTGAGATATTATTGAGATTGAGTAATACTTTAATGAGTGGGTAATGTTGATATTACCCTATATATATATTATTTTATGTCGTACACACCAGGTACAGAGTACATAATTGAAATTGTAATATATAATACATGTAAATAATAATTTAATTATAATATAACAGTAAATTTACAAAGTACAAAGATATGTTAAAATAAAATCTATATGGCCTATATCATCATCTTTACTATCGATCATCATATCTAAAAAGTCTATGATTGCTGCAGCTCTCTTCTGATGCTCAGATTGTACTGAGAGATCAGTTTTCAGTCTTCCTTCACTCTTTTCACTGGTGATATTTCATGTTTGTGACAGATACTCTATGTTTTGTTGGACAGTGCCTGTTTTTGATCTATTCATAGTGATCCACTTTGTCTTTCTATTGCTGCTTGCAGACACAGTTTTATATGAGATATTAATTGAGAATGAGGAATAGCCTGCTTTAAAGAGTAGGTAATACTGTGATTACCTTATGTTGAGATATTAATTGGTCATTATGAGAGGTGCATAATAAGATTGTTACTATGAATAAGAACATTGAATGTTTCAGCCCTTCCCCAATATGAATGAGTGCTATTGTAGGGTGATGTGGATATTTAAAACCAGTGACATACTATTACTTTGATTTGAATAACTTGTATTTAATATTTAATGATAATGGTGTGAATTATTAGTATTTTTACTCTCACTGTCATGTGTGACACTGATATTGGGTTTTTATTTGAATGATATGATTAACGAATTGATGTTGAATATGGATGTGGTTTGATAGTTATCAGTTAGACATTAAATATGTATGCGAGTTGATTATGTGGATTATGTGCATCTAGTACTAGATACTACTTGAAATTGTAGGGGTATTATAGTGAAGACTTTATATTTGGACCTGAGGCATGACCTGGTGAAGTCAGGCAGTTTGGTAGTCAGGACCGAGTGCCCAATCAAACACTGTCAGGCTGCTTGACTGCCACTGGGCATGCCCAGAAAACCTTTAATAACCAGCCTGCTCTCTGCTCCAACTGTCAGATCTCCGAAATGAATTGCCAAGTAAACAGTCAATAGTATTAGAGTAGTAGTAAGTTAAGGAAACACCATGGGCAGAGCACAGGCTGGAGTGTCAACTAATTAGCAAGTAAGTAGAAGTTATCAGTTATTTATGTGAACCTGAAAATCAAGATTATTTAAGAATGTACCTGTTTTGGGAGCCTGTATCTGTGATTGGGGTGTTTGAAGCAGGACTGTTGATTATTTAGCGAATTGCTGTTCTTATAATCGCTTGTTTCTGCATCTATTAACCATTAAATATTTACATTACAGGATGTGGTGTGGAGACATCACCAGGCTGATTTAATTCTTAAGACATCAATTAATCAACAAACAGCCAGTAATATCCAGAGTGCCTAAGGGTCCCAGTTTAGCTGGTTACACTCTTAGCGAAATAGGTCTGTTCATGCCAAAATTAGGTAACAGGTTGGTCTCTCGAGTAAACTAACTAATCCCAAAGTCAATTAACATCTGAATTCCATTAGACCATCCAAGCATAGGCCATCCGCGACAGTAGTTGTACAATGTACATATTTCAAAATAGAATCGGTAATAAGTAGTAGTTATATCCCTCATAGCCGGGAGTTAAGTAAAATTTTTGTTGGTTATATCCAGACGCCGAAGGGATATAACTAACCTACACTCCATTAGGCATATTTACTTATTTGTTTGTTTTTACTGCCTTTAATTAACCAAGACAAGTTCAGTTTGCACTCAGGAGTGAGTTAACTAACATTAAATGTTGAGCCCCGGCGGGAGGGTGGGGGTTTCATAAATTCTAGTGCATATATTGTAGTGGGCTTTCTACGATGTAATAAGCGTACAATTTTGCACATTGCTCTTGAGGGACTTTCGGATATCAATATATTTGACAGAAATTGGCATAATTGGAAAATTGGCATGTATGTTAATTTTAACATTTCTAACAACATAAAATAATATGCAGGTACCTCCAATTTAAAAAGTTTTCAAATGTGAGAACCCTATGCAGCAGCGCTATCATGTGAGGAAAATCTTCTAGGCATTTTAAGCAGGAAGTGATAACCCAACCAACAAGAGTGATTGCACTATATCCCCATTGCTATGGTAAATTATGTTCTACATTTTATTCCGCATAAATTTATTGTATGATTCTTGCCACACAAGTAACTTAATCATTGTACACAGAGCTTGCTAAATCAGTTGCCTTAAAGAACAATAGCAGATGGCGAGGAGGACAATACTGAGTTTGTGGGATGCGGAAAAATTAAATTGGTCAAGACAAAGGCAATGCTAATATATAAATATATATATATATATTTCTCAAATCCCACAAAATCATCCACGATTGCTGATATTCTCCACTTTGTACAACATACCCTGCAACCATCCAACAAACAGTCCAATATACTCTGCCACTGTACAACATACACCCATGCTGAATGACAATGAAGCATTCTAATTGGCTCACAGGAGCTTCATTGAGAATAACAAATTATTTTGTATTTGCATTGGAGAGGAAGATAAAATATCCGAAGCCTCAGTAGCAACAACAAATACTCTGAACAAAATATTCAAATATTTGTTGATATTTTGTGCAACATTTTAACTAAAAAAAGTGTGAAATTACCTTTATTACATTTTTTGTAATTAATACATTTTTTTCATGCAATATTCATTGTACAAGAAATTTACTTAGGTTAGTTATGGCATATTATTTAAGGAATCAAACACTCAATAAATAATTTATACTGGGAATATAAAGAGTCTGTACAGAAGCATTAACAAAAACTTTAAAAAAACCACGAATAAACCAAAGATAACATGCAAGATGTTATAATAGCCGTGTTTATGCAATAGACTAAATTATTTCTGATATTTCTATAAACTTATCCTTAATTTTGTTTTGTCTGTAATCTCCACCAGTCAAACCTCTGTCGAGAATTTCCATAAACAAAGCATCTTGGTCTTTTTCAGATAAGTGTGTGACACTGAAATATAAGGAATGGAATCGGAGGACTTTATAGCTGTCATATTCTTTTATATTGAACCAGTTCACTATTTCTTCGCTCGATGCACCAAAGTCGAGATTCAACGGATTAAAAACTCGTTCGATCAACTTTCCTTCTATAGATCCGTTTGGTGGAAGGGTAAAGTTGAATTTTTTAGCAACCTCTTTCAGAACACTTTGAGAGTTGATGTAAATGATCGGTGACTTGGACAACTTAACACTTTCCGGTACAAGGTGATGATCTAGAAAGACGCTTTCTCTGTATACATGAAGGAAGTATTGATCGAAGTCTGGTATGTAGAATTGTACATGCATAGAGCACTGTTTGTGTTTTGTCGCTGTGCAGGCGTTATTCAACGTGCATCCATTGCAGCTAAATCTTGGCAAAATCAATGTTCTGTTGAGCAATTTTCCTGTTTCAAAATAAAACAAGCAAAACAGAAATTGCAAAAATAAAAACACTGTCAATTTTGATTGGTACAAAACAGACCAGTTGTGAAGCAACTACAAAATACTGAAAATTGACCAACGTCTGAGATTGTTGTAGAGAAATTAGTGAATAATTTTAGTTGTCCTTAGTTGTGCAATAATAAATATATTGCTTAACAATTTGCTACATCAGGCTAATCAGTTCATATCACTGAGGTTTGTTGCTCTGTTATTAAAATATATATTATGCCGTTTCTGTATTATATATGATCTTTTAGTAATTTACAAAAACAATTTATGATAATTGAAAAGTGATTAACACTTTCTGTGACCCTTTTAAAATGACATCCAAACGTTTTTCGTAACGGTGTTTAAAAAAAAGATATGCCATGTACTTACTCTAAATGTTTCTAAAATTATCAAATTTATCCTCCTTACCTATGAGAAGTGCGACTTTTAGAGCACTCCTTTCTAAAGACACCGTTATATTGCCTACGTCGATGGTGTTCTCATACGTCAGGTATTTCCGCGATGGATCACTATAGTATCCATCTTCATCAACTTGCCATAGACCGGTCTCCTTCATTCGATAAACTTTTCCCGGCTTGTGAACGATCCAGTTATTATGGATGATGATGCAGTATTTACACTCATTGTCACCCTGAAAATGAATAACCACACTGTAGAATCATGTACATCTCTGTTGAATGTTACAGACTTACCAACAATTTCTCCATGATGAGTCAGTTTTTCATCTCGACCAATTCTACGCTTTCATGGATTAATGGTAATGTTCCTCTTGAACAAGACACTAAAATGTTTGTATGGGAAAGAGGTTTCATGCTAATGGTAAGATGACTGCTAGAAAAAAAAAATCCCAACAGGAGCTGGTTTCCACATTAGTTTAAGATGAGGGTCAGCTTTCCTGGGCAGTTTGTAATTCATGCCCATTGCCCAAACTATCTTTATGAATTACCTACAACCGAAAAATTTAGCAGTGTCCAAAAATCAGTTTACTCACCTTAAACATTCTTCTGCCATATTCAAAATAAACTTTGCCTGGAGGGAAAGCTTTAGCTTCGAGTTGTTGGACTCTTAGTTCTCCCTTTCTTGTCATTTTTATCATCAAATCTCTCATTAATTCCTGAACTCTTATATTAAAACTTCCGTCTATGATGTCCACAATATCTTGATGTATTTTTATGCCAGCTTTTGTGGGATTAACAAAGTAAAAGCCACTGTTTATACTTTCTGCATGTGGTGAGTCTGATTGTATGCATAGATCGTACAACAATTCCCTGCAGTTTATGTACTCCAAAGGATTTTTGAAGAAAACAATGTCAACATCCACTAACACAACTTTGTAGCCCAATTTCAAAGCTTTCAAGACAAAAATTGGTTTCACTAATGTTTTCTCGATGAATGCTCTCGTACCGAACTTGCTTGCTTTGTACAAATCACGCTCAACTTGATGTAGAAAGCAAGGAATGCCATATTTTAGCATTTTCACCTGAGCATCTTTAGTTTCGCATATAAAAACAAAATTAGTGATATGTAAAGGTTTGTAAGATGTTGATAACAGATTTAATGCTAAGTCAAAATACGAGTCATCCAATACTGATAAAAAGATGATGCCATCTTTATTAGCGTGACCCCTTACGACTTGTTCGAAAGACGACGATGTTAGCCTTTCTTCCATTTCCATAACAGATTTTCCAGTTTCTTCCTCTGAATCACTACCTTCTTGCTCGTTCGATGAAGACAGTTCATATTGATTTTCCACATTGATATCTTCTGACGTCCTTTGGGCTTTCTCTTGGGAGTTTCCAAGGGATTCCACAATAGCCTCATTCACATTGTGGGATTCCGTTTCATTCTTCAAGAGTACAGCTACGGATTCACGGATAGCACCAATATCCTGGCTTTGTTGTTCTGCGATTATTTCATAATGAAGACGCTGGTTACTCAATAGAATTGCTACAGCTACAATGAGAGCAAGCCATTTGCTAAACTCTGGAAAAAAAAGAAGAAGAGAAAAACTCAGTGAAACTAGCCTGATGGCTTCCTACTGCCCTAACTCCATTATATTACTCCCAACTCAACTTTCATTGTACAGTTTTCCAGAACAGAACTCCAACAATAATGCACTTACCCAAAAGAAATTCCATACAGTAATACCCTATATGGCCTAGTTGTGCCTTTTGATAGTTCACAAAATTTGAAAAAATAAATTGAAAAATATAGTTACGTTTCCAGAGCAGAACTCGTGCACTGCTGCACCTACATGGTTAAACTTCGCCGGAATATGTCTAAAATAATGTATATACATAGTTGTGGCTTTTGGGGGTCTCATGTACATAAATAAAATGGAATTTGCATAATAAGGTGAAAATTTGAAGAATTTGAAAAATTCATGTTTTTCAAAAACACTATTAATCTCACATGAGTGAATTTTGCCAATAAAATATCTGAATTATGCCGAAAGGTATAAAAACCTGAAGATAAAATGTCCAAAACAGTGTAGTTGTGTCTTTTGGGGGTCTCATGGCCAAAAAAATATGAAAAATTATAGAAAATCTTAACATAATGCTAAAAGTTGTTTAATTTCTTACATTTGCTAACATAGCATGCCATATCTTATAATGACAGCCATGAAAAGTTAGTACCATGGTACCACTGTACCACTTTAATGTATTTTGTCTAGGTCAATTGACATATATGCCCAGTTGGGGCTGGGTGGAGGGTATTGGGTTAAAAATGTGTTTATGCTTATTATCCACATGTCAAGAAAGATTTTTTTAACTTGAAACTAAACAGTGGACCCTCGTTAATTCGAATATTTTTAAACCGAATCCCGCGTTATCCGAATGATTTTACTTGGGAACAATGCTAATTGGCATCGTAAGTGTTGAACAAACACAGAATTGTAATTGATATAATTATTGACCCTGGTGTGTGTGTGTGTGTGATAAGGGCTTTAAGTCCTGTATTTCTGCACCAGTTGGGCTAATTAGGACAGGCAGAGACCATGGCAATGAGATGAAGGATGAAACAGCCATCCAACTTAGAGTCGACCGGGAATTGAACCCGGGACCCAGCGGTTGGAAGCTCAGAGCACTACCTCTGAGCTAGGCCCCCGCCCTTTATTAACCCTGGTAGGCAAAGAGGGGTTTCAAATAACAATTGCAATTTCAGTAAACATAGGCCAGACAGACAAATGACTTTTATTTAAAATTATTATTTAAATTAAGCCACGCTTCAGCAAAAGCCTCAGCGAATCCCACATAACACACAGGCATCATTATTGTCCATCTGAAAGGCAGGACGGCGGGCGTTGCTTTCGTACAGAGCAGAAATCTAATGCACACTTTTGTTTCCAGTGGGGAACTCTAACACTTATGTGCTTACCCTAATGAAATTTCATACAGTAATTAGTTAACATGCAAGTAGTGCCTTTGATGGTCACACTGACATATTTCAGCTGTGACAACAAATTTGGAAAAAAAAATATTTACGGAATGTTTATGCAGTGTGTTCAATGAACCGAACCAAGATGTCCTATTTGTTTAAATCTTTAAATTTTTCCATTTGTTCATTATGTGCTGACAAGTGTGAAAATATTAATCCATTCTAAAGCCAATTGAGCATCAAAAATATTGTTTATCCTGTCCAAAATAGTCATATATGGGCTATGACAAGATTCCTAAGGAATTAATATGAAATTCAAGAACTATGTTATGCCACATAATGATTTTGGGTATAGTTTCATGCAAAATAAACCTTCACGTTTTGTGTTTATTTGTATTTAAATAAATAATGTTTAAATACAAATAAATACATCTTAAAGGTATGGAATGATGCTCAACACACCCATTTTCAAATGGGATGAGAATTTAAAAGACCTAAGGTTTAATATCTAAAGTCATATACAAGAAAGGCATGGCAACTTTGCAGACCATGATAAACTCCATGTACTCTAAATAATATAGCTGAATGGTGACAACAATAGATTATTAGTAAATAGATATCTACACATTATTAGTCGCACAAAAAACCATCTCACACAGCTGTAACCAACACCATCTGAGTTTGCCCTGACAGTTTGTGTTTCCTGTTGATTTGGAATTTATTTAACATTAACAATAATGGTTGTCTTAACATGCAAAAGATAGAATAATGTCTAGTTGTTGAACAACATCAATTTGATGAAGAGGTTTCGAACAATGTTGATGGTTCGAAACCTTTAAAACTTGATAGTGCTTGTGTTGATATTTCTGAGGGTTTTGCTGCCATGCAGCCTATGTTTTGTTATTCAATGTATTCGCTGCAGTATGTCAATGAATGTTTCCTGAATCTCTAATAAATTATGTATATAATCTACTTAAATTGAAAATTCAAAGCAGGATATATCTAATGCAGATGTAACTGAATCTAACAGGACGTACCTATCATAAATATTACAAATAGAGAAATTCTAATGTACATGTAGGTCGCCGCTCCCCCCCCCCCCTTCCCCCCCCCCATGTGCAAGCCACAATTTCCGATAAAAACTAATCAATGTTGAGATAATATAACATTTCAAATTCAATTAAAGCTAAAAATACATATAACTTTGAGATAACATCGAATTGGTAAACCATCAATCATACCAGGGAAACAGCGCTGTTTGATTCTTGTATGAAGTTGTGCCATGGTAAATATAAGCTCTTGATTCACTTGTCACCAACCGACTGTGTGAACACTCCCAAAAATACGTTTCAGGACTAAAGGATATCAGCTGTTAGGTTAAATTGTTATAGTTTTACTTGATGTACACTGGATTAAAACATTCGCAAACAATGGAAAACTTAAACAACAATTAAGTATTAATTAATTCGTGCCTTAACAATTAAAGCGTCTGGTTAAATTCAACTGGGCCATGATCTCCATTTTAAAGTTGAAGTTTTGAAATGAGGTGGCTCTATACATATCCAACAAGGTCAAGATCAGTTAATAAGGTAAGAAATTGTTTATTTCTTATTTTCTAATCGAATTACTTGTTCATTTGCTCCCAGTACATAAATATACATTGGGGGCTAATTAATATGATATGATATTATAATCTCATATCTCATTGTTGTGTTTGACACTTTCTGTTTTGATTCTATCTAATATATCTATGTATCTATGTATCGCTATTCATTCATTCATAACTCTATACAATGACTTTGATCAGGTCGAAAATGAGGGCAAAAATAGCAAAGGTAGGCATTTGTGTGACTGTCTGTCTATCAGTGGTAAGATGGTCTCAATATAATGGGAGTTCATTGTAAATTCCTGGTTAGTCAATCACTACTATAACTGTTCGACTGATCTATTTCTGCACAGTCTTTACAGTGGAACCTCGCTTTTAAACCACCTCACTATTAAGACCACTCACTATTATGACCATCTCACTTTTAAGACCAAAAAACATGTATATATGGTCCTAGTTAAGACCAACTTATTATTAATACCACCTAGATATCCGGTCTAGTTTTTGGACCCAACTATTTCTACTGTCAAAAGATACGTCACTCATAAGATCACCTCACTATTAAGACCAATAAATATTGCACAGCACTGTCTCAATTTTGCGGTTTAACTGTTCTGTCATAAGAATATATATTTACCTCGCTCTTACGGCTTGAAATAAGAATTTCGTGGTTAAGATGAAGTGTAATTGAATTAAGAGTCAGAATGACATGGATTTATGGGACTAGTATTATCCAACAAAATAAGCAAATGAGTCTTGTTTATGTATTAGTCCTACACTCCCACGGACCCTTCTATGAGGCTTTGTTTTATGACATGTGCCACCCAAATATATCTGTTATTGTTTACTTTTGCATTTCTCAATTAAATTATTGTTGGCAAGGAATACTAGAGAATGCAAACAGCTATGTTTAAATGAAAAAAGCCTTAACGTGGATGTTTGGATGGAACATGGACTCCTTTAAGAATGTTACAAAATCCTTAATTTGTTTTTGTACAAACGAATCAATAATTTGCCATATTGAAAAATATAAAACTATAAATGACTTTTTAATATTGTAAAGATATAAAGGTAATACATATTCTAATATCTTTCTTGAACTTATCTAAGTATTTGTCTAGCATGATAAGAATATATATTTTTTTTTTTATCAAGATAATTATGATATGCTTGACACATCCCAATCCGCAGACTTTATCACTTGCTAATTTGGCGAAATAGTGGAAATACATTAAAAATCAAATGTACCATATTAAGTGTCGCTCTTGTATTATTTTCACCATATTTAAACAGTTTTTGCTGTTTTATGAATGCCTTGACAAAATTGGTGAAAAACGAGAGGAAATTGTGATTGGGAAGAATAATGTTATTGTTTAGTGACATAACAATGAAACTAAACATGTAATTGGTGGCATTGTTCTCTCTTGTTACCATGGCAACAGAAATGGGGGCACTTATCTCTGTCCTACAGCCCGACATTTGATTTGTTTATAATTTGATACTGGAAGTGAAACGCTATTAATTTCAATGTTTTTGGTAATTGTCGCACACAGTGACCGAAGATAACCAGGATTTTGATTAGTGTATTCCCAAAAATGGAAATAAAGTTTTTACATAACTTCCTAGTTACATAAACGGATAAACACCCGGGTTAGTCACATATCCTGTTCTGAATAGGGTTTAATTGCATTTTAAACGAATCATGCTACACTATAATATCTAATGCTTTTTATTTATATTTATTCAACAGTAAATGAAAGGATTGTTCTTACTCAAGTTAAACTAAAAACTCTATGTATATTTCATAAAAAAAAAAAAACAGGTAAATTTGATAAATTCAGATAACATCAACTGCATACGGTAGAGCAATTTTGCTTTATTAATAAAATATTCATTTTAGGCTTAAATAGAATATATATGTGTCTGACAATGCAGCTGGTACAGTGTATATCAATAAGGAAGAATATTCAATAAAAAAAAACATGATATATATACAACAAGGATAAAAACTAGACATTGTCATTGGCAAGGTGCTCAAAATATGTTGTATTTGTTGAATTTGTTATATAATCTTCTTTTATCTTAAAATTTTTCAGTTTTTAAGAATGACAAAAAAGCGCCGAGTGATGTACCCTTTCGTGCTAGGTGGCGTCACGGTTTATATTCTTCTCTTTACCCTTCATGTTGGAAGTGACGTCAACTATTATCGACGAATTGCTCAGGATTTAAACCCACTAAGTGCGCATAGTGACCGAGAGCAGTCGCCTCAGCACCACAAGTTCCACGAAAGTCTACCTGTCCGTGATCGAAAAGTCTCACAAAGACACGATGAGCAGATTGAGAACGTTCAAACCATTGGAGAAAATGAAGAAATTGATATTCAGCCGGAAGTGCATACCGCAACGAAGAAAAGCAAAGAAATTGGAGTAGGTGATGCAAAAATTGCATCCGACATTATGGTGAGTGCGGATGAACTGTATCGAAGTCTCGTGCACGAAAAGGACGGTTGGCCAATACCTACTGCTAAGAATATTGATAACAATCTTGATGAGAAAAAGTCTCCAAACATTGCCGTCAACAAAACTAGCCATGAATCTGTTAATATACCAAAGGATTCTAATTTAGCCGTAAGTACACCACTTATTGACTCTATTGGTTCTGCCAAAACAGTTGAAAATTTCCAAGGAGATACCAGCAAAAGTGATAATATTCACAAGCTTCCTGATAAACCATGGAGAGATGATGTATTCGAGAAGCTGACTGGTTTGGATTTGTATGTTAGGAATGCATTTTACGACAAAAGAAATGATAACGGAAAGAAGGTGATCAAACTTTGGACGATAAACCCACTGAAGATGCCGAACGATGTATATTGCCATGTGATGTGGATTAAGAAACATGACAAAGTGGAAATGAAGGTTATCAAAGGCTTTTTGAGAATCCAAGAATCAACTGTTCGGCCCTTTTGCAAGTACTTCACTGGAGTCCTTGAGTGCTCGTGGAATGAAACTTACGTCCCGAAGTATGTCTCGATATCGCCAACGACAAACACAACACCAAACCAATGGCATAATATAAGACATATAAATTTGCCAGAAAAGCCTCCCAAGAAGATTGGTATTTGTTTAAAAACTCTCTTCGATCACGGCGATGACTCCATTGGGCCTCTTATGGAATGGTTCGAACTGAACAAACTTTTAGGAGTGGATAAAGTTATAATGTATGGTTATGACAATGTTACTGCCAAAATTAAAAAGCTCATAAACCACTACCAAGACACAGGATTTGTTAATATGAAATCATGGAAGTTACCGATGAAAACTTACACTAAAAACATCTACAAGATGAAATTTACTGATCCGAAAATGAGGGAACTGGTCAGGAAGACCACAACCAATCAAAGTGACATTCCTTGTATCAGATACCATGCTCAACATTTAACTTACATGGACTGCATATATGACAATATGCACAAGTATAACTACCTGGTATTTATTGATGTTGATGAATACATCATTCCTGAAGCAAACAGGACACTGAAAGACTTACTTGGGCATCTGGATACTTTAAACGAGTATGCCAAAACTGCAAGTTTTGTTTTTGAAGAAGCTTGTTTTACCTACCTGCCAAAAACAGTCTTGCAAAACAACACAAAGATGACTCTGCTTACCCAGAATTACACTAGGGGGCCAATCACTTCAGATCACAAGGCGATGAAAAGTGTCCTCAGACCCAGATATGTGAAGAACATGCATATCCATAGGTATGTATTTAATTACTGTTTATGTATTTTCAGATGACTCTACTGTAATATGTAACTCGTGGTATGGGATTTCAAACACTAGATGACACTAAGGTTTAATTCATAACTCGTGGATATCATAATGATCTATTTTTCCTGTTGGAATTTGACTATTTCTGCTGTTGGCCCTAACACTGACATTCTCAATGCTACAACCAGCTGCACATTTATCCATTTGATGGGGTTTTAAGTACTTTTGAATTGATTGATAAAATATATTAATTCATGGTAAATAATTCAGTTACAAAAAAAACTGTTTTACAATTCTCCCTGAGAATAAGCAAAAACAACATACAACACGTAAAAGTGGATGTAAAGTACAAAATTAAGATGTAGCTCATGCAGAGAGCCTGTGCCAAGGATTTAATTCAGATCCTTCAGCTGGCCAATGGTGAATTGGCTAATGTCTTAACCATTAGGCCACCCAGCTGGCTTATATCTATGACTCTAGATTAGGGCGTGGCTGGTGCCCCAAGTTGCTCAATCCAACCCGTTTTTTGGTATTGTCTTTTGACCAAAGGCACATGCATGTGCAGTTTCATTGAAATTGATGCATTTCTACCTATAGCGCAACTCGCGTGAAGTTTACACTATTTTAAATAGGATTTTTAATTGAATTTTCGCTACTGTTAGATTTTACAATGGGTAAATAGAACTTTTTGCTGATTCCTTACATAGTCATGCGTCTAGTCAATGGAAATGAGATACAGGTCTGTGACAACTATTTTGTAGTACCGCTACACTGATAGCTTGAAATTTTGAGATTTTTATGTATTTTCAATATAGATCAATCCGTAATTTGAAATATATATATATATATATAAAAGGTGCAGCTTTATTTCATACCAATGGCAAACATGCAAAAAATAACACAATTTTGCTTTTGAAACTCTCCCATCGGTTTAATCCAATATTACATATATACTATTTTTCGTACTCATTTCACTAATGATATTTGCTGCTGAAACCTGTTAAAGTGTTCAGGGCCCTTTGTAAGCACCTGCATCTCACATCTAGTGACTAAACTCATGACCAGATGAAAAAATCAGCAAAAAATTCAATTTACCCAGTGTAATATCTGACAATAGTTATTAAATTTAAAATCCTATATATAAACAAGTGTAAAATTTCACACGAGTTTGGCTACAGGTAGTAACGCATCAATTTCAATGAAACTGCACATGCATGTTCCTTTGGTCTAAAAGCAATACCAAAAAAAGGTAAGGTTGGATCTGATAATATTTTCAAATTTTCTGGGCACCAGCCACACCCTACTTTAGATGACACCACAGTTTTTAGCATGATGTTTCACTATTGATTAAGTTTGTCCAATTAAAACTACCCTGTTAAATAAACCTAGAGTCAATATTGTCATTTCAGTATTGACTGCTTTAATGGGATTGCTTTGATATCGCAGTAACGTTGAATTATATTGTTTCGATTTTTACTATATTGACATAATATTAATAGTTCCCCTGATTAAAATGTTCATCATTTGTAACTGCGATTCATGAAATTGTGCAGTAGATTTACCATAATGATGCTAATATTGAAGAAGTCTTTTATTCTGAAACTTTTTTAGCCTTTTTAACAAATTAATTTTGCCTAAGCCAAGTACTAATAGTCAATGCATTGCCATTATATCAGGTAGTCTAAATTGTGGCATTCTGAATTGAGATTTTTATTAGTATATTTCCAAAAGTATTTAATTTTAAATTCTGAACTTTTTCACACAATTGGTTTTTGGACAAAATCTAAAATTAGAAATTCGGGGCCAGCATTGAACTAAAGTAATGCATTAGCTTTGAAATAAGAGGTCCTCACCACTGAAGTGATCTCAATAATATAATATAGTCTATTTTACTGAAATTCTAATTTATTCTAAGTTTCTTACTGCTTTTCAGGGTTGCTGGAAAACTACCTTCCATATGGGGCTACAAAGGGTTTGATTACATCAATAGAAATCTTGGAAAATTGCACCATTATAAAAACTCTGGCAGATGCACGCCTTACAATTTCACTGACGAAGCAACCTCCCAATTCCAAACTAAACTTGTTGCAGCTATGGGTGTTGTTTGGAGCAAACTCTATGGGGCAGGGAAATAAAGAAAATGTTTTTTTATTTTTAAGTCTGTATTCTGTCTTTATTTCATGATGATGTGTTCTGCTCAGACCTTACTAATATTAAGATGAGCCATGCATATAAAAAAAATTCATGAGCGTCGTCTAAACTGAATGATGTCAGGAAAAAGGCAAAAATTGCACACTACTGACATTTGTCAAATATCTCGTATCAGTTTGCATGTCATTTGATGTGCATCAAGATGTCAGTAAGACAGCAAAAATTAAACAATGCTGACACTGAAACCTATCTATGGCCTGTCAGTAAATCCCAAGAACACAGTTTCTCCTGACTGTCAGTAAGAATGAAATTTCATGGGCATCCTGACGTCAGTCAGCAAGAAAGCCTATATTGGACCCGACTGGCATTTTTGAAACTGCTTCTCAGTCTATGACTTGTCAGTAAGTTGTCAATAATGGTGTCGTCCTAACAGTCAGTATGGTTGACGTCAGGAAGGTGACAAAAAGTTAAGCAGATTGACGTCAGCAGTGTCAGTAAGGACCCAAAAAATGTCCCTGTTTTTATATGAATGACTGGGGTTGGAAATCCTATACATACGTAAAATATGTATTGTACTACTCAGAGAAATTTAGCATTATGTACGCCTGGTACAAATCCTCATGTACATCAATTGTTGCTATCATAGCTATTGTATATAAGCTATGCCGCGCCATGATTGGTAGACAGCCAGCCAGAAAGTGGGCGGGGCCTCAAACAACATCCATAGGACAGGGTTACAATGATCTAGATGAAAAAATATGGATTTTCAGCTTGTGTGGGAACTAGACTTTTAATAAACGTTTGCCACACGAAATACACCTGCTCTAGGGTTAGACATACCTTTCTATTGTATCGCGTTCAGATATGGTTGATTTCTTTAAATTATCATCGATTTCTGCACTATTTTTGAAGTCATGTTAACTTGATTACATGACAGCAAAAGGCCACTTAGTTCTGCCAAAACTCACAAGAGGGCTCCGGCGATGTTTCAACACCCCTAGTGGATAATAAGATTCACACAGAGTAGCAATGGCAAGTCCGTAGTTTTCTCAATTTCATAATTAAAATAAGTTAATAAACCATTTTCACACGATTCTATTGTTCTACGGGTCTAATGAAGCTAAAGTATTAGATATTTATCTTTACCATTACATCTGTATGATCTATGTTAGCGCCAAAGAATAAATACCAAGAAGCGCCACTCCCTATACTTCACATTGTAAATGCCTGCGCCTCCTTTTCCCAGCATGAATTGCATGCCAGAGTTCTATTACGCCCCTAGTGGATAATACAATTCATTCAGAAACTTCCAGTAAAGTGCGTAGATTTGCCAATTTCACATGAACAACACAATAAAATGTAATTTCCACATTATTTCATTGTCATAATGACGCACGGAGCTTAATGTTCACTATATGTACGAGGTCAACAAACACAATCTGAACACTACCATGTCCGTATTATGGCATATGACGTAATCGGTCAGTATGATGTCACTCAATTGTACCGATTGTTCTCTGTTCATGACGTAATCAGCTCAGTCAACAATGCGCCTCCTTTTTCCTTTAGGCATAGCGCGTCCTACTTACAAGAGTGCGGGTTCTTGATACTTATTATTCTTTGTTAGCACTGTGATGTCGCCGGAGCCCTCTAGTGAGTTTTAGTGGAACTAGGCAGCAATGGCTGATAGCATGAATAAAGCGAACGTGAATTTGAAAATGCTCAGTGGAAACATCCTTTTCAGGATGTTTCCACTTGCTTTTTAAAATCTGTGAGTGTAAGTCGATAGTAAACAGAGCAGTACTCCTGTACATAACGACAAAATAAGGTATTCTAACGTGTTTATTGAGAAAAATGTGTCTTAAATGTCAACTTTCAAGAATTCCTATAAAGTCGTTCTGACCCTACATTGCATCTAATGCAATGTAGGTTGGTTCCGGCTAAGTGGGTTAATAGAATAATAGAGGGGGACCATCCATTATTCATTCAGCTGACTGTATCTTTCATGAATAAATTATGGAAGATTGCCGTTTTCTTTACCTCAGCTTTAACGTTTAGTTCTTGCTTAATGGATAAGTAGTCTATATCACTTCCTTATTTTTTTTAATCATTATTATATCTTCTTTTGTAAGCCAAGTATTTTTTATGTCATTTTGAATTTAGTAAAGAGATTATTGTAGTACTGACATTTTGCTTGCTGGATAGTTGATCTAAGTTTTTTATTGTACGTATGAAAATTGAATTCTTTTCATTATAGGATGGATGGTCAATGTTTGCCTCTATATTTGATGGCATTGATTACACCTTACTTATCCAGTTTGATTTGTGTTTATATTTGCAGAATTTTATGGTTTTATTTGGCATAAATCTATTTATAGCTTATTCATATATCCATGCCATTGTGTAATCATTTGTTGTGAGTCAGCATTTGGTTCCATCTTTGTCCTGATATTTTGTTGATATAGGAAGCTGTTCAATTCTTCAGTTGATGTATTCCTGATATTTATACATTTTTGAGAGCATTTTTTTAAATTTTTAGATAATCTGGACAAGTAAAGTATGGCAGGTGATCAGAGAGGTCATGTTTGATTATTCCTGCTCAAGGTGGTTGTGGAAAAATTTTGAGAAAGTTTACAAAGCAAGTTATCAATTCGAGTGCTATGATTTCTTTGTAATCTTGTGGGTAGTTTAATTGTTGGGATGTAACCATTGCTAATAATGGTGTCAAGATATTCTCTGAAAGCAGGTTTTTCTTTCACTTTCAGTTAATCGATATTAAAGTCACCAGTTATCAGAATCTATCCCGTAAATTTTGAGATCGCGTCTATAAATTATTTTGTAAATGTTTCATAATTTTCATTTTAGTCTTTTGGGGGTTGATAGATGTTTCCTAGTGTTAAGCTCTTAATATTGACAAACTTGCCTTCCCAAATTTTTGAATGACTTTCTTCAGTCTTGATTTCACTAAATTCTATGTCAGAGCAGAACTACTATAGGGTTTAGTCAACAAAGTGTAACCATCAAGTTGGAGCAGGGATGTGTTGCTTTTTTCACTTAGCCAAGTCTCCTGAACACAAATGGCACAAAAACTTCAACTGAATTGTCTTAAGTATTTTACATAAATCTGCAATTGGTTAAATCTTGCGTTAATGCTCTGCATATTGATATTCATACATTTAAAAAGATCATTTTAACTTTTAAAATTTCAATTAGATTTTCACTATTTAGATAGGGCGAGTGTTGTAATAATTTTGGTTCTTCAATTTGGTTGTTATCAGGATCAATAATATCAGAGAGAGAATTTTGACTATTACCTCCCAGATCATTTATGATTTGGTTTGTTGTGGCCATGGTTTACTCTTTTTGTTTAATTTTCAATTCTTTCTTCTTTTTCTCAGCAGCTCTTGTAATTGCTCCTGCAATAGCACCTTCAATGAGTTCTTTCAAATCTTCTTCATTTTCAAGATTGTGGGATGATGCTAATTGAGGTGATAATGTGGAATGATGGTTCATCAATTTTATTGATTTCTGTGTGAGATGTTGATGGATTGGGTGATGGTGATGATGAGGGGGTGTTTTGGGAGTTGTGGGTTTTTTGTCATGTTGATGTGGTTGTTTCGTATGATGTGATGAATTATAATTTTTTGAGAGTTGTCCGATTTTTGGTCTTATGAATATTCTCCCATCCTTGGTCCATGATGTGTGCACAATATTTGTTTTTTTTAGTTGTCTAGCTTTGTAGAACAGGTTTGACTCTGCAGGTGTTAAATCTTTAGAGATAAAAATATTTGTGTTCTTAAATTTTTGCAGCTTTAGACTGTAAATTGATTGAGCATCCCAAAATGATTTTAGGGTGATTAGGTACTTTGGTGGGGTTTGTTGTATTTGTCCCTGCAGCAAAGAATATTACCAAGAAGCGCCACTCCCTAAACTTCACATTGTAAATGCTGTGCCTCCTTTTCCCAGCATGCATAGCGCGCCGGAGTTCTTTAGCGCCTCTGGTGGATAATAAAATTCATTTAGAAATTTCCAGTCAAGTGCGTAAATGCCAATTTCACGTGAACAACACATTAAAATGTCATTTTCACATTATTTCATTGTCAGCTCATATCCTAGTGTGCGAATAAAGAAAATTATCACAAATTTCCAACGTCAACAAAAACTGATCAATGTGAATAGTATCGATGTCCATCATAATTGACCAGTATGATGTCACTCAGTTGTACCAATTGTTCTCTGTTCTCTGTTCAAGACGTAACTTGGTTAAATAGGCGCCTCCTGTTGGCATAGTGCGTCCTACTTACGAGAGTTTGTGTTCTTGGTCTTCCTTGCCTGCAGTGTCTTTGGCGCCACTTTCTCCCCTGGTGTTTATGGGTGTACTGCGAGGATTCCCTACGGTCTTCTTGAGAAATAACTTGATAGAAAGTTTCCAAGTGCAATCTTAGGGTCCTCCTGGCCAACATCTAGGCCACAGAGTTGCTTACACATTTCTTGTGTTTATAGAAACCCTGTGATCTAGGTGTAATTATCAAATTGTTTCGTCTGACGTCTCTTTCAGGTGGCGTTCTGTTTTGTGTCATATTTCCTTAACCTTGATCGCTTCCAGTCACTCTAGGATGTTTTGACATGTTGAAAACCGACATGCAGTTACCAAGTTTGACGCATGTTTCATATAATAGCCATTTTTCAAAACACAAGTACACAATCTTCAGTCATTGCTCCTTATTCATTGATATTATGTCAAAACAAAACCTAGGTTAATTTAGGATGAATTATTCTAGGAATTTAAAAGGAAATTCAAGTACAGTTCGATGTAGCCCGAGAAATCTGATGTTCGCTTAGCTCTTATTTATTATCTGATATATCTTATGAGTGCTAGAGTATGGCCGCTCACTATATAAACGTCACAATATGAATAAGAGCCGACAACGGTGTGCGGTCAAAAAGAGTTTCTCGGGCTAAGTTTGATGGTGTATTGCTGTGGCTCTGCCTTCTGTGGTGTGACAAAACTAGAATTGGATAGGCCTATATCAGTGTATGGTGATGCAAGGTAGGTGTGCAGTGTTGAACATGGTGGAGGGAGCCTTATTATGCAATGGGGCTGGTGTGCAGGAAGTGGGCCTGGAACCCTATCAAATGGAATCTTGAAAAGTCAATAAGTACTTGGAAATTAGCATATCAAAAAACTGAAAAGAGAAAGCTTGGGTGCAACTGCGTCTTAGAAAAATGACAATGATATGAAATATAAGTCTTGCTTGGCATCAGTATGTTGAATTAAAATGTGGAAAATGCCCTAGACCAGCTAAAAAAGGCCAAACTTTAAATATTCAATGGAAAGTTAGGGTCTGTATAGTTAGGAAAGTGAGACCATCACCATCATCGTCAATCTCGGGGGAGTGACACTAATTAGATCAGAAAATAAGCACAAGGACTTGGCTAAATACAAAAAACCCAAAGTAAAACATTCCAGTAAAACATTGTGAGAGAAAATGTTACATAATGGCTTGTGAAAATGGAAATTTACTAGAATTTTTGTTACAATAAAATGTTTGCATAACACTCTATTTTTTGTGAACATATGATGACCCCAATGCTTCAAATAGAGAATTGAATTTACGCAAACAATTTAATCATTTGCCAAACAGAACTCAGAAATCTGAATATTTTATTTTGAAGACTCAAGTCTTCAGCAGGGTCCCTCTCAGACTAATTAGGAGTCGCTGTTGAGGGCTCCCCCTTGAGGATATTTTTCAACATTGCAACTTAAAGTTTAAAAAAGCCTTAAATGATGACTGAAAGATATCGTATTGTGTAATTGAAGATGAATTGTGGTGGTAAAATTCATCCCCATGAGTTCTGAGTTCTTATGAGAGATCATGTAGCAGGCATTTTGAATTGATAGATTTAGTAAGAATCATCACTTTGAGATCCACACCCAATAGGAGAGTAAAATTGTAATTGTTTTGGTTCTTCAAGTAAAACACAAAGAAGAAGAATAAGTGGACGACAAGAAGAAGGAAGGAAGAAGGAGGAAAAGAGGAGGAGGAAGAAGAAGAGCAAGAAGACGAATATCTTGGTCTATTCCTGTTTAGTCCAAGATTTTAGACACATACATATATGTAATATTATTTATTTCGCATCAGTCATCGATTTTTAACGTTAAATATAAATTACATTGAATGATTACGTAATTACATTATCATATTTAGATAATATGAAACATAATATTTCGCTGAGATTACCACAATCAGTTGATATAGACTAAATTAAATGACACAATTTTCCATGAGCGAACACAATTCTAATAAGGAACATCCGTGAATAGAATCTATGCACTAGGTATTTTAAAATGGCTAAAAATAGCACAATGCCTGTTTTGAGTCACACAATAGTAATTTACCAACAATTATTTCTGTCATTTCAAACTTGGAATTCCAGAGTGGAATAAAGCAAGCAGACATATTCGGTAAGTAAAGGTTTAATGTTTATATATTTATTTAGAAATATTACATATAGGGGCCTAGTGGAAATTGCAGACTGCATGAAGATGAGAAACACTTGTGCTTGAACAGGCCGGCTATGGCTGTAATAATACGAACTCGGTTGAGCTCCCCTGTGAGGGTGACATATTTAATATCCAATACACGAATTAACAAAATTGGACACTGCTAACCTTTTGGTTGGTAATATCACGGCCCAGATATATATATATAAGATAAAATTGTATTTTGTGTCACATGAATTACAGAGAAACATTAGCTCAAGGAGCTATAGACAAGAGGGATAGAACTAACTTATGGGCTGCTGCTGCTGCTGCTAATGCTAATGCTGCTGCTACTGCTGCTACTGCTGCTGCTGCTGCTGCTGCTGCTACTAATCTGCTGGATTTTCCTGGGGTACATTTCCTGGGGGCATTTTCTGGGTGACTCGGGAGGGAGTTAACTAACTTCGTTGGTAATTTCCCGCTCAGAGAAACAGGAAAACTATCTGAGTGTAGTAGAATTGGATTTAACTAACGTCAGATAGGTATGTAAAGTGGTTCTTTGGATTTGTGTTTATATATTATACGAAATAAAGTGAGATCAACACAAAGCTAAACTTAACATCTTAATAACTGTGCATTATAATTATTGATCTCAATGCTACCAAGGACACCAAAGTCCACATGTACAACAGAAGTCCACACTAAATGTGTATGACGACTGAGTCACTGGCTGACAGGCTGACAGGACTGTTGACTTGGCT
The DNA here is from genome assembly GCA_932294295.1 of Alitta virens. Classification (NCBI taxonomy): domain Eukaryota; kingdom Metazoa; phylum Annelida; class Polychaeta; order Phyllodocida; family Nereididae; genus Alitta; species Alitta virens. The sequence continues at coordinate 27,144,064 of OW028578.1, forward strand.
GTTGACTTGGCTGTTGTTTGACTGTTGCTTGATATTGCTTGGCAACCAGCTTCAACAAACTTCATGCACTCAATGCAGAAATGCAGAATTCCACAAAGTTCTAAGTGCTGAACTGTAGAGTAGACACTACCAATTGCTGAACTTCAGCGGCTGGCCTGCTGGTAGATTGGTTTCTCTCTCTGTGGGCCACTGCCTGACCCACAGACTATAATAAAATAAAGTTGAAGTCCATGACGCAGCATTAAACCAATGATGCAACACAATGGCCATGTGTGCACACACATTTGAACCTACTGTATCAAGTTAAGCATACATGTGCACAAAATCATTATTACTAATTAGTAACATTGTTACAATAGCATAAACTGCATTGTATGCACACTAATGAATACCTTACACCATTACTGTGTATATTCTAAATACACAGTATGAAATATGTTGCCACATGGCAATCCACAAAACCATGTGCTCATGTGAAATTTACCTTGACACTTGTCAAGTTAATTAAAAAGCTATTCACATGAAAATCGCTACACAGCACTATCAAAACTGCTACACAATGTTTATGCTGTGGGTATTAATTAAGTGACTACCTTGGCTGCAAATTAGTCACCGCCTAAGGCAACAAAGAGGCAAAACTTAACAAGCAAACACTTAACAAGCAAACAAATGTCTTGCAAAATAAGCAACATCTTATGCAACTGATCCTGCAAAATATTGAACCCAGCCTTAATCATTTTTGTTAATGATTAAGTAATAGATAAGTGGTATAAGTTAGATAATGCCCTTGTTTTCTTCGACATGGGATTATTGCTCAGCTAACGCCTCGCAATAACTCCCATGTCGAAGAAAACGGGGCATTATCTATTACTTACAGTTACAGTTGCTCCTCTCAGCTCCAAGGCTGCTGTGGTTTTGACCACAGACTAGGATCAAGGTCTCCATCTGGATCAGGAATGTGCAGCCAAGCATGAGCCACTGAACCAGAACATCTCAGGGATTTGGGAACTTGCACTCTTAAGGACTATAGGAATTTAGTCATTAGATTTTGTTACAAGGTATATACATTCAATTCTACTAAGTCTTTCCTGTCCCAGCCACTCGTGCAGAAATGCAATCTATTAGATATATTCTCTCAAGTGTTTTACTAAATTATTCTTTAGACTTACCTGCAGGTTAATTATAGCTCTTTCAGTGGAGCACAGTCTAAGGTTTCACATAAATTAAAGGGCTACTTGGGGAATACCCTCCTTTACAGACATTGAAGAAATACCTTCTTAAAAAAAAAAGTAATTATGCATAGTTTAAATGCTCTTTGCAATAGAGTTGTTGTTGGTAATTATGTTTCTGTGACATATCCATGACATATAGTCTCACTGAAAGTCTATTTACTTATGATCCCACAGCCCCATTTTGATTTACAGCCAATTTCATTCGCTTGGCAACTCCTTTCCAGACCAAAGAGAGCTGATCCAGAGGACGTCATGTGAATCAAGAACTCCCATTGGTTAAAGCAGTCAGCTAATGTACACATTTTAACAAATTCACCTGTTAACACTTAATGATAGTCACTTAATCCTATATCATCTCATCTGGATCATACCAATGCACAATTACTGTTTTTGATGTTCCCACTTTCTTTTTCTCATTATTTTCAAATTAAAATTAATTTATTTATCTAGTTGTTTTTATTTTTCTTTGCTCTTAAGGTGACCCACACTAACAAGCCCTGGCTACTATGAGTCCCCTGGCCGTTACTTTTGATGATTTGTGTTCGTGTTATTGCTACTGACTGTATTTTGCTTCACGTTAAATAACAGATAGCCGAATAAAGTCATTTTCTCTCTCTACAAAATTCCTAGACATGGGCCTTACAGGCTGCGAGGCATGATACTTTCAATGCATCACTAATTCCGTATCTCTGAAAAATGTCAAGAATGACAACCCTTCCAAAGCGCCCAGGCAACGGACGAAAATATGTGCAGTATGTCAACAAATCCCATATTTGGCAGAGGGGGGTGGGGGGGGGGGGGGTGCATAGGGGTATTTAGATAATATATAGGTAACCACACAATGTTGAAAGCCAAAAATAGAGAATTACGGAAAAAAGAAGAATGAATGATGCATATATGAATAACGAATGAATGAATAAATGAAAGTTAAAATAAATGATGTTAATATCTAAGCGTGATTATTTGTAGTTATAAGTATATGTTCTCCGTAGAATGAATGAATGAAAAAACGATTTATAAATTAAATTAATGAATTAATTATATATACCAACTGGTGGAAAATCACAAATAGATCTGATAAATATTGACATAATTAATAATGCTTTTACTTTATAATGATGAATGTAAAACAGCAAGTTAGAACTGGAATTAAACAAACTTCTAATAACTCAATGGAAATAATAAAGCCTGCATGTTATAGAAACTTTATACTATTTATACTTGCATTGAAGTATCTTGTTTCTAATTCGGATTAACGGACCTTCATGCATGGGATTTGCCTGCAGCAGTTAAGTAGGTCAGGCTTAACAGATTGGAACTGGGTTAACAGGCCACAAAAAACTTCATGCAATACATTTGATTCTTGATCATTCTTCAAACTTCTCACTTGGCTAGCCAGGACTGTACAATATATAGTCTAACCCCTCCCTCGCCGTCTCGCTCTATTTAACATGTACCTGGCCTGTCATAAGTTCACCCTGAGCAGCTGCTTCGAAGGCATTGAACTCGGATAAATGCAGACGACATTGAAAGTAAGTTTGTTGCATGATATAATGCGGGTCGATTATAACCTACTTAGCTATAGCTATTGGTGAACTTAATCTCGTGATAAAAAGGTTTTGATTAGAATTGAGTTTACGCCAGATCCAGTTGCCTCAGGTTTTCAGGATTGCACGTTTGGTTTTCTAGCTACATGGTCAATAACATGTTCATTTTTTGATTCTACCTATTTAAAAGTATTTTAATTTATTTGAGGTGAGTCTACATTTATATATAGTGTGATCTTAATAGTAAGGTCTTAAATTTATATTCATTTTGCAAAAAAAAGATTATAAAAAAAATATATATTTTTTTCATTATTGCCTTCTTACAAGATTTTAATATTCTCAGACCACAAAAAGTGATATATGGAGCATACAATTTAAACATAAATAATGTTATACACATATAATATAAATATATACATATATAATGTACACCAGGACTAAATATAATAAAATTAGAGATTATAATCAACAGAGATATTTGGAAACTTTACAAATATGAATTAAATACAGTAACAATGACTTTAAGTTCACCTCCGCTGCTTAGATCAATGACGTATAATATTTTACGATCGTTACGTTGGTCACGTGCCTTTTACTGCATTGCGGTCATTAACTCAAGAGGGCGCTGCTTGAACAGTATCTCTGTGTTCTACAAATAATTTGAATTTTATGCATTTCTTTCCCACTGATAACGCGACATTGGTTAGGACCTTAGATTAGAAGGACAATTGCTAACCCAAGTTTTGCTACACATGTTGGCGGATTTAAATCAGGTTGACTTAAATTGATTTAAATAACAAAAATCATTGATTAAAATCAAAATGTAGTTTTCACTACTATATATGGATGTTAATAAGTCGGTGGTGCATTTTCTTGTAATGAAAGAAAACCAGCGGTACCTATTCTTTTCTATCTTTTTAGAAGGATTTAAACAGAAAATGCAAAATAGGCCTAAGTTTTAAAAACACCGAAAATGCAAATATTGTTAAAAGTTTTAAAATATTTTATGAGTTGCTTTTAGCAATATTTAGGACAAGAAATTATAATAACATTTGGTATTATAACATTTCATAATTATTATTCAATGATCGTTTAAAAAAAATCTAATGAAAAATTCGAAGAAAAAAAAAATCCCCAACCCTGAGTCATATCGTAAAATACGCATAATATGAAAACCATACAATGAAATGAATATTACATTGTCCAAGTTATTAAAGCCTGATTCATTTGTATTCAGTAGTTTATAGTTACACAGTTACACCAAGACTAATAAGTCTGCTCTCGGGACCAGTGGCGTAACTAGGGTTAGTAGAGGGGGGCACTCAGGGGGGCACAATGTTTTTGGGCACCTGGGAGGGGGGGGGGCACATCCGTTGAGTTGGGGGGGGCACAGCCTTTAAGTTGGGGGGGCACAGCCTTTGAGTTGGGGGGGCACAGCCTTTTAGTTGGGGGGGCACAGCCTTTAAGTTGGGGGGGGCACAGCCTTTTAGTTGGGGGGGGGCACAGCCTTTTAGTTGGGGGGGCACAACCTTTTAGTTGGGGGGGGCACAGCCTTTTAGTTGGGGGGGCATAGCCTTTGAGTTGGGGGGGGCACAGCCTTTGAGTTGGGGGGGCACATCCTTTTAGTTGGGGGGGCATAGCCTTTGAGTTGGGGGGGGCACAGCCTTTTAGTTGGGGGGGGCACAGCCTTTTAGTTGGGGGGCACAGCCTTTGAGTTGGGGGGGCACAGCCTTTTAGTTGGGGGGGCATAGCCTTTTAGTTGGGGGGGCATAGCCTTTGAGTTGGGGGGGGCACAGCCTTTTAGTTGGGGGGGCACAGCCTTTTAGTTGGGGGGGCACAGCCTTTTAGTTGGGGGGGCACAGCCTTTGAGTTGAGGGGGCACAGCCTTTTAGTTGGGGGGGCATAGCCTTTGAGTTGGGGGGGGGCACAGCCTTTTAGTTGGGGGGGGCACAGCCTTTTAGTTGGGGGGCACAGCCTTTTAGTTGGGGGGGCACAGCCTTTGAGTTGGGGGGGCACATCCTTTTAGTTGGGGGGGGCACAGCCTTTGAGTTGGGGGGGGGCACAGCCTTTGTGTTTGGGGCAGGGGGGGGGGCACGTGCTCCCCCCCCCATAGCTACGCCACTGCTCGGGTCGGGGTACTTGCTAATATGAATAATTGTTGAGCAAGGAGACCTCACTTAGATGGATGTTATTGCTGGCTCGAGGCCACCTGGAGAGATTAATATTAAATAATGTACAATTAATAGATTCAAACGCAATATGGAAATTACTCTCAACAGTTGTTGTTTATCTGCATTACTCATCTCAAATTAAAGAATATACTGGTGAAAAACATTATTATGATGAAGCAGTAGGATGAAAATTTATACAAGTAGTTTTCAATATTGCAGTCTGCAGTATTAAATGCAATGTGCTATTTGTCACATATTTCTTGAATCCGTCTAAACTATGTGTAAGCTATGGACATATTATTAAGGGTTTTGATGAATCTATGCTTAATACTCTGTTTTGCAAATTCATGTTTAATTAAGATAAGTCGTAGAGTAGGGTTTCACTGTATTAGTAGTTTATACAATGAAAAATTTGGCATGCATTGTCCTATTGTCTCAGCGCTAACATTGATAAGGTGGTTAGGGCCTCCTATACTCGATCAAATAAACATTAAATAGACAACTAAAAGTACAGTAGCCTATTGGATTCAGTATGTGTTGAAAAAGAATCTTTTAGATTCTTTTCCGATTAGAGAGATGCTATAGGCGCCACACTGGTTACTTTAAACATTATTAACCTTACATGTTAATACCCCAAAAATTACTAAAATTGTTATCATAATGTTAAGTCTATTTGTAGTTAGAGGCCGGGTATAAATCTAACGTAATTTATTTTAATACAATATACAATATGATATATATATATATATATATATATATATATATATATATATATATACGCATGTATTTAAAATATGTAACGGATAGCCTACATTTTGTATGTCACATTCCCGAAACCTTATAATATATACTGTATATTTTTGGAATAATTAACTTCCTCGTTAATCTACTTCTATATTGTGCTAAGGCCCATAAGGGTCGGCTGTTTTTGCCAGAGGTAAACTCCAATCTGGCTGGATCTTGGGCCAGTGTTATTTTACCAGGGTTTATTTACTTCATTATTCCTCATTTTATATTACAATGGAGCGGCAAGCCTTCTCTCGCCATGGCGACGTTGGCCTGCCAAATGCAAGTCAAAACGTCCGAAAACCGAAACGTCCGAGGCCGTAACGTCCGAAAATGTTCCGAAACGTCCGCAAACCAAAACGCCCGATTCCCGAAACGTCCGAATTATCCGAAACGTCAGATTTTTTCCAACTTTGGCAATGTGCACATTTGAACTGTTTTAACTTGAAGTAAATATATAATTTCCAATTCTTAACCACATTTTTACAACAACCTCCGTACCTGCCATTATTGCAGATATATGTTAGTGTAAAAACGAATGAAATTTGATAATAATAACAATGAAGTATTTTAATGTTTAGTTTTTTTTTTAACTGCACAACCCATAAAAAAGGAACCATAAATATATAAATAATACATCTCTGGACAGCGGAATACTTTGATTCCTCTCTCTTGGCATTGTCTCTTGTGTAGGGGGAGTGTGTATGTCACCTGACCTTTACATCCCTATGTTTTTATGTTGTTGATTTGATATACTTTTTATTAATAAATATCCAATAAAAAAAAAAAAAATCAAATATACTACAATGTTAAATACTATAATTTTTGGTTGTGGCAGGGCTTTCACCCATTGGAGGTGGATTTTACACAACCCCCCCCCCCCCCCCCCCCAACGACAACTAGTCTCAGTGACACTATACATAAATTACTACCAGCCCCTGTTTTCTATGGTTCGATCTAATAACGGGTTTGCGCTAATTATATATAATAGTTTAAATGCAGGGAGTATATTTCTTTTATATACGTATTTAAATAAAGATACATCCATCAGTAAATTGTTTACTTCTAGAAATGATAAATATACATAAACTGATTGCAAAGTTATTATGCATGTGTAACCTTCATGATGTATGTAATTAATACAAAACCATCATATTTGACTTCCTTTTTTTTTTGGCAACCACTAAATTCTACAAGCCTAAGGTCATAGGGGGGGGGGGGGTGGGGACTTAATTGACCTTTTCTGTAATTTCAATATGTATACCAGGCCAAATTATGCCATTGAGAACCAAGAATTTTTGAAATCTGCACAGTGCTCCCCCCATTACACAAGCCTGGAAATTTTGAAACTTTGTAATTCTGATGTCACCATTCGATTGCTCTTTTAAATAGCTACAGAATAAGTACCAACATCTAGTACCTTAAGTTAGATTTGTAACTCATTAAACTCATTATAAAGAGTTTATCGTGAAAAAATTGTTGAAAAATCTAGAATATGTAATAATATGTAGCAGTGCTCAGAGTTTTAAAATTTTTAGTTTTTTTCATATTGCGATGATCTAAATTATTAAGTCACATATTTAGTTCCATGAATTATACCCTGAGGAATCAATGCCTTTTTATGAAAACCCATATAATGATACAGGACAAATTTAAGGCTAGTTGTATAGATAAAGTTCAGGGAATATTCACATGTGAATCAAATGTCATGCTGTAAAGAAATTAAAATGTCAAACAATATATCACAATAGTCCTCATAAAAAAAAAACTCACCTGAAACAGCGAAGCACAAGATCTTATAAGGGACTTTCTTTTCCCCTTGTTGAATCCTTCTGGAAATGCATTTTCTTTGAGAAAGTTCTCAATCTGTGTGCACTTGAACTGCCAATTGTCCCACCTGGAAGATGTAGACTCACTGACTTCTGCATTTTCAGAGGCCATTGTTGTCTAGTAGTTAATTGGTAGATGATGTGTTGATCATTCAAAATTTGCGAATGCAATGATTGAACAAGGTCAGAAACTCTGATATTTTCCGAGGGTGACTTGGGGTGTGGCTTAATTGACGAAGATAGACACCTAAGTCTTAATTATGCATATTTGATTTAGGGTGGAAAACTTGTGGAATGTGGGAGGGTGTGCATTGGATAAATAAATTAATGCAAAAATATGATACAAGTGCAGCTGGCCTGTGTGGTATGGTCAAGATGTAAGATAACAATTTTAACATGTTTCATACTTTTTTTTCTTTTTCTTTTTTAACTTGCGCTGATCTCTTTGAGAGTGTAGAACTGCGAGCTAGCTTTGATAGCACAATAAGATAGTTTAGTTTTTAATATGAAAGATAATCAAATCATGTAGTAAAACATGCCACGTGAGTACGTATACGTCATCCTTAATCATGAGGATTTCCTTGCACAATGCAATAAATGATGATTATGTGTACTTAATCAAACTTGTTATAAATTGAATTGAACATGGATAATGGGGCTTTTTTTTTTTGTATGGAATTTTCTTATCTTGAAGTTAACATCAGGATATTTTGTTCAACACATTGATGAAATAGACAAATAACATGTATTTTCAATATGCTATTTTGATGTGGGCAGATCTATTCATCTGCTTGTCTATTGACAAATCACTAAAGGAAAGGTAGTCTACAATAAATAATATTGGTGCCAGCTTTTTTAAAGATGAGGATCTGTGTTAAAGATTACATAATCCAAATCAAACACGAGAAAGAAATTTCTTATCCCCCCCCCCCTTCATTTATCTTTCTATAATAAATTAACTCCTTTCATTATATTTTAATTGCTTTTTTTTCTATCCATCTATGCATCTATTTATCTACCTATCTTTCTACCTACCTATCTACCTATCTACCTGTCTACCTGTCTGTCTGTCTGAAAACTCGGCCTCAATCAGCGACTGAATGATTGAGTTGTCAAGAAAATCGTAGCAGTATTTATAGTGAAAATGTTTCTCTATATTAAATGTTCTTAAATGTGAGGTGGGCTCATAATAATGGCCTGAATGCCAAGATAGATAGATATATGATAATTAATTAGTCTAGCGGTGGTCTAGGGGGGCCGTAGCCTTGGGGGGGGGGGGGGGCAACAATTGCAACCTAGAACTTTACTGAATTGGTAGAAGTTTACTTAAGTGAACATCAGAAGTGTAATTTTTCTATGCATTTTTAATCATACATGTATTAAATCCAGCCAGTGTAGCCAGCATACACAATATTTCAAATATTTAAATACAGAAGATGGTATGTTATTAGACATGTATCACTCATCAGTCTCCAGACAACTCAGATATTAATGAGACTTAAAAATTGCTGAAAAATAATACTGCTGCAATTATTCAGTCTAAGATATAATTATGATTAGTTATAATTATACTGTCCAAGACTAGGCCTTTTCATACAATTCTATCTTCATCATCTAGGCTAGGCGCAGAAAAAGGTAAAAGTGTGCGTCTGTTCAGCATATAGAAGTTGAACTGAACTTTTTTTAACTACAGCCTTGTTATGCAATGTTAGTATATGGAAGTAGGCAGTGTCCTCCGTTACCATTTGGGATTGAAAAATGGGTGTCATATTTTTCTCAAATCACCCCACTGGCCTGTTATTTTGTGCATTAATTAGTAGCTGAATAGCCATTAGAAAATAATCTATTGCAAAAATACCAGTATAAACTGTGCATCAAAAAATTGATATGCTCTCTTTTTTTATTAGAGGGATGGGGGGGGGGGTTTGTTAATTGTTGCCTTCTTGGAAATCATAAGAAAATGAGATGTTTTTATGTGCCTTCTTTACTGATAGGTTTTTGTAATTTTGCCAATCAAGACTGCCCCAGCTCAAATCTCAAATTCAAGGTACAAATAGCTGTTCCCACCCCCACCCTCAATGTGTTTTATTATTTCCAAATATCATACGCTAGGAGAAATAAGGAGAAAACGGCAATTGTGTCCAAATCCCACAAAACTGTTGAAAGACATGCACAATGCATACAGGGCACTTGCATGGAAGTAACACTTTTAAATTTACGAATGTATATTAAATAGAATAATAAGATGGTACAAAAAAATTGATATGCTCTTTTATTTTAATTAGAGGGATGGGGGGGGGGCTTAGTTCCACCATGTCCTCCCCCCCCGCCCTCCCCCCAATTTCCATCACTGGCCTATTTCATCACGAACAAATTTGTAACTTTGTTATAATTTAATAAGAATCTTATCTACATATACAATGCAAATTATGTAGGCCAATGCATATAATGTCTAAATAATAATATATTTATTATTATTCAGGAACACATTTGCAGTTACACAAGTCTTAGTGACATCATAATGAGTTTATTATAAGGCTTTACAGGGTACAGGGGCGGATCCAGAAAATGTTTCACGGGGGGGGGGGGGGGGGTTGACAAATTAAAATGTATTGCGGACCGCTGAATTTTTTATATTAATATTTTAAAATAAAAGGTACTAGGCCGGGGGGGGGGGGGTTAAACCTGCTACTGCTTTAATGTGTCTTCAGTGAGGCCCTCTGATATGTGGGGTACAGCAGGGCTTTGGCTTGGATGGTGAAGTATGCATTGCTTAATAATATCATATTATACCAGGTATGTCAGCTAGTAATCTCAGAAATTTGATATGTTTTGGCTCGTCCATCAACTGTGCAAAGGCTATTCTATTAATCCGCCTCATGTAGCTGACAAAATACTGTGTGAGACCTATAACTGAATAATCAACTGCAACTCTTTTAATTTCAGAATAAAAACCTGAAATTTACTGCAACATTTCTATTATATTGGTCTTCTTAACCTTTATGAATCTTTTTGATATACCGTAACGGAGGGTATTATCGACCGGGCGGGTATTTTCGACACTCGCATTAAAATGTTAACAATTTTGTTAACAAACTAATTTAAGTGTCGAAAATACCCTTTACATGCACTCAGTCAATCACCGTCATCCCATGACATAAGTCTGGTACAGGTCTGTTGTTTAAAGAGAGCTTTACTCGTTTACATCATGAAACATCGTCCCACACATATATATCCTGTATGGAATATTAGGTGAGCCAATGAATTTATAATAGACTTTGACTGGGACACAGCTGTGTCTATATATATCTACTATACTATAGGGGCGTCTGTCCAGCTGTGTCATATTGTTCAAATTATATGTAAAAAGTTTAGTAAATCATTACCAGTACTATTGGGAGAGAGACAGATGAACGCACTGATTTATCTATATTACGTCAGGATGAGTTATGTATAGTGAACGGAAACAATTAATAAAATCATTAACGCACGAGGAAGTATGTCAATTACTTTTAATAATTAATATCATATATGATTATCTTTCGCAGGAACTATTCTATTCATAGGTTGGTCATAAACGTTTCTATAGCAGTGACAGAATCAGAGAGCATGGTTCAAACTCACTTATAATATGGCTTAAATTCTGCACAATGTAGCGCTTGTAAACTATTTTTATCAGAACAGGAACTGTTTAATTCTTGTGTTGGCCAAATATACCTTGGATGAACTAGATCATCCAAGAATAGACGTTTTCTGCTAGTACCAGCTCGAATTAAGATATCGTATATAGCTGACCTACAAAAGCAGAGTGATCGAGGGTGGGGCTACATTCATGTGGGCATATGCTCATTATTCAAGATTACATGTTTTTTTTTTGTCCAGATAACCGGCCGGAAGTGTCAGTCAAATATTGTTTGGTTTAACTATAGCTACAATGGGAGTCTATGCTGGGACAAGTAAAAGACCCCACCCATGGGGTAAATGTACAACATGGTGTGGATTTCAAACAGGCTTATCTCATTATGGCAGTTTATCATGCTTATAAGCCAGATATAAACTTCAGACCCAGTAGCATTGGGACAGATTGAAAACCCACTGAAGGACTAATTGATATTACAAACAATTTAGACTGATTTCAAGAGTTGCTCTTTAAAGTTTAAAATGATATGGAGTCATAAGGAGCTGATAAGTCAAACCATTTTGGCATAATGCATGTTAAAGAATGTATGGCAAGTCATTTTAACTACACTGTAAAACTTTATTGAATGTAGTTTGAACCGCACTGTTAATACTATATATATAGCTTTTTTTCATATCAGAAAAGATACATATGTCACATATCTACTCACTACATCTATCTAAAACTACACCTACAGAAATATGATATACAAGTTCTCATTATTTTATACATAATATATAGCTTAATGTTCAAGGTCCCAGTTGCCATAATTTGATGTTTTCTGGGCTGCTCTTAGACATTCAGTGTTAAAGTGAAATAAAATATAAGTATATATACATAAAGGATAGAGGATAAATCACAGATCAAATCACAAATACTGATTACAATATCAATATTAGATTAAAATTTTACAAAAATATATACAAATACTGATCATAATATCACAATAAGATTCAAATTTACACAAGATAAGAATGGTCACATGTATAAAAATTCATACTTACAACAACAAAATTTCTGTAGATAACAGCAGGATACTGCCAAAATTAAAAAACAAATTTTCCCTCCATAGTTGCGTCCTATGATAAAGTATATGTTTTGGCTGTATAGTGTTGATTGGCAGCTAGCTCCTTGCTTAACTCCGCTAGCTGCAACTATAGTTAACACACACCCCAGAGGAACTATGCGAATACACACGATTCAGGCAACACTGTATGTCTATACTCATGGGAATTTAGCATGTTTTGAAAGACTAACACGGTAGCGATGGCAAATTGCAATTGTGTTGTTCGTGTCCATTGTTAAAACGCAATGGGGAATTGTTAATACACAGTGGGGCATTGTGTAAAACTAAATATCGTCATATAGGTAGTTTATACAGTGTCTATTATCAGTGATTATTTATCCGTATTATATTTATCCATTTTCAGATTCATTGAAGCTCGTTTTAGCAAAGTGATTACGTAAGAGGGACCAATTCATGAAAATGATGGACCTGATCACATGACCAAGATGACGCAAGTTTGTTTGCGTTCAGCCGTGTCCACAAAGCTGCTTCACAACATATCAGAGAATCTTACTCATTGCTACAGGTAGCAGCAACTGGAAGATACGCTGACTCAGATTAACACCAGCATGGCAGATGCAGACGATGATACTATCAAAACGTGTTGCCATGGCAACAACATGTTGCGTCAGATGAACAGGCACACTTCAATTCGAATCGCGTTCAGGCTCTTAGTTTCTTTTGCTTTTACGACGATTATCGTGGAAGCCATTTTCCTTCTAACGGGAGTACTCTACCTCTCCGCTAGTCCACTCAGTGACGTCACCATCAGAAGTACTAAGAATGCGTCTGTGACGTCATGGAATGTTTTACGTTCTTTAAATGGAATCGCGTCTGATTCACTCGTACAAAATGGAAGCAAAGCTATCTCCAAAGATGGAACTATATCACCTCAAAGCCAAACAAAATTGGAATCAAAATTAACACTCAGACAGCAACATAACTCATCTGCGGTTAACGTCACTACTTCCATGACGTCAACAAATAATTCGAATACGCCAGCTCCCGCAACAAAGACACAAGATAACAAAGTATACTTCAGAGTCTTGGTGCATTACTTCATCACCTTAGAAAGTTTGTGCTCTGCGAAAATCCCTTCAATGCCAGAGGCGAAAAGAAAATTAGCTTGTCCCTGCATATCACCATTTTTAGGTAAGTGATGTTTTATCAAATTATTATACTTATACTATATAATTTATATTGATATTCTCCAAGAAAATGTGCTCGACCAATCAAATTTCTGCATTCGTATCATGTGACTGTCCAATTTTATCGTTGCATCGGTTTGAAATATATATATTGGTGAGTAAGAGTTATATTGGACAGATTAAGTTATATTGGACAGGAAACGTTGGATTAGATTCCTTATCAAGTGACCTTTCAATCTGGTCATTTTATTGGATAACAATATGCAAATGGTGGATAGGAAGGTCAAGGAGATGCGCTATTAAGTTTTATTGATTCCGAAAAGCTATATTGGACTCCGCTAATGTATTGTCCAATAGCTTTTCATCAACCAATTAAATTATTGGATCCTTATCTTTGCACTGTGTGATAAATCTCTGCCATGAATATTTTCAGTAACCTGTATAATTTTTGATAACTTTTTAAAGAAACCCTGGCCATTATAGTCGTACAGCCAACTTCATAGACTTGGAAACGAAATTTGTTAGGTCAGATATGTGAATCCAAGATTCCCATTGGTCGAGGGACTGCCTGGATTCACATGACGTCTAATGGAGTTTAGTTTCCAAGTCTATGAAGGTGGTCTTAAACGTGAAATGCAATGGCAAGAATAAGATTGAGTCCAAGAATCGATGTTCGTAAATTTGTGAGATGGTCTTAAATGGGTCAATGCAATGGTCATGTACCAAATGGTATTTTCCTCTGATATTTTTTATTGAATGTGAATGAAAATAGATATATCATAAAATGTTACTTACGTACCTGCTTGCTTACTTACTTAATTACTTGCTTACTTGCTTACTCACTTGCTAACTTACTTACTTACTTGCTTACTTACTAACAAGTTTACATGCTTACTTACTTACATGTTTACTTGCTTACTTACTTACATGTTTACTTGCTTACTTACTTAATGTTTACTTGTTTACTTACTTGCTTACTTACTTACATTTTTACTTACTTACTAATATGTTTACTTGCTTACTTACTTACTTACATGTTTACTTACTCACTTATTTACATGTTTACTTGCTTACTTACTTGCTTTACCTTACTTTCTCACTGAGATAAAAAAAAACTTTTTGCCCATACTTTTTGTTAGTAATAAGATGAAAGTATCGCTGCTGAGGACTGAGGAGCCCCCCCCCCCCCCTGCCCACCTTATCCCCCCATAACATAAAAAGTATAAAGAGCATAAAATATTGTATTTTGACAGATCATGACACCCAATGAATGTGCACACTCAGTCAACCATAGATTAGTTATAAAAATATATATGCGCATATTTTTTGGTTTAGTTATAGAGCCGCAGTAAATATATTCCTAACTTTGTAACCTGCAAACTATAATGTGAATGTTAACATCATTACAGTGATATAATTATGATATCATTGATTCTGATGACACCTCGAACTACCTCTGTACCCCTCCCCTGCATTGATGTGACTATGGTCATCTGTAATATTTGGTTTAAATTAAAAATGTAAAGAAAACTCAGCATATATTGGTCTGCAGTTTATTAACCTACGTAAGTTCAATATTATGAACAATATATCTACGATTTTTCAGTCGATGTTACCATGAAAAATATTGTAGGACTGGGCTTGTGCGAAATTAATCCTCTTTAATCGGTTTTACATCAGCAGGCCAGTTGCACTGACATCTAAAATATACGTTTATTACTTTTTTGTTGATATTATGCGTTACAATACTGTTACATAAACTGCGTATCCTGTCCTAAATTCAATTCAACTTTATGCATTCAATAGTTCATTAATTCGTTCATTCAGAGTATCATACATACTAGTGTTGTTTTTTCTTCATATAGACTTTAAGTTTATCTTGAGCCTCATTTAATTCGATTCATTTCATTAAATCTGTATATTATCAAATATATCGATGTGTACATTAGTTCAGTAGAACTCCGCCATTAAGACCACCCTTAAATTTAGACCGCCCTTAATTAATGAGGTGGTCTTAATAGTTATTGTTAGTACCGTTGCATTATCTCTCTATTAAGACCACATCACCATTAAGTCCGGTCACCTATTTTTGGACCCAAATGTATCCTTGCTGTTTTAACTCTATTAAGACCACCTCACCATTAAGTCCGGTCACCTATTTTTGGACCCAAATGTACCCTTCGCCATTAAGGCCTGGGAATTTGTACCAGCAGTGGTCTAAATGGCGAGAATTAATCCACTATAAAAATCACAGAAATATATTATTAATGCCCCACTTGACAAATAACATTACAGTGTACCCTCGTCTTATATAACTTTATTTACTTATTAAATATATTTATTTAAAAAGGATTAAATTGCTCAATGCAAACTGGTTTTCAGCAATGCCCTTTACATAAGTACAAATTAAAAGATTTTACAAAAATGCATTGACAATAAAAGTAAAAACTTTAAATCTATAACAGTAAAAACATACATAAGGATAAAATATTACACGTGCAGATTCCTTTTCAGTTGTTTCTTAAATCCATCTATGTTTGTAATTTCTTTGTCAAGAGAACCTTTTAAGAAAAGTAAACAGTGGTTTTAATGGTGAAGTGGGAATTCCCACCATTGCATTACCTCTCTATGAAGACCACCTCAGACACCATAATTATTAAGACCATTAAATTTCTGCACCCAAGATGGTTGGTCTCAGTTACAGGTATCCATTGCAAATGACGAATTATGATATTAATTATTTTGCTTTGTGGGATACAGTATTACTCATTCGCGTTATGTCCAGTAATGATGATACAGCCTTGCTCTTCGATCATTACCGTGGGAATCTCATATTAAAAAGCTTTCTCCAGAATTATGGTGGACGAACCTTGAATGTATGATATTGAAGGAATGTTATGGGCAAATACAGTTGAGTTCAAAAGTGTAGAAAGGATCTAAAACCAATGAGAAAAAATTAAGGGAAATGCTAGAATTTATATAAGGATTATAGGAATTTAGGATGGTAATTATTTGCTTAAGAGGAAAGATGTGGAAATGAAGTGAAATGTATTCTACTCGAGTGAAGGCCTCTTTAAACTTTTGAGCCTCTCTGTATAAACATGCTCGCTACATTATTTTGTACTTCCCATGCATGCATTTGACCTCTTGAGGGGGCCATTGGTCATTCTTGTGTGTGTGGTCAACCTGAAGATGAAAGTTCACTGAAATCAGGTGAGGTCACTGACCATTGAGATTTGAAAAGCTGAAAAGTGAATGGCGTTACCCACCTGTGACCACCAAAATTATAGACTGGAACATGCTCACTCCATGCAATGCTAAGTTACAGAATTGCATAGAAATGTCAGAGCAATTGCGCAATGTCACCTCTAATGGTGACAAATGTAAATTATGCTGATGAATGAAAAAAAAATATTTTGTTGAAAGGTGGAATCAAAGTGCTACTTTAGTAGATATCAATATAACAAGCCATGATCGTTAAATTAATCAATCAATATATCGATTCAACTATCTATCTATCTATCTATCTATCTGTCTATCTATCTATCTGTCTATCTGTCTATCTTTCTGTCGGTCCATCTTTAGCTGTCTGTCTGTCTATCTATCTATCTATCTATCTCTCTATCCATCTATCCATCTATATAACTATCGATCTATCTATAAATCTATTTATCTATCCTATATATGTATCTATCTATGTATATATGTATCTATGTATCTATCTATCTACCTATCTACCTATCTACCTATCTATCTATCTATCTATCTATCTACCTATCCATCTATCTAACTATCTATCTATCTGTCAAAGTGTCTTATTCATGATTAGCAATCTAGACATGGAGCAGTTATGAACATGTTTCATCATATCATTGGTGGGTGCTGTGACCTAGAGGTAAGGTGTTCACCTGCTTATCATGAGACTGCAGGTTCGAAACCACCTCAGGGATTGGGCTGATCCTATCCAAGTGAAATGGGTTCTTGGCAATAGCGCCGAGACTCACCAACCACAGTGATGGCACTGGTGTGAGCACTTAAGCGCCATGTTCAATGCTTAATGCTCCTCCCAAGATAGCATTCCAAATTGTTTCAACGTCGGCGCGATGTCGACAATGTTGATACGATGCTGTAACGACAGCCCAGATAGCATTCCAAATCGGCCCAGCATCATTTCCATATAGGCCTATATGGAAACGATGCTGGGCCAATTTGGGATGCTATCTGGATTAGGGAGTTGAGAAAGAACTGTCAAGTATGTAATTGTAAAGTCAGTTGATAACAGACTATAAACCCTGATTTACTGACATTTACATTTGACTTAATTTCATTGCAGAGGGCCGTAAACCAGTTCAACAAGAAAACCTTCCAACAATAGGAGAACTGGAGTTGACCTTGACCCAATTAGAAGATGGGGGTTATTTTAAACCCAGCAGCTGTTATGCGAGGCACAAGGTGTCCATTATTGTGCCCTTCAGGGACAGAGAGGAACACCTAAACATTTTCTTGAACCTCATGCATAACTTCCTACAGAAGCAACTTATAGAGTACAGAATATTTGTCGTTGAAGAAGTGAGTGATTTCAATGTCTCAATGTTACTGGGTTTGAAGCTTAGCCAGCTTGTATGACCACAGCGTCACCATGCGCTCTTAGAAAATATGGTATGTTTCAGAAAAATGTTCGTTTCACCGGTGTCCATCCAAAATTTTGCATAAAATCAGCCAAGATATTGTTTGTCCTTAGACAATGATTTTATAAATCAAACAATGATGTTGGTTAGCTAACAAGTTCAATGTCTAAGCACAAACGATATCTTGGCTGATTTTAAACAAAATTTTGGATGGACACCAGTGAAACAAACATGTCGGAAAAGGTACAATCTCTTCTAAGAGTGTGATACACTTGCCTCAGCATCGACACTAAGTACAAGGAACCTCCAATTTAACATCTCATGCAATCGACATCCAGCTAGGATGCATAGCTCATGAAGAGTGCCCGGGCTGGGGATCACAGGAACTTTAGATCTAGTTTATTGAGATTTTTCTTGGAAGCAAGTAACTGATCAACATCTTTCCTTCTTCGTACCAGGTGTCATAAGACAACATAATCTGGATAAATAATGATAAGGATAAACTATTATATTCCTACCTCTGAAATATTTTTATCATGTATACAGGGGCGTCAATTTCTCTTGACAGGTGAAGGGGATGCAGGCCTGTTTATGTGCGGACACTAGCCAAGCAGTTAAATAATTGTGGATCATTGATGCCAAACTATAAAATTGTACTGATATGTGATATCAAGTGTAAAACTGTTTAACAAAGCATAAATGATCCAAAACAAATGTGTGTGAAAAGGGTAATTTTCATATGTGAATTTCAGGGAGGGGGGAGGGGTGATTGCATTTATCATCCCCCCCCCCCTCCTTCCCAAAACGTGGGGGGTATATATCCCCAACATCACCCCCTGAATCGACGCCCCTGCATTTTTACATGTATTTATTTTTTTCCTGCTTTTGTATGTATGTATGTATGTATGTATGTATGTATGTATGTATGTATGTTATTTTAATGATTATCTGCTACCCAGATAGCATTCCAAATCATCCTAGCATAGTTTCCATATAGGCCACTGTCGTTACAACATTGTATTAACATCGCGCCGATGTTGAAACGATTTGGAATGCTGTCGGGGTATGCAAGCATTGAGTTACCCTTTGGGTTAAATAAAGTATGGGTAACATCACTTTACAGGTGCCACACAAAATATTCAACAAAGCCATGATGATGAACATAGGATTTGTGGAAGCCATGAAGTTATTCCCTGACACTGATTGTGTTGTTTTCCATGATGTTGACATGTTACCCGAAGATGACAGAAATCTTTATGCCTGTGCAGATAAACCCAGACACATGGGAGCCTTTGTTGACAAATGGAAATATAAGTATGTGAATATTATGTATTAGTTAACTCCCGACTATGAGGGATATAACTACTTCATTAGGCATATTACTAATTAGTTTGATTGTTTTGTTTTACTGCCTTTATGACGCATAACAGTTCAGTTTGCACTCAGGAGGGAGTCAACTAACATTTTCTTTGGTTATATCCCACAAAAGAACAATAGAAAAGGTCACGTGGTGGAGTATAACTTGTATTATTTATGCTTAACTCATACTAGGTAAAAGCATCATTTCACTGCTCATACCAGAACCTCATTCAGTTTTGGACATTTTGCTGTGTTTTAAATAAGAACGTAATTACTGTATAATTTGTATATTTGCCATACAAAATCTTAACCAATATTGTGGTTGTTAGGTTCCTGTTATGGTTGCCTTGGACAACCAGAAACCCCTTGTTTCTAGCACCGTTTTGAACTGAGTCAAATTTGTAATTTTCTGGCCATGGTCAACTAACTCAGTGCTGTCTTAGCTTGAGATTATGAAAAGAGTTAAGAATCCAGTCCCTGAAATTAAAGAAAATATCAAATATATCTATCAAAGGTCCTACAAGGATGTACCTAATCAGAACGAGTTGGTCAACCCAGACAGCATTCAAATTCAGGACAACATCGGCGCGATGTTGGTTCAACGGCGCAATGTCGGTGATGTTGATACGATGTAGTTCCAACAGAGGCCAATATCGAACAATTTTGGCCTGATTTGGAATGCTATCTGGGAACTACATTGGGCATAAATAAATATATATATATATATATAATAGACACTATATATGTCCATTTTTCAGCTTGCCATACCTTTATCTCGTTGGAGGAGCAATCTCATTGACCCCGGAACAGTTTCGTCTAGTCAACGGATACTCAAATGAATTCTTCGGATGGGGCGGAGAAGATGATGACTTTTATCAAAGGTACAGAACAACTCCTGTTTTTATGTTCAATCTTGTCAACCTTTAAATGCATAGTGCAGAAATGTAAATCAGGTTTTGGAGTTGGCAATATTTGAGGAGACCAAGCACTGATTTTCACATTCCGCATGGGATTAATGCATTAAGTTATGCATAATAAGTATCTTATATTGAATTTGTATATTGGGACAATGATCATAATTATATTAAACTACTGGTAAGTGGATCTATTGCTCAACTTACCCCATATCATATGCGGGGCTGAATTTACCCCAATGACATTTTTCGCCAAAAGAGCCTAACTGACAAATTTAAAGCCACCAATGAAACAACTGAAGGCAAATAAAATATCTTTTAACTTCCTTTTCTTGCTCAGTATTTCTAAAACAGTTTGCTAAAATTTAAATTTGTAATAATGATTTAATAAGGCAATGGGTCTGGTTTGTCAAATTTCCCTTTTGGCAGTAAAGTCTGTTCTTGTGTCTATCCTCCTCAAACTTGAAATGTTTTTCAAGAGAATCATTTAACATTCAACAAATTGCACCCACATCGAGTACAAGGGGTAGCTCAACTTACCCCTTGGCTCAGTTTCCCCTTCTAATCGATGGATTGGTCTCATATCTATAAGTTGCAGACCTGCTCGATATTTGCTGTGTTTCTGTAAAATATCACCAGAGGGCTCAGAATATAGTTTTTTTAAATGCCATCTGGTGTTCATTTCAATCTTAAATTGCAGAATGAAATCTCGAGGGTTGTATGTCGTCCGTTACCCAAAAGAAGTTTCCAAATACACCATGTTAAAACATTTCAGGGATAAATTCAATCCTATCAATTCAAAGAGGTAAGTAAGCTGTTTCAACATTACCATTTAATATCAATCCTTTCATCCATCCAGTAACTACCAAATGTTAAAAAATAGGGTGTGGCCCACTAAGAAAACCTTACCCTTAATCACATCCATGGCTTGACCACTTCCATGCTATAAGAATTGTCCACAACTATGAAAGTGGTGGTCAAGGGACGGAATAAAAAACATTACCCTGTACACTGCGGGTTCTAAAACTGGCCAAATGTCAGTGACGTCCTTCATTATGAGGCTTTCCAGTAGTGTGTCTGAAAGAGGCAATGCCATTCATGATTCTAGAGACTTGTGGATATTTGCAAATGGGAAAAAGTGCAGTATAGCGGACCCAGACCAGATTTATGATCATATTTAACGAGCCTCTTTGCTATGACGTAAAAGTGCTTAAAACGAATATAGTTATGACGGCGATTTTCATATTCACGGTAAAGACAGAGTTAATTTTTGCTTTTTCTAGGGGGCTACCGCCCGAAACCCCCGCTATTCTACACCAAATGTTATTTTAATTGTGCTAGAACTTCAAACTTGTGAAATGTTTGATAATAATTTGATTTTTAATGGCCCCCTAATATGGGCATAGATTTGGGTCTGCTATATTGCACTAAACCCTTGCAAATGAAGGCATTGTGTCAGCAGTCCGAATATATCATGGTTATTTTCATCATTTTCATTAACACTGACATTACATTAGTGACTGTACCTATAGTCTCAAAATTATTATGGTTTGAATTTTTGAAATTTTGTTCATTTTGTTTGTTAACTAGGGTGTGGCCCTTGATAGCGGCCGAATTTCTGCCTCAGAAGACCACTCCCAAATGTACATATTTTAATATGTGATATTTCGAATAAATTGTTCTGAGTTTTGAGCTCATCTGCACAGACTGGTCATCACCTACATTTGAATCAATTTAGATTTATCTTTATATAATTTATAATTTCATATAATAGGGCAGGTCAATTCACGCGTGACCTAGGACCCGGAAGTGATAGCACGATATATGAATCGCAATAGCCCATTTATTGATGACGTGATCTAATATTGTACGTTGGTGACGTCATGTTTTGTACAAGTATTTATGGGTACAAGGTCACACAAGATCTGGACTTTTTAAAAACACCACTGAAATATGTCACTTGATAGTTCGTAAAGTTATTAATTGATAATAGAAAGAAAAAGACCGAACGTCTTTAAATGCGGTCATCGAAGGAGTTTTTGTTTGTATTTTATATTTTTCAATGTTTCTTGTATACTAGTCATTCAAGTGAAATAAAAGAGACTGGTGATTATTTATTTAATAGAACAGATATATGGAAATTTATTGGAGTGAAAGATTTTTTTTTTTTATTGTATTAATTTTATTTTTCTAAAAGTTATGTAAATTTTTAGGGTGACTGGACGTATTTACATATTAACAGACCCTAATTACAAAGCAAAAATAACATTATGTTACATTCTCTTGTCATAACTTTCTTGGGTTTTGTTTCGTGATGTTAATTTGTTATTGTATTATTGATATTTTCAGGGGAGTAAGCGTTAAATGGAGACCAAAACATTATGAAGAAAATGGATTAAATTCTTTGAAGTACGTTTTAAAAAGTATAGAGAACAGACCTCTCTACACCTGGATACAAGCTGATATCGATGTTCCAAAATAAAAAAGACCTCAAACTTTCTTTAAACTGAAGATTTTAAAAGTTGCATGTTGTTAAGATGTTGGAAGTTACATGTTGTTGTTAAGTATTATTTAAAGCATTAATATTGCTGAGTGTATTTTATGAATTGCAGGGGTTTGTTTCTTTAATGCAAGTATTAAGTACTTAAGGTATTACTTACTTGACTGAATGTCAATTCGCCAAAAATTCAAAGATTTATGAACTTGTAAATGTGTAACCGGGTCAATTTTAGAATTCTTTTAAAAATATTTCTAAGACTTATTAGTTAAGGTCATGTTATGTTGCGTTCAAAAAGTTCATGTCACCAGATTACGGTTTTTACACTTTGTAAGGGTCATGTTAGAATGAACTAAAAAAAATTATAAGTTCATAGCATTAAATGAGGCTGTATCAATGAGATTACTTTTTTTTATAGAAAGGGGTAATTTTAAGGTGCAATTAAAAACGATTGTTTCTCGTGCACATTTTTGCACCTGCTTGTAATAAATTAAATAAAAATTTTTTACAGATATTTGGTTCTGTTTTTAATTGAAATTAAGCAACAGGTTGGTCTGAAGGTTAAGGCGTCAGTTACCATGGGTACGAAACCCAGTTCAAACGCAGACCTTATGACATATTTAAGGGTGTTTTTTAAAATTTTTTCATCACCACAAATATATTCTACATAACACAAACAGTAACTATCAAAAGAATGTGTAGGGTTAAATAATATTAATAGCACGCAGGACATAGGGTTCACAGGCAAGGGGTAGAGAAAGAGCACCCCCCCCCCCCCCCACCCAACATTTGGGGATTTGGGCAGTTGTGGGAAAATTTTGGGCACTTTACGTCTATGTCCTAGACATAGAATAGACATAGTACCCCCCCCCCCCCCCAAACCTCCACTTAATTACACAAATGGTATTCTAATTGTGCTAGAACTAAAAAATAAAACCTGGTCGAAACAACGTCTTGTATAATCACGAAATAATAACAGAATCACTACAATGATTTTTTTTTAAATATCTTGCCATAATCTTGGCATGGTGCAGAGCAACAAGTCATAGCCCAACTTTCTAACTGATAAAAAAGTTCTGGGAACCAAATAACCAGAATTTTTTTTTTACTCCATTGTAATTTGTGCTGCTTCTGTGTGACCATAAAAAATGGCCATAATGATGAAAAGATGGCAAAAAATTACCATTGGAAAGATGGGAAATTTATGTTAACTTGTACAGAGGGTTTATAGGTCAGAAAGTCGGGCTTTAACTTTTTAGGTAACATTTCTGTCCATGCTGTGCTGTTTTTTTGGTTGAAAAAACGAGTGGATGTTTATTATGGATCCTAACATAATACTCACAAATCATCATTTCCACATAGTTCTGGTGCATTATGTTCTTGTTGTTGTCTCCTTCCCACACTGATCGCACCTAGGCCCCTGAGGAGACGGCCCACAGGCGTAGCCAGGGCGATGGCCGCACCATTGCTATGGGCGGCCCGGGGTCTGCCTGCCTGTCCCTCCAAGGGGCCGTGCGCTCAGGGCTGGTCACTGGGGTGATGGGACTGAAGGGCCGGATCACCCCGTGGTCTCCCTATTCCATGGCTTCTCTGCCACCGCACGCAGGACATCCTCCTGACGGGCATCATGCCCTAGCTCCTCCAGGAGGCAATCCAGAAGGATGGGCACGTCAGTCCTAAGTGGGAAAACCCGGAGGTACCTGCTGAACTTTGCCATATAGCTGGCGAAGTATATATATATATATTTCCTGAGGGAAATGGCTTCCAGGGAGTCCAGGAAGTACTGACAAGACCCCATGTAGGACCAGACTTGGTCCTGGGTTTCAGTCAATCTTCCCGCTCCCCGATAATCCTCTTCACCGCCACAGATTTCAGCCACCTCCTCCTCGCTGACGGATAGGTCCAGATCCATTATCCCAGCTGTCTGTAATAGTGGAGGCTCTTAAGGCCAAAAAAATGGCAATATTGTTACTCGCTGGACAAAGGTGTGAAACTTTCCCAGATTGAACCTCAGGAGATAAGCTATGAAAAATTCCTAAGCTCCAAAAAGATATGCATGGGGAACACTTTAAAAAATCAGTTTCCATGGCAACAAGTGAGCTAATTCTGGTTTGGTTGTGAGACAACTTTTTGGACCTGGAATTTATTTAAATTAAGCTAGAATAATGATTTTCTAGGCAACGATGCACAATGCCGAATACCTCCAAATGCATATAAAAATAATGGGTAAGGCCAGGTTTGGTTTCCATGGAAATGAGTACATGTCTTCAAAATTGTATCTATTTTAAGAAACGAATATATTAAATTCTACCAAGGCCAGTGTTGCAAAAATACATTAGTTCATAAGTTTTCTCTGATGATAAATTAATGAAATGTGTTACTATGGCAACAGGTTTGACATACTGGTTTCACATAAGGCATGTATATGCTACAGATTGGGACTTAAAATTTAGCATGAAGGCACTTCCAAGAAAAATCCATGAAAAGCACACCGAATCAAATCCCTGTAATAATTAGGTTGCCATAGTAACTGCAAACATATTCCAAACAATTTCTTTAAAATTAAACACTCTTTCTTGGAAACTAGCTTTTAGACAAGTCTATAATCCTGGTGACTTGGAATTGTATCTATTGGAAGGTTACGAAACCGGTCTTTTATTATTTTCCAATCGCCAAAATGTTTCTCACAGGAAATATTTGCGATATTTCTATGGCAACAGGTAGGCCAAACCAGTCCCTTGTGAAAGTTGCAACTTTTTGGATTACATGGTATAGAGTGGCATTTGAAACATGGTAAATTTTGAACTATTATTTTATGAATAACCTACAAAATACATTCAGAAAAGAAATGCTAACACAAGCTTGGTTGCCATGGTAACCTGCAATATGTGCATAACAAATATAACAATTTAAATTTAATATTTGAAAATTAACTTTATGAATGTTAAATGGCCTTGTGACATTCATCTAAACAAATGTAACAGAAAGCTAGTGGCATCATAGCGAAATGTAATGAAATGTAACAAAATGTAGTGGAACCAAACAAATCAGGACAGAACTGGTGGTGGATTAGAGCTTTACGTCCTGTATTTCTGCACCTGATGGGCTAATTAGGACAGGTAGGGACCATTGCAATGAGACGAAAGATGAAACAGCCATCCAACATAGGCTTGACCGGGAAATGAGCAAATCGGGGCAGAACCTAGCGAATCAAGACAGAATCTGGATGATTCTAGTAGTATCGTGGCACATCTGGGTGTGTCTGATATATTATTCTTTGTGAATTGTAACGCTCGTTGGGATTTTCTTTGTTTCTAAAATTGTAATGAAACATCGTGATTGGTCTACTATTCAAAACGATTCGTCAATGTTTTGGGATGATTTGTTGCAGTTCTTAGCGATTTGTAGCGAATCATGGCGATTCTTAGCACTTCCTTAACTTATTTGTGCAGATTTGTTCCACTTTCCTGGTGAATCTTAGTGGACCTGGGCACCTTCATCAGTGAATCGGCTCTGATGATGTCACAGCGACACCATTAGGCGCCGAACGGAACAGAGCCGATTCTGTTTTGTGATGGTTGTGAAGACGATTGTTTAAGTGGGAACGAGGCTTAAGGCTCAATCCTGGTTGAGCTGTATTCAACCATAGATTTTATGGAGGTAACGCCACTGTAACAAAATCACTAAGAAATGTGACTCAAAAGTTGGCTGTCTCCAAGCCCCAACACCACATGTCCCTTAGTGAGAGAGATAGGTGACAGTATATATATAGGATTCTGCAAATTGTCATACAAGCATGAGACTTGGCACAGTTTAAGACCTATATATACTGAGTTATTTCAGATATGGAGCCATTTGTAAAAAGCCGCACAATCACGATGGTGGCCATCTTGAATTACGGACAATTTTTGTAATTTTTCGCGCAACAAAGTCAAATAAAAAGTCAAAAGTTGTGTTCCAAACTAGAATTTATTATGAGAAAATGGTTCAGATTTGTGTATTCATGTAATGTTTGATAGGATTTTATGGTATATATGTGCATTTGTGCAATAATAGTGATTTGATAAACATTTTTCCTCATAAAACCTTGTGTATTTTTGTGTTGTTTGGAATGTCAGTTTAATGAAAATAATTAGACCAGTAATAATTATGACATATGAATTTACTTTTCAGCTTGATTTGGAGTCCAAACAAATCGATATCACCTTCCTGTCCGAAAATCCAAAATTTTCGGTGTCTGATCCAAGAGTTGTTAGGCATGTGGTGCACTACCCATGTTGCGAAGAGCCCTATTCAAATGTCGATTTCTCATTCAAATTAACACCAAAGAAATGATTTTATGACAAAGTGACTTTGTAAATGGAATGAATAAATAAAAAATAATAGTGTATGTTACATTTTTCCTGTTTTGTGCTATGTGGCATTCACTTAGGGTTTTGCTGCAGCGCAGCCTATCTTTATAATAGCTTTACATTGTTTATTCTAATTTTTATCATAATTATCAACAATGACACGACAGTTACCCATAAAAATGTCACGGCAAATGTGTAACTGTGCATTATTGTTTTGATAGAAAAAATATTCATAGAAATATTTCCAAGAAATATTGCAAAATAGTTACATAAAAATAAAATGAGATTGAAGTATTTTATTGTAAACCAAACATGCACATCCCAGATAACATTCCAAATCGGGCCATCATCGTTTCTATATCGGCCAGCTTAGGTACAACATCGTTTTGACATTGTGCTGATGTTGAAATGATTTGGAATGCTATCTGGAAAGATAGCAGAATTGTTAAAAAATTGCATTACGTACAGCTTGCGTCAATGGCTAAAAATAGGCCTATCAATGATCATCACATTGGACATTCAGTGAAAATCCCCTTAAAGAACATCTCAATACTAAGACAACTGCACGACTAAGAACACCCATTTTTGAACCCAATTACATTCTTACCATTGTATTTTACCTTTGTTTATATAAAAGCACCACAACAATCAGACAAGCAAAAGTTATCACTTGGTGGTTGGTCACTGGTCTTAATTGCGAGGTTCCAATGGACATCATTCTCTAGCATTTAAACAAAATATTTTGATATTTTTTCTGCGTTTTAAATTGTGACATATAGGTCTTTTGTGAACTCTGTATGTGTATAAAATTCATTCATATTCATCCGTTATCATAAATTCATGAAGTATTGTGTTTGTTTGGTGACACATTTACAGAAGAATTATTTTGCAGGATGAGATCTGCTCATTGATTCTTGTAATATTTTTAATGGATAAACAGCAAATATTAAATGATCAATTTCCTAGTATTTGTACCTTTTTAAATAAATTTTTGATCTTTTGGATCTGTTTGAACACTGTCTTAATGAATATTCATTTCATTACTCAGCAGACAAATTTAAGTAAAACCACAGCTTTAGCCCAGGTGAGTGGGTGGGCTTTTGGCTGATCAGGACAGGCAGGTGCCAAGGTAATGAGGCGAATGATGAAGCACCCTTCCAAAATGGACTGGATTCGAACCCAGGACCCAGTGGTGTGCTAATATCATCAGTCTAAATGCTTCCTTGCAGTGGACAATGGAAACATTACAAAGTAATATTGCCATAACTTATTGTAATGTTCTTGCAATATTCCTGTAATATCATCTTGTTTGCTGTGTTTTATATAATGTGACATATTGTGTGATTTACTTCTTATTTAGAACTAGTCGTGCAATTAGCACGGTCATGGAAAACATATCCTGACATATAGATAGAATATCATGACTTTTCCCACGTAGGCCTGTTTATGTCCTACATTAAATTGCTGTATACATATAACATTATTACAACATTTGTTACCCAATTTCCTCAAATTTGCCAATTTAGGAATCAGACATTGACCTGTACTACATAATGTCATGCAAAATAGTGCAGAAGAGTCATAAAATGTGACTCGTGATTGCGTTTCAACTTTTTTGTACTACATGTATATGCAATGAGCAGCATTGTTATACACCAAAATTATGTACAGTAGTATTCTGGTGAAACTCCAATTATTTTACCCAAATATTCCATCACTGTACAGTGACTGTACCAATTACCTGAGAGTTTCCTATCTTCCCAACGATTTTTATTTATTTTTTACAACATCTTGTCATCATTATGGCCATTTTTCATGGTCACAGGGGAGTAGCAGAATATACATTGGAGCATTTTATGGCCCATAGCAACATTTAAGTAAAGCTTCACAAAGTGTTCTTAACAGCTATACATGTAGATAGACTAGTTGGGATTTGATTTGTTGTGAAAATGTATTTGCATTCTACTATTGTATAAAGAAACAATGACACAATTTGTGAGAATTCTGTAGGAAATAGAATTCAGCTAAAATTGGCCTTGCCCTTGCCACCATTCTTTTCTGGCATTTTAGCTACTATTATTTGTCACACACAATGCATGATATCATGAAATAATGAATGTCACCAATACTGGCTACCAAATTTCACATTTGCAGATTTGTAGGCTTTATTTCTATTTTCATGCACTTACATTGTTAATAATCCTATATATGGACAGAACTGAATCAAACTGTGCAATGAAATAAAAATGTCAAATGGTTCATGTCGCCTAATCAACCTGGTAACCTTCCAATGGCTGATGTATTTTTAAGTTGCTCCTCTTCAATAAAAGTATTTCATATGCTGTACATTGCATTTTTAGCCCTCAGCGAACAAAGTGAAGGGAGTTATTGTTACCGCTTGGAAAAATTCATGTCCCTCCGACAGGTGTGCGGACAGGAGTTTGTAACATTTTTGTTTCAGAAGTCTAACACTAATGCACTTACCCTTGCAAAATTTTGTACAGTAATACTCTATATGGCCTAGTGGGGCTTTTTTGATAGTCACATACATATGTTGGCTATGTTTTACAAAATTTTAAAAACATGTTTTAGTTTCGGGAGCAGAACTCTGACAATACTGCACCTACTTGCTTCAAACTTTGTCATTATATGTCTAAAATAGTTTGTAGTGCCTTTTGGGGGTTTCATGGCCGTAAATACTATAGAATTTTCAAAATTAGGGCAAAAGAGGAAAATTCCTACTTTTGCATACCTGCATATCAAATACACTATTTACCCTACATGAGTGAAATATTGTTAATACCATATCTTAATTATAGTGTATTTCAACTTTGCAAAGTTCATTTTCAAATTCATTTCATGCTGTTTTTATACTAATGGAATATCTGGGGAAAAAAACCGAAAATAGTGTTTCTGGAGCAGAACTACAGTACTCTATATAGCCTAGTTGTACCTTTCGATGGTCACATTGACATATATTGGCAAATTTTATTTTAATCTATAAAAGAAAAGAAACAAAAGTAATTTTCCCTTTTCGAGACCTAAATCACTCACTACTGTGCATAAATGCAAAAACATGTCTAGAATAGTGTTGAGTTACGTTTTTGGGGTTTCAAAATCATTAATGATATACAATTTTGTAGTAAGGGAAAAAATATGTGTCAACCAAATCTGTGGAACCTATTATGGAATGAAGATGAAGTCAGCAGTTGGATGAAGTATGATATGAAGCCTTTAATCAGATGAGGAGTAGAATCCAATCTGAATCCTATGGCTAAGATTCAGGGTATATGTAGTGGATGTTATATAATCCAACTGGATCCACAATGGAGTTGGCACTAGCAGGGCTAAAGATAGCCCAAGCCTGTTAATAATAAATGAGCTGCATCAGCAGATGCAGATGGAGGCCAACACAAAGGATGGATCCCAAACAAAGGGATACCATATAGATATACAAGTAAAGACAAGTAGAGATATATCTAAACTGATATAGACTCTACTAAATCATAACATTACATGCCCCTTATAGGGTAAAAGAAATTACTTATGAGAATATAAAGTAACAGAATTTTAAATGATCAAATAATTTCTTGAATTGTCTTTAGTTGAGACTCATAATATTTTATGGTCGTTTATAGTTCCTGTTGTTTGTTGACTTTGTAGCGGTATGTTGTTCTGTGTCGTCATTGGCCGATATATTGTGTTCTTGTTACATTGGGTCGAATGTCCTTGCTGCACTGGGTCTGATGGCCTGGTATGCAGGATACGATGTTCCTATGTTCCTGGACATCCTCCTGGTTGGGTGGGGTTTGGACCGTCTGTAGTGACTTCCGGGTTCAACATGGTTCCTCCTTATACGTGGTCTGCTGGGCTCCTGCGTCTGTTTCGTTCTAGCTTAAAAGAATCTGGCTTGCGAGAGGTAACAGCATGAAACATCATGACAGCAATTTACTGGTGGTAGTCAGACTATCTGAGCACTAGTGTACGATTCAGCAACAGTGAGGTAGATCTTATGTACCATACAACTCATAAATGTTAAATCGAAATCAACTATTTGGAAGCCAATGAATGAGGTAATAATAATTTGTGATTGGATCAACTGAGACTCAATATTGAAATTCAAACAAGACCAGAACACTAATGTGTGAGAAATAAAAGTCTTTTATTCATAAAAGTAAACTTACTACGCTTGCTAACGTTTCCTATCATTGGTACAAGTATTTGTCGAGCTCGATATTTTCTGTGTTGGACTGTTAATCACGTGTGACAGTGGTTACTAACTGCTATCCATATATTTGCGAGTACAAAACTCGAAAATTAAACATGTGGTCACCACGTACCACTTTCCCATATGTCGTTTTCTTTGCCATGGGTGTTGAATTTATTATACAATGGACATGTGAATTATTGACTATATTCTGTTAGCATTGTGCTAAATATAACATGTGGTTGCCAATTCCCACTATCCCATATAAATATCTTCATTGCCATGGGTATTTGAACATTCATACAATTTGATATGTGACAATAATTTATGACTAAAATAATTTATGACTAAAAAGGAGCATTGCTCTAAGTGATTGTACTTTCATTGCTGAAGGATTTTTTACTGTGGTTGTATTAAGGCCTGTGGGTGGTGTGTGCAATTCGTCTTCGTCTGATTCCTTAGATGCCTGGGAGGTGTTTGATGTCGATGGACCTTCGGTTGAAGTGGTAGGGGGTGCTGTTGAGTCAGACGCTATCGGTGGCTGCCATCTAATTCTGTTGAACTCTAAGCCATCCGTGTGAGGTGGCATCAAGGGGATACCTGATGCAGATTCGGATAGGCATCTGGTGCGGAAGGTGGGCAGTGGTAGACCACTGCGGGGCGTCTTGAGTCTGGACCAGTTGCAGACTGTCCATGCGTGGTTGGCCTGTAGTAAAACTACTTTGGCTGTATGTGCGTCTTTGCATACATTTTTGCAAGACTGGTAATGTGCCCACTGTATTCTTGTATTCGTCGTCCTTGTCCTGTACTTGTACTGTCGTTAGGTCGAGTTTGTCGTGGAGAGACTTTGGCAGATTGAAATTGTATTGTTCAGAGGTGTAATCATTTATGGTTAGATTATGCAATAATGTGTTCCTAAATAATTTGTAATAAATAAGATAGTTTGCACTACAGTGAATTGTAGTGTTGGAAGATGTGCACCTGAGAGAGTCAGCATGGAGCTGAGTTTGGTAAGAGTATAGGGAAAATGAAGCGGAATACCCAAAGAATAGAGCAAGTGCACAGGTTAGTGTGGCTGTTGACTGTGGTATTATGTTTTTCGTGTTCAATCGTGTTTTGGATGGTAGCTGATGGTGGTCTAGTACGAAGTAGGAGTCATTAAACTGAGATATCGCAAAGAAAGGTTTTACATCCATGAGGATGGTGTATGCATCAGTATGGTGTGCTGCAGGCACTGGTAAGATGTCTACATGATATAATGTAAATATGGAAGATTTAGTAGAAATGGGGATGCGGATTTTAATATATATATGGGTGGAATCATAAGTAGTTGTTACAAGGTGGGAGTCTCTGTAATATGGGGTAATATCAGCATTTACAAACAGTGCATCAGAGGTGTTCTTCAGCTGTTCATTTACATCTTTCAGAATTTGACCCAAGTGTGCAGGATTAATAATATTGGGTGACAATCGGCCTGCAACTAACTCGGTCATATCTTTAAGGCTAGCCATCCTGGATACGTGTAATTGTGTGAGTGCATGAATATGTAAGTTAAAATTGTTTGCCCAGTGTATAAATCTGTTTGTATTATTAATATGTTGGGCGTTGGTATATACTTTTTCTGCCAAAGAATCAGTGAAATGTCTGTACTCACCAAGCATCTGTAGTTGTTCAGTCATTCTGGTTAGAGTGGTGTCGAGGTCGTGTACATGCTTTCCAATCTTATCAATGCATTTGTTGACCTTGACCTCTATGGAGTGCAACTTGTTAACATTGTGTATCCTGTCTGTCCTTTCTGATGTGATTAAGGATGCCAGTTGGTTCATGTGTGACTGCAGGATCTTGATGTCGTCTTCGGTGGCGACCCCGATGATCTTTTTGGCTATGTCGCCTAGGAAGTTGAATAGGGCCCTTCGCTTCCGGTCATGATGTGTGCGGCTGGTCATCATGTCTTTGATGGCCATTTGTACATGCTGGACATCGGTGGTTAATGCACTGACCATTTGGTTGAAGAAACTTTGTAATCTGAGGGCGTCCTGGCAAATCACTGACTGATGTAGAGTCCCGAGGGCAGCATGGTTTGATTTCCTGGTCTGGCAACGTTATAAAAAACAGAATGGCAATGGTGTGGTGCCAAACCATTAGAGATACATTGATGGTTTTCTCCTTTACAAATACTGCGCCCAAATTCGGTCTAACTACGAGATCCGCCGTGTAGATAGCGCTGGTGTAGGAAAAGCAGAGTGTGAACAGTAAGACAAACATACTGATGGTATCTCAGAAGCTTGTGGTGTCCAAGGATGAACTGCCTAAGTTGGACTTTGGTGTCTAATTTTAAAAGGGTTTACTAGTCACCCGTATGTACCAGATTGCGCATGCGTTAACATGTTAACCAATAGTCTGCAAGCTGATTTGCATAATTGGTGCTGTCCTCTGTGATGTCACGAGGACGTTTTGCCCTGTTCTTTGAGGTTGTAATTGCGTCTGGGGTGTTGACATACGAGGATTGTCTGTTATAGGAGGATTACCTGTAAAGTGTCAACTACACAGAAGTTATGCTATTGATGTAAAAGGCTAGTGAATCATGCACAATGAGACAATGAGATGAGCGGATGGGATGTGATGTAATGAAAAGTTTGTAAATAGGGGTTTATAATTAAAACGAGCAATTATCCAATTAGGATTTTGTCGAAAGATGTGGATGGCATCTGGTAACACTACAGACAAAGTGGCATGGTTGCTTTGTCCAGTGAGTGTCAATTGCACTTTGTACGTAATTAGGCATTGGCAATTTGCTGCCTATTGACACGACTTTGTGCTCTGTCTTTGTGTGGACAGAATGTGGCCCTTTGAGGTGGCTTGTCTGTAAGCGCCCCCTGCAAAGTGGTTATTATTGTGATACATGTAATGTATCCCGTCATTGACGTTTGCTGTTTATGGAAAACATTCTACTCTGTTTAATTAATAACTTGAAAAAAACGCCAGGGTGGTGTCACCTTCGTATTGTTCATGTTACAACTATAGTGGCTGAAAATTCAGCACAAACCCTTATTTTATTTTAGAAACATAGAAATTTCAAAGCGCTAGGGACCCCGCTTGTAATGTAAAGTGTCCTATTTTATTTACTGATAGTGCTAGGACAGAGCGTTATCTACAATGCCAGTCATTTGTTTGGAATAGTGCCTGGCTAGTGGCCCTATAAACTCCTAGTTTATATTTTGGAATAGCGCAAGGAAGGGTGCGCTATGACATGGTTTTATACCAAAAATTGTGTAACATAATAGTGTTTTTGCACCAGTGTAGATCCATACACATTAACAATTGACTGAGTTGGCATGATATGTAGTCGTACCGTTGACTGCCATATGGCCAAACAGAGTTATTATAACATAGTGGACATTCAAAACATTTGGAGGCAGTGATATGTGTCCTTACCGTAGGATGCCATATGGCCTTCGCCTGTTATCTGACATTAAATGACAATTTTACAATATCAACTAAATATATATTTAAAATATACAAAAATACATGTTTGCTGTTCTTTATTTTCAAAGAAAGCCTTCCGCAAAATTAGCTTGAGACCCACTAACTCTGATGTGGTTGTTCTGCAAGATTTTGCTTTGTAGGTTGTCCGTGACCTGCGTGTCTAATTGAATTAGAATTTGCAAAGTCCCATTTTTAAATCGAGCTTTGGAGATCTTTTGGGTGCTCAATGGTTTTGAGTCTGTCAATGTGGTCATTCTGAAGCAAAATTGCAGCTGCAAGGTTGTTATTTTGTCGTGCGTTTTTAATGCATTCATGCAGAACCTGCTGGTTGTCTTTTAACGCCGCTTGTAATTTGCAATTTGCTGACGGTTGTCGCGGGTTTTTGCCTTTCTTGTTAGTGACCAGTTTGACTGCCTCTGCCTTGAGGTTTTTAACGTGGCTGATGCTTCCTGCATAAGTGCGAAGCCATGCAATTTTTAGTCTTTACATGGTATATGCCAGTTAGGCGTTGGCCTTCGAGCGTTTCAAGTAATGCATGGGACCTGTCTAACATTTGTTTTATTACCAGGGGTTCTACATAATCTAAGCAAATTTTCTTAGAATTTGTCTGTTATGCGCTTGCGCTCGGAGCTAAGAGATAGACTAGCATTTCTTCAATGAATGTTGTAAACTTAGCTGTTTTGTTGAGCTGTCTACGGGCTTGTTCATTCTGGGTTTTTGCTTGTAAATCTAGCATTGTTTTCCCAACTTGTCCCAACGCATTTGTTTGACTTGTGGTTTCCCACTGACACAAATTTGTGGTCCACCTTGAGTGCTTTGAACATATATTGTAACACACGGTTGTCCCATTCCTTACCAAGATCTGTAATGAATTCCTGGCATGGTCCATAATGTAGTGCACATTTTTGTAAGACTGCTTCGGCAACTGAAGCGCAATCTTTGTTCTGTAAAGGCACTAATGTCACATATCGTGTAATGTTGCGTACAAGCACTAGAATGTATTTGTAACCCGCAGATGATACAGGCATCTGTTTAAGATCCGCATAGATTCTAGAATATGGGGCGTATGATACTGGTATGTTTAGTTCAAATGGTCTTTCAGCATTGAGTGGTGCTTGCGTAGTTGACAGGTGGTGCAGGTTCTAATGTACTGCGTGACCTGCTGGTGCAAGTTTGGAAAATAAAATCTTTGCTTAATTGTTGCCGCTACTCTAAGGATGCCTTGGTGGCATGCTAGCAGATTATCATGGTGTAGTGATATAATTAGTGGGACCAACACCTGTGGTACTGCCAATCTAATGTGTAACTCATCATCTTTGCTGCTAATTTTGAACAGTATTTGATCAATAATGATGTATTCTTCGCAAAGTAATAGTATTCTCTTGGCCAAACTTTTGGCTGGTGGTAGTAAGCCTTCTGTTATGTAAACATAGATATCTTTGAAACTTGGACATTTGTCTTGGAGGCGCCACTTCTCTTTTATTGTATGGCAGATGATAATTTTTTAACACTTTTGATTGGATTTTCTTGACCATTTGATCAATTTCGTTCTGTTTTGGCAAGTGTTTTGCCCATACTTTGTCAGTATTAAGTTGTAACGTCACTAAGTCATCTGTCATTTCTCTTGTTGCCTGTGTATGTGTTTCAGTTACTTGGTCTAATGCGTCAGCTGGCTGTCTGTTGTCTGGTTCTAGTTTGTTTGTTATTGTGTCTACTAGTCTTGTTGGTATGTATTGGTTGTGCTGTTTTGCCGCAGACCTGACTTCAGAGACAAAAGCTTGTCCTTGAGGTGCAGACGACGCTGTTGTTCCCTGTACCTGCTGTGGTGGGGGCATTGAAGCGCTTGGCGCTGCCCCTTCACCTGGGCATGGCCGAGGGGTAGGCGGTCGAAGGTCCGTCAGTCGTATTTCTTGAGACGTTGTTCTGTCATGACGCAGTCGTCCCCGTTTTCTTGGTTGGTGCGCTGTTGTGGTTGGCTGAACCACTTTGATTTTCTGTGGGACTGTTGGAGTGAACTTAGGCACTGGAACAGAGACAGATTTTGTCTGGCTGCGCGTAACAACAAAGGCAATGTCATTGCATTCACTGAGTTACTGTCTTTTGGTGGATACCTCAAAAGGTAATCAGCAATAACTAAGGATTTACCTTTAACATAATGGACGTCCATGGAGTAATTGGACAGTCTTTCCAGGAGGCATTTGATGCAATTTGTCGCAGGTTCTTTCTTGGATCCTAATATTTGTGGAATGTCTGCGTGGTCAGTAAAAACATCAAAATTTGTACATTTTAGCAGATACCTAAATGCCTCAGTTGCGAGGGTTAATCCCTTGAGTTCCATTTCCGTGATGCTATAGTTAGCTACTGCGGGTGGAAGAGATTTTGAAAAATAGGCAATCAATTTGTCTGAGTTATTTTGTACTTGCCATAGACTGGCCCCAACACCTACTTTGGATGTGTCAGTATATAGCTTGAATTTGCCATAACCATTTGGCATTGCTAAAACTGGTGGCTTTGTCAGACATTTTATGATATCATCATAAGCAGTTTGGCATATTTCTGACCAGTCAAAGATTGACTTCTTGGAGGTCATTGCATGTAGAGGTCGCAACAATATTTGTAGCTGTGGAACATACATTGCAAGGTAAGAAACTTTGCCAATAAAGCCCTTCAGTTGTCGTTTCGTGGCTGGGATAGGCATTTTGATGATGGCCTCTGTGCGTTGTCTGAGCGGTCGGATACCAGCATGGTGACCGTCAATAACAATTTCATGGCCCATATAAACAACTTGTTTTCTAAATAACTTTGCTTTATCAGGTGCTGTTTTCAAGTCATGATCCAGCAGTGCTCTGAGGATGGTTCCACATGGGAAAAATGATCCTCGGTTGATTTAGAAAAAACGATCAAGTCGTCCATAATTCCAATACAAAATTCCTTTGTCTTATATTTTTTCAATATGTTATTGATGTGTTTTTGGAATTCTACTGGCGAAATATTAAGCCCCATGGGCAATCTTTTATAACTGTAGGTTGTTCCCCCGCTGTATGAAGTTATTGAACAGTAATTTGATGCCTTTTTACTGAGCTGCAAGCAATAGTATGCTTGTTTTAAGTCGATCACGCTAACTACTGTAGGCTCAGCATGGCCTATGATCTGTAGTGCGTCTCTGATCAAGGGAAATGGCAGATTTCTCTTGATGATTCTCTTGTTTAAATGTCTAAAATCAGTGACTAACCTTTTTGCCGTAGTACCTTTCTTATTCAATAGCATAATGGGGCTGGAATACTGTGATGAATTCTCTTTGAGCACTCCCATTTGTACTAGCTTGGTTAGCTCTTTATCAATCAACGGTTTTTCATTGGGTGATACCGTAAATGGTCTAATAAAGAATGGCGTGTCCTCTGACAGTTTGAAGTCAAGCGTGAGATTTGAATTACCAACCTCGTTGTGAAGATTCAGCGCATCTTTATATTTACTCAATTATTGTGTTAGTCTTGTCTTGTCCGTTGTCGTCAAGATGCTGTAGGTAGTAGGACATCTTTCTGAATGATTTCATCATCGTACATGTCCAGTCTGTGGTCATTGTAGTCTAAGAATGGGTATTTTGCAACCTTGATCTTTCTTAGATCTGCTCGTGAAATGTCTTTGTCTGCCTGTGTCGTTGGCGTTGGTGTTGTGTCTGTTGTCTTTATCTGTTGTGTTGTGGGTTCAGCCATGCTAAAACATTGTAATGTAGTAATATTGTCGGACTGCTGCACCAATTTGATATGATGGTATGAATTCAATATACTATGTAAATTCAATGTGGCTATAATGGCATTTCTTGGAATGCGTCTGACTGAGTGGAATGTATTATTGAGCACAATGTGCGCAATTCCATTATTGCATTTGACCAACATGTTATGAGGTGCAAAAGGGCTGAACCTTTGGGTTGTCTTCAACACACCTTGAGCGTGGGCAAATTGCCTTGGAAGATGGCCAGTTAAAATGACTGTTTTGGTCTGACCTGGTTGTAAAGTGACGTCATGCACTGGTTTAAATGCTATGGGACGTCTCTTGAAATATATCTTGTGCTTTTTAAAATTTAAGTTAGCATCAAGTTGTTCCAATGCTTTATTTCCAACAATTAAATTATTACCACCTAATGCGTTGACTGCTAGTGCAGTGATATTAAATGTGTGGCCGCTGATCTTGGCCGTGAATTGGATTGAATATTTTGACGTGATGTATTGGCCATTTCCTACTTTAAATTTTACTGGTTTTGTCTCAATTTTTGGCAATCTCGACAAGTATGGTGAATTTTCAATTGAGGTCTTATATATCAGTGATTTTGTTGCCCCGGAGTCAAATAATGTTAGTAGCTTTTCCCTGTTGGGGAGGCTTGTCATTGTCATATTTGTTTGGACAATTGCAGGGTCATGGAGTCATCTGTGATTGACTCTGTCTGCTGAGTTTGACCTGTTATACTTAAACATTGAGCATAATCAGTATTACAATCTGAACCCCTATTGGGTTGTCTATCTACATGATCACATATACTATATTCAGAGTGATTGCTATTTGTTGATGATGATTGTCTTGCCTGCAGGGGTGATTGTTTGCTTTCTGCCGCAAGTGGATTGGGTGATTGTACATGAACTGGGGTGATGGATGCGGTTGCGTGAGAGGATGATTTGTGTGAATTTTGAATTGAAATTTTGTACAACATCTATAACATCTAATTTATCATCATACGGTACTAAGCTAAAATTAAATTCATTTTCGGATCTGTCAATATCTTCGGGGTTTACAGCGAGGCTGGTGCTTCCTGTCTGTTCCCCATCTAAAAATTATTTTCTCTAGCTTCCTCCGCTGCCATGTGCTGTTTAAGTTTCCTGCACTGGACTATTTTGTGGCCTGGTAGTGGGGCAGATAACATCATTTATTTATAGGAATCGTGCAAATGATGATACAAGCAACAAACTTGGCACACTTGTTCTCCAAGTGATACTAATCAAATCTGCCCGATTGGCCAATTGAAAATTCAAGATGGCGGCTAATTTGGTGGCTATCTTGAAAAATGAAGTTCACATTTTGCTTAGAAGTATTTGTAGTTGTTCGATTTGCATGATCTAAGTGTTCAAAGTTATTCATAGGTACCATTCCACTGGGGGGGGGGGGGGGCTAGCTCAGAGGTAGCACTCTGGGCTTCCAACCGCTGGGTCCCGGGTTCGATTCCCGGTCGAGCCTAAGTTGGATGGCTGTTTCATCCTTCGTCTCATTGCCATGGTCTCTGCCTGTCCTAATTAGCCCAACTGGTGCAGAAATACAGGACGTAAAGCCCTAATCACCCCACCCACCACCATGCCACTGGTCCTCCAGCTGCTACTGTTCACATATGCAGCTGCAGAGTGATGTGCAGGGGAGCTCTGACTGAAAGCACTTGCATCTTCCTTTGCAACCTTTACTACAGGAACACTTCGTCAGTTCCCGACAGCTTGCTGCAATAGGGGGTAGTGCTGTCCAACATATCTGCCATGTCTCTCCTTTCTGTGTCCACCCCCATTCAGCCGGACTGCTCATGTCTGGATTGGAGATGGTTGCCTGGCCCCAGATGATCCCAGCCTGATAGGCTGCATGCTTTGCATGTTCTCTGAGGGCTGCCTGTGTTGGTGGAATTGAGTTGTACGGCCTCTGCTTGCGGGCAAAGAGATCTAGTCTTGCTTCGTCCACACCAGTAGCTGCGCTTGATCTGTCGTACATGAGGGCAACGAATCTCTCTAGCCTCTGCAGGTCAAGATCACGAATCAATGTTGGATGCTGGCTGAGATTAGTGAATGTTTCAGAAACATTATCAAATATGTTCCAAGTCTGCCATGCAGATTTTTTCGCTTTCCCACGGAAGGCAGACACGACGTCACAGCCAGTGAACGCATGGAATTATGGGATCCCTCTAGTTTTCTCAAGCCCTATTGCAGAAACTACCTCATGGACTGGAATCCATCGCATCTTGGCTCCTTGGCCAAAGGCAATCCACATTTTCTCAAGACCTAGTTCCTGTAAGGACGGCAGTATAGATATTGCTATGACTAGCACGTCTGTGTCATTAGCTTTAATGATAATAGACTTGCTCCCATCAGTCGTTTCATCTCTGGCGTGTACAAATATCCGACTCAGCTTCTTCATGAGAACATGGGGACACAGCATCCAGAGACTTCCTTGTGTTGCTAATGGCATCTTCTCCTTTTGTGACGATAACTGTGCTTGTCGTCTCTGCTTCACACATCTTTTCTGCAAGGAAGTGAAACAGCTCAGTTTTGTTGCTGGCTTCATGAAGGAAGCTTTGCCAGTTACCTGGTGTCTTACTAGTTCCTGTCACCCTTCTCCTGATTCCTTGCCCCCTTTTCGACCTTGTCTCGGATTTCAGACTTGACTTCTTGTACACATCAAAGACTACGTCCACCCGCTCATACCTGGCACCATAGGATTCTACCTTTGGGATGATTTCTTCTTTAGCATAGTCATCAAAAGTCTTTGAACTACGTGGAGGTAAGGCATTGATAAGTGCTGATCCATCAATGATGATTGCATCTCCCTTTGGTTCTCTGTCTG
This sequence comes from Alitta virens, assembly GCA_932294295.1. Classification (NCBI taxonomy): domain Eukaryota; kingdom Metazoa; phylum Annelida; class Polychaeta; order Phyllodocida; family Nereididae; genus Alitta; species Alitta virens. Next base: position 27,185,553 of record OW028578.1, read on the forward strand.
AGATGTTCACTTGCGCTTCAAGAATTTCAACCAGCTGTGACTTCTGACATGTATGAAGCTTGCACTGAGAGATGCAGGGTGTGACTGATTCTCGTGCTTGAAGAATTCTTGCAAGTCACACTGCCTGTTCTGGCACGAGATGAACAGTCGGGAGAATAACTGACAGTCGTCTTTCAGGACTTTTTCCTTAGAAATTCCCTTAGCCTGCTCTTGTTTGAAGAAAGAAACTAGGTTTTTCTTGAGTGGATTATAGAAAAGACTTTCACCTTCATTCTCTAGCCCGTCCATGAATGATTGGAACTGCTCTTTGCCCCGCCGGTGATGTGTTGCTACCATTTCGGCTTGAGATGGGTCTGCAATGTTCTTTGTGTCTAGCACCAGCAGGTCGGCTGATTCTTCTTGGAATGGATTGCCCATCTCCTGCATCACGGCAGAGAGTGATTTCACATTTTCAAAGAAAGATTTCTGGGCACTCAGTGTCTGCTCGTGATGTCTGCTGCTGTAGGTGGCATCTTTTATACCAGACATGGCCTCGTATCCAGCTACTAGAAGCTTCGGGTCCAGCGACCATCCACCTACGAAGTGCTGACGGGTCTTCTGTCAACCCAATTGCTCCTCCGTCACCTTTGATCACTGCATTATTCTGCTCGTGTGCTTGGTCAATCGCCAGAGCAGAGTATTCTCTTCTTGACTTGTGGATGACGAAGTTCCCTTTGTGAAACTCCCTGGCCACATCTGGATGTTGTTGCTCAAGTGACATCATATCTCGGAAGTGAATTGGGATCCATCGCGCGTAGTTGACATTGTTATTCGCAAAGAAGTAAGGCACCAGTTCTGAAAGTGCTTCACGGTACAAGTTGAAGTCTCCTTCTCTGAATGAGCGAATCAGGGTGAATATGGTGAGCTCCATGTCCAGCACCAGACTCCAGAACTGGAACTGCGGACTCTCTTTTTTCCGTTGTTTACACCAATCCTCAATGGTTATATCTGATATGCTAGACTCTTCAGAGCAGTAATCATGGTATGCCTTCTTCATCAGTTTGTACAAGCTGCATGCAGTGATCCGGTGAGCTTGTCTTGTCCTGGTGACACTGGATGCAGACAGGTAAGACTCTGCTGTACCAGATGAGGCCACCTCTGCTTCCACAATGGCACTGGTCCAGCCACTGTCCCGTAGTAATGTTCCTATTGATCTCAGTGCAGCCATTTCTACATGAAGTCCACCGAACATGATCACAAACTTGTCCTCTCCATATTCGGGCCACTGCCATTGTATTTGTTTTCCCAGAGCATACAATGGTTGGTCAGCAGCAATGACAGGTGTCTGCCCTGGGTTCAGGAAAGCCACTGTATCACGGACCTTCGCCATGGCATGCTTGATCGTTGCAACAGAGTGAGCCTGATCTCGCCACAGAGGCATCATCGCTGAAATGCTCACTTCAAATGGAGAGCTCCTTTTCTGCGTTGCATGGTGGGCTGACCATGTGATGCTGACTGCATCAGCCACATTCTCAGTGAGGAATACTTCCTCCAACCAAGAATATTCTTCTTTCAAGTGTGAGCAGATCGACTCGGGTGCTGGTAAAGATTGGCTTGCTACTGGAGGAGGATTGGGTTTTTTTGTGATGTATGCTGGTTGAATATTGGTGTATGCTTCTGGAAGCTCTGGGACTTTCTTAACCTTTATTTCTGACTCTAGTTTGAGTGGTCACGTTCATCGCCAGCATTTTCAGTGCTTGGATGTTGGAAAATGGACACACTTGTACCATGGAATGATGTTTGAGCTGTGGTCGCAGTCGGATTATGATCTATGTTGTCCACTGCTGCAGTTGTGAACAACTGCTTTCTCAAGACTGGGGGACATATTACTCCATCTTGCACATACTGTGCAACAACTGCTTCTCCTAACTGTGCTGAGATTTGTAGGACTCTGTCGTATGATATGCTGAGCCCATTCTCATGGAGCATTTCAATGATTTGTCTCTTCCTTGTCTTGGCAAACACATACATGCCCATGTAGACCGCAAAAGGCGGCTCACGGTCCTTGGAATGCCTGTGGACATTCGTTCCTTCCTTGTGTTTGGCAAAGCAGTTGTACTGTAAGAGTTGTGATATAGAAAGGTCAGATTTCGATGCTTCATGCTGGAGTTGGGACTTGATGTCTGCACCATGTTCAATCATGCATACAAATTGCAGCAGTGATGGTGGTACAGCCTGTTCTAGGTTTGTGTCGTTAAAGGTGCTGCTGAAATTTGACTTTTGATTGAGCATGTCTCGTCTTATTATTCCAGCAGCTTTCGCTAGATGGATCGCTTCACTATTTGGATGCTTGTGAGAGGATTGAGCCTACATCATTTTCAAAAGCCAGCAGAACATCTCGTCCTTGGGGATGAGCTTGCAGCTTGGGAATGTGAAAAAGCAACTGGTCCTTGAGTCGAGTAGGATGAACATCAGGCAATTCAACACCAAGCTGCTCCAGCCTCTGCTTGTAAAGCATGGTCAAATTAGCAAGCTTGAAAATGTGTGGATCTCTACTATCACTGGCATTTTTCATCTCACTAATGTAGGTGACTAGTTCAGAGAAAGCAATTGGATATGCTTCCTTCCAGTGCTCCTGTGCTTTTTCTTGCTCCTGCACCTTTAGGTAGGGTCGTTCTCGGTTATACAATGCCACCAAGCAAGCAGGGTGATATTTCACTTCTTGTGCTATGACATCTCCTACACTTAGTTTGGCAAGAAGTTTTCCATCACTGAGTGTTTTTGCACATTCGTTTATTCTGTTATTCACTTGCATTGTCATTGCTTCTCTAAGCTCCACTCCTTTTTCGCAAAAGAAACATTCTTGTATTTTAGCTTCTTGGACGTTTCGTGGGATCTTACTTTTACCGCCCTCATCACTAGTACCTGCAGGGGTTGATCTTTTTTCAGCTCTGTGTAACTTTGTGTTAAATAGAAGCCTACAACTCTCATGATATCGTGCCTTCTTTTGTCTCAAGGTTTTATCTATCCCACCACCTTCGTCAAGTCTTGCAGGGTCTAGCTTGATTGGCAGTGCATTAAGTGAGTGAAACAGGAATATTCTTTGCTAAGTTCATATATCCATCATCACCTCTTCTGGCAGGATTGGCTTGGGGAGACTTCAGATCTTCTTTCTTAACCTCTTGACATAGGCAACACTTGGTCCAGTCAGTGTTCCACGATTTTCCAGTAGAACTCGTGTCCATGGTTAGTATGACGTTTAGGGTCGAGGGTTTATCCTTTTACCACCCTGTACATGTATAATAGACACTTTCCTGTATGGGATACAACTAGGTTCTTGCACCATGCCCTACACCTAGTTCGATCGTTCATCCAGTGTCATAAGTCCCGTGCGATCTGTACACCATCCAGATAACTAAAACCCCGTTATCCTTGGCTCGGCTCTCCCACGCTGTCCATTCAGGTGCGGCTGCCTAACTGATCCAGGGTTGATTAGGCAGCATTTGGGACACTAGTAGGTTGTTGCAGTATGATGCCCTACATAGCTGACACTGAACCCCAAGCTGAGTTTCACAGCAGTGATGTCACCAATGTGCCTTGGTAGTGCCTGACAATCACTCCTTCAAGAACTTCATCAACTTCATGCACTTGAAAGTTTTGGAGCTATAATGTACTCCATCACACACACAGAGTCCTTCTGTGCGCTACCCTCATCTAGTTTAGCCCGCGAGCCAACGCGGTTTACCAGGGTGTGGCTGATGCCGTGCACTAGCATCTTCTTGGAGCCATAGATGAGTAGTCCATCCAATGGATGTGGCTGACTGCTGAAACAAAGGTACTACCTCTAGCACTACACCCCTACACCCCATAGTCATGAAAATCAACTTCAGCAGGCTTGAAAACATAGGAATTCACACCTAGATCATGCAAATCGGGCAACTACAAATACTTTTAAGCAAAATGTGAGCTTCGGGCGGCTAATTGAAAAATGGCCGCCATCTTGGATTTTCAATTGGCCAATCGGGCAGATTTGATTAGTATTACTTGTAGAACAAGTGTGCCAAGTTTGATGCTTGTATCATCATTTGCACGATTTTTCTGTTATCTCCTAGACTATGGTATTTGACAATAGTCGCATACAAGCTTAAAAGATACCTGGCGATTTGGGGCTGGGGATCTTCTGCTGTTGCCTCGTCTGTCTGTGGATGCTGATCTTGACTGTGAGCGGCTTTGAGACCTGTCCCATCTTGTTGGTCTGTCTCTTCTAGAGCGACTGTCTCTGCCCGACCTGTTGCCATACCTGTCATTCCTATTTTCTTGGAAGCGGTTTGCGGACCTGTCTTGGCCTCTGTCTCTGGACATTGATCTGTCCCTGCCGTACCTGTTTTTGGAGGCTGGTGTCGCTTTGGTGTCCTCCTTCTGAGCTGTTAGTATCAGGTTTTCCATTTCGGCCATCAGTGTGTCCTGTAAATTGGACATAGCTGTGGCTCCAAAGTCTTGAGCTACAAGAACTTGGTGTCCTGGCGTGGCTGCAGTGTCATCTGCAAGCAGCGCTTGAGCTGTTAGAAAACAATCATCCAGTGTTGCATCCCTTTTTGCTCTCAAGGGTCCTCTGATATGAGTGGGTAACCCTTCTATAAATTGGTATTTTATAGATTTGGCGTCTGTTACACCTGCTTTTGTCACATTTGTTGCTATGCGATTTTTGTAGGCAGTCAGGTTTTTGTCAAACGAAGCTACTACATTTGTCAAACGAAGCTACTACATTTTTGTGATCCTGCTTTGTACGAAGTGATTCGGAATGATCGAATCCTATCACATTGTGGAATATTTTTCCCAATGCGGGCTCTGAACATTCCTTTGAGCTTGTCAAAGTCTTCGCCAAATTCTTCCTTGTGGTCTTCATACCACTTCCTAGGTGTAGCACCTAGATGCAGACGGAACCTGTCCACCTGTGTTTTTGGTTCAGTGACTTTGTTCTCCGTTAAGTAATCATTGAACTTTAGGAGGTGTACTGAAGCACTGACTTTTGGTTCGCCATTAAATGGTGGCGGTGATTGATCATTTTGCAAAAAGTATTGGTTCGCCATGATCACAATATAATTAACAATCCAATAAACACAAAATGTAACAATGGTAGTAGCTTCGTTTGACAAAACCTTGGCCTGTACTTATCTAACGATTTAAATTTCTTATGTCTTAATAATGTAAAATTTTGTATGCGTGATTTCAGTTATCACAAGTGACAGTTTAAGACTTTAGGGAAGTTGATTAGTAAAAGTTGATTAAATTTCATATACTTATGTGCTGCATTCTTATTTTATGCGAATAAAATCATATATATAAAACTTGGGTATTTTAAAATTTTTGCAAATTCTCTCTGCATTCAATGATTTGTAGGCACGCAATTTACGGATTAAAAAATGTGTGGGTATGTGCGATAATGGTTACTGAAGTATGTATAGTACTGCAGAGTGAAATTGTTGTATAGCTTAGTGTAAAAAGTTTCGTTATAAAAATCTATATATAGTGTTACATCATTTTATAATTAATCTTGGTGATGTCTGACATCAATATTGAGTGACCCACAATTTTGTACATATATAAACATCAATGGCTTCTATACTGATGACTGTAAAACATACAAAGCTATTATGGCATTTTAGTCTATAGCTCACTGTACCTTCAAGAGTGCAGAGATGTTGTAGAGGTCTGTTTCTTGCTGGCTGTTGTGTATGCTTGGCTGTTGTAGGATCAAGGATTCTTCCACCATATGGAATGAAGATGAAGTCAGCAGTAGGATGAAGTATGAAGCCTTTAATCAGATGAGGAGTAGAATCCAATCTGAATCCTATGGCTAGGATTCAGGGTATATGTAGTGGATGTTATATAATCCAACTGGATCCAACTGGATCCAACAATGGAGTTGGCACTAGCAGGGCTAAAGATAGCCCAAGCCTGTTAATAATAAATGAGCTGCATCAGCAGATGCAGCTGGAGGCCAACACAAAGGATGGATCCCAAACACAGGGATACCATATAGATATACATGTAAAGACAAGTAGAGATATATCTATACTGATATAGACTCTACTAAATCATAACATTACACTATTCTGATTGACATATTTTAGGTGGTCAAGGCTTCTTCGCCCTGCGGGCCTCGAGGCCTATGTTGTCCCACGGAGACCTGGGTCCAATATTCTGGAAGAGTCGACGTCTTCAAGGGTGGAGGGCCTAGGACTAGGTCCTCCTCCTCCCTTACTCTTTTGACGAGTCGGCACCGCCATTTTGTTGCCCATCTTACTTCCCCTTTATAAGACTCTGGGCCCGGTTCCCTGATTTACTTTTGGACCATTTCCTCCCTTTTGGTTAAAACCCTTTTTCTTATCTTTCTTCTGCTTAGGGCAGTCCCTATGGTTATGGCCGTATTCATTTTAGTTAAAACACCTCCTGTTATTGGTGGAGGTCTCTGGCATGCCAGCATGGCCCCCAATGTTACAGGTGCCGCCTCGACCAGCCTGCAAGAGAGAATAGAACATTTATTTCACTTGGTCCTGGGTAACCAGGGCCCCAGATGGGGTCCCTGCCACCTGGGGAATGGGAGAAGGGGCCGGTGCCCGGGCTTTCACAGTGGCCACGGTCTCCGAGGGCCCAATGTCGGGCTTGTGGGGTCACGTAGCCTCATAGGCAGCCTGGTATCGGGTGGCTAAGTCAAAGGTATCCTGAAGTGTGGTCGGCTTAAGGGGTCCCAACCAAAACCTCATATTTGTGGAACTAGAGGTATCCATAAATTTTTCTTTAGCAAACCTCTCCTGCTCCTCTGGGGTTGAGGCAGGTTTGGCTTTACGGGACAAGTCTAACGAGAACAGCCCATAGCACTGTAAGTCCATATCAGGGCCCCTCTTAGCATTGACCCATTTATAAGCATCAAGGGCCCTAGTGGAACAGAACAGAGACTTTAATTGGTCTACCATCCAGTTCTATGATTTCTCATAGGGCAGGGAAACAATTTTCAAATGGGCTGGGCCAGCTATACTGGTCCATAAATGGAAACAGCATTCCTCATCACTCCACTCATTAAAGTCAGCCACCCTCCTACATTCTGACATATAATCAGTGAAAGCCACTCCTTGCCCATCATACAGAGCCTCCCTACATATTTGGTGCCTCCTGGAATGGGCACGTTGACCTTGGGTAGCGTCACCAGCCATTATGGCCCCACTTGCCCCTATTGGCTCTCTCCCTATCCTAGTCCTATATTCTAAAGAAGAGGGAGGAGTGGACACTGAGGAGTCATCAGACGACTCCTGAGCAGTAAAATCTAACACTCTTCACTACTAGCCCGGGCTTAACCTGGGACTTGCTAGTCTTCCTACCAGGGCCCTTGCTACAGGAGGGCCCAGGCAGGGGCGAGTCTCTATTCATATTGGAGTCGGCCCCCTCATCAGGTACTTTTAGTGTGGCTTCCCCAGCCACCACACTGGCTTAGATGGGGTGTCAGTTGACTGTTGAGCCACGCCCTGACTGTCAACCAGCTGAAACAATTCCCTACCGGGCTTGGGTCTTAATCTTGAGGTACCTGGCATTATTATGGGTTAGACAGAAAAGATATTCAAATACAAACTAACAACTTAACAAAGTGTGGCCGGGGCAGAGCCACTGAAATAAACTAGTATTGAATAAAGTGAAACCACTTATCTGTTTCCACTGGAGTGCGTAACACGAGAGGTATTCCTATATGCAAAAGATAATCTTTCTTCAATGAAAGGTTAATCCTTGCTGTACAGAAGTACTCCCTGAAATGAGTCAAGCCTATTTGTAAGGTCCCTCTGGGATTGACTCAAACCAATGCAAGAATTCAGTTTTACATATTTATTGTCCCTGCCCCAGCCACACGTCCTATTTACAGGGTACAACATAAAATTTGCACCAGCAGCTACTGCTACCTCTTTTGTTATAACCTCAATTGACAGAGATCGTATGCAGCGGCAGTCATACACACAAAAGTAGTAATAGTCCTAAATTATCTTTATGAATATATTTTCTTGTTTCCTCAATAATTATAGATAATATGGATCTAAATAAAGCACTTTTATTACACCTTGGGGTCAGTTTCACCTCGGCCTTTAAAGCATTTGATTATGTCGCTGATCATACAGATGTGTTACAGCCCCCTTTCTTGACCTTTGCCGCCAAAAAAAGGGCAAATAGATTCATTTTTAATAAGAAGGTAGAGCATTGACACCTTTGAGGCGGAAAGTGCCATTTTTGGTTTAGGTCACTTTTCTGTCTTTTCTGTCTAATTAACTGGCCCATCCTCCTGAAAATCAGGTTATTACTTCCAGATTAATTGAAGATTCCACAGGTCCCTTGGGAATGCCATTATATTTCTCTGTTTTAATTTTTATGATCTTGCTGGATCAAAAGTGGAACCAACTTCTTATCATCTAATACCATAATATATATATGCACATATAGAAAACATTGAAGGAGGATTCTGTGCATATTTTCTGTGTTCTCAGAGGTGTGGTAACTAGGAAATCTCTAATTTTTAAACTTTTCTGCAACTAGAGACACCATGCAAGCAAACAGAAATTTGACTTCTGTGATATGTGTCACTCAGAACAAGCCCTGTGGCATGCACCCTCTCAATAATTCAGACACTGATATTGTCTGACATTATAAGATCAAAAATATCACAATGACCACTAGCTTATACCCCTGACTAAATTTGGCAAAAACTTTAAAACACCTCATAAGCATTTGAGTAACCTAGAGCTATCTCGAAAGAGGAGTTGCCTGGTGCAAGTTTTTAGGCCGCAACCTGTATCCCTTAAGACTAGACCTTACTGCTAGTCTCCCTCCTTGAGGTATGCCAGCAGCCCCTATCATAGAGCCTTGTAACTTCCACTTTTCAAATTGGCTGACGTCGATAATACAGATCAAGATTAAAATTCCCCATATGTATCTTATGATATTAACATTCTGAGATTTGTATGGCCCCAGTTTCTCAGAATTACGCATAAATTCACTAACTGTCCTGAATCAGATCTCCCTTTACAATTTATTCAAAATTGTAAACTAAAAATAATATGTGTCTTAGATAATAATTTTTGGCATTTTCACATTTTGGGCAGCAATGGTCACTTGAGAATACTCAAATCACCTAAACTATATGTTTTTGGCCTACATGAAGGCATTTTTGTTGTATTCCCACTCATACAACACAGTGCTCTAGTCAGTGACCAATCGACAGTCTTTTTTTCGTGTTTGTTTTCTGTTATCTCATAGCTAAAGCTTAGTCATCACATGACCAGCTGCCAAAGGCACACATAATGATGATCTGATAAAACTTGGGAGTACACATCACGTTTCACATCTTCCCTATACTAAGCACAAGACGTCCTCAAATAATGTCACGTATGACTTACATTCAGCTGAGATACAGCTCATGAAGAGTACCTGTGGATGAGGATTCTAACCTGGGACCCTCATATGATCGAGCTAGTCAGGGCTTTAACCACTAAACAATTTAGCTAATATTATTACATAATAAGTGTGACTCCATTTGACCTGGTCACACAATTAAAATCATGGAATAGAGACATTATCACAATGTAGTTTTGATTCTCCACTAATTGAATTGAATTGAATTTATTCACAAGACCATTTAACACGTACATACATTCAACACGCAACCAACATTCCGCTTTTGCACAATTTTGCCAAATTTGGAAGCAGAAAATACTTTGAACTGTACTACATATTTACAGGAACAGTAGTTTGTCCTTATATAGTACAATAAGCCATAAACTGCACATAATAAATGTATGTTCATTTTGTAATAATGAAATCCTAACATTCACATGATATATATGTATATTAGCATTTAACCTCTATATATTCTGCAATATTCCCATAACCTTTCTAAACTGTTGTTTGGTGGGATAGTTATATCCCGAATATGAGGGAGTTAACTAACATTTTGTTTTTGATTATATCTCGCTGCTGAAGGCGTAGGGATATAAGTAACAAATATGTTAGTTACCTTCCTCCTATTCGGGATATAACTAACTTATACTCCATTAGGCATATTTACTAATTTCTTTGATTCTTCGTTTTGTGTTAATGCCTTTATTAAGCAATTAAAGTACAGTTTGCACTCAGGAGGGAGTTAACAAACATTTTCGTTGGTTATTTGTAAAGTCGGTTGAAACTGCTTGAGCAGCGATTATAGACTATGATTGTTTATATCTACAAAAAGCAAAAGTATAATATAACCAGATTGAAAGCAACATTTATTATAGATTTATCGCCAAATTTAACTTTTTCAGCCATAATACTTATTAAGTCATTGACATCATCGGTAAAAATTGGTGTTATTGGCCTTGTCGTTTGCTGCAAAACACCCCCCACCCTCACCCCCTTTCCATTAATGTAGGACATCACTTCTGAATAAATAAGCTGAATGTTGTATAGTTCCTCACATTTGGTTTGGTTGTGACAGGAGCACATTTAGGTGAGTACCACATTTCAGGGTTAGATCACACAGAATTTTTCTGACTGCATATAATGTTCAAGAACATGTTGTTGATTTTTGTTGTTTTTGTTTTTTATATATATCCCTGCCAGTTAAAGTCATATCCATATCATTGCCTATTTGTTGCATGTATGATCATATCTATGATCTTTACTTCTCTACAGTTGTTATAAGAGGCAATCTCAATTGATAAGAACTCCTCTTCCAAAAATGATGCACCTTTAAAGCAAAAATCATAGCCTTGGAAATCAATCTCCAGATGGCATGTGAATCCAGATTTCCCATTGGCTGAGGGACTATCTGATTAATAATGATTAATATTATAATCAATTAATTAATCTATTAACCGATTGGAGCCAAGAATTCATATCACGTCATTTTGGAGTTTAGTTTCCAAGTTTATGTATTCTGCTGTAAAAGTTACACATTATAGTTTATGTCATTACAGGTAACCATGGAAACCTTCAAGATTTTCTTCATTCTGCTGCTGCAGGTATGTGGCTATTTTATTTGGTGATAACATTACACATAACAGTATTACACATAACTATGTGGCATGTTAACTCATGTATATCATTTATTCAACCAATGCATTGGCAAAAACATCGAAATTATATATACAGACCTAAAAATATGAAAATAGAAGGATTATACAGTCAGTATACTGTATTTAAAGCATATCAATTTAAAGCATATAAAATCCACCTAAAAAAAAAGAAAAGACAGTCAGTATGCACTAATGAAGTCAAGTGGCTATTGTTATTGTTAAGTGATTTGTTTACCTCACTTGGTTTAAAATGGGACAACAACAAGCTATGTTCCTTTTTGTGCTGTTGAATATACAATATATTTTTTGCTAAATTTGAATCAGTTCTGCATGGTGAACCTAACTGATGCATTCACATTTTCATATGTCGTACGATTCAAAGTTCATTTTAAAAATATTTACGAAATATTAGGGTTCTCATAAAGACATACCAAAAATGTAGTGGTTTTTTTTTCGCTTGCGCAGACTTGCCAGCATCAAAGTATCCATGCATATATTAAGGCATCGGAGTATCTGCTTCTATTTATAATTTATTAATTTAGTTGGTTGGATTAGGGACATAGTCTCGTATATATGTTTGCAATGAAAATTATTTGTGTTCTTGTCACCATTATGTAGCCTATAGACCGGTCAGTTTTTGCCTTTTCCTGTCTGGTCGCAGGCCCTCTGCCTGACCGAGGAGGATCTGTGCCTGCCTCTAGCCTCTGGGCCCAGCGCCACCCTTGCCGCTCCAGTAATGGCTATAGTGCTACCGGGGTACGCTTTGAGGATGGAATCCGGTCATCCCCCCGATGGTGCCCAGGGTCTGTGTCGAATCTGTCGGCAGCCCGTCTGTCCTGTCTTGAAACACGGACCAATAAGTCTGCTTGGACCAGGAAATACGAAAACAATGGATGATGTCACTACAGCTTAATTACTGCGGAGGTGTAATTAAGCTGTGGTGACATCATCTATTGTTTTGTTATATCCGGGTCTTAGTTCATGCCTGATCTGACCAACGTCAATAGACCTACCTGTTCTTAGCTGATAAAATTATTAGCTAAGACATAACATAACTATTTAAATGAAACAATAGTAACCAGTGTGCATATAGAAAAATGCTGTGGGTCGGCTGCATAGTCCTTTGTTTTTTCCAACAGGTGATTGCATATTCCGCAGCCGAGGAGGCCTTGGGAGATGAGTTACTAAATACTCTCTTCAAGGGTGATTATATGAAGCAGTCCATTCCTTTGAAGAAAATCGATGATACTGTTGTGGTCAATGTTGATTTGACCATCACACGTGTTGTCGATTTTGATGATGATGCAAACGTTGTCACCATAATGGGCTGGCTGATGATAGTAAGTATACAACCGTAACATTAGCTGGTAACATTGACATAACATTAGCTTGGTAACACTGGAACAACCTACATATAGAATACACAGATTAGAAACTTCTTGATTTTCATAAGATTTGTCTAGGTTCGTTTTTGGCGATAATAGGCCTCCTCTGCTACATTGCATCATAATCACAATAATGACGAGTGACATCATATTTCTGCATATTTCCATGAGCTTGAAATAATGTGAAATGCTGTAACCCTGAACTACAAACTAGTATTTCTCAAAAATGTGCTCCCCATATATAATTGTTCAATTGCTTTAGCGTACTTTTAATGGATCAACGATAAATCCTACTAGTTTCCATTCCAATAAAATCCTTTCTGTGGGTTCGTCATATTATGAAAAACTAATCCTGAACAGGCTTACATTGGCTTAATTACCGTGGCGCCTCTGAGTATATATTTCCTGTGGGGACAACCTACTCCAGGAAATTGTCTTTATGAAACAAAACCTGGTATATAAAAAAAACCTGATTATTTAATATAATTATTAAAAAAATTTCCTGTTTTGTGCTATGTGACGCCCACTGAGGGTTTTGCTGCAGGGCAGCCTTTGTTTGTAATTGCTATTTTGTCATATTGTAGAGTTGGAAGGACTTCAGACTGGTGTGGGACCCAAGCTCTTTTAGCAACCTGAAAATGCTCAGAGTGCCAGCATCTTACTTATGGACCCCAGATATCATGCTGTATAATACGTAAGTTACATATACGCTATACAATTTTTATTTTCTTATTGATAAAAGCCACATGCCTATTGGCATCAGGCTGTCAGATAGATCTGTATTTATTAATAATGATTATGTAAATGTAATAATGATAGCATGGTCAATAAAATTTTGAATCTTGAATCTTTACAATATCCAGTAGATGATCAATTACCATACCTCTTGACAGACTTTTCACGTGTTGATCAACCTAATTTTCATAAAAATGACATTACAATTAGTTCCATAAACTATGGTTGACTCTAGACAGCTGCAGGGACCATTACCATTCCTGGCTGTAGCTATAACTGGCTAAAGCCAGCCACTTCTGTCTACTCCTACAAAATAGCATATTAATAATTTGTTACTATTTTTCTCAATCCAGAGCTATTATGAAGCAACAATTCTATCCCACTAATGCAGTGGTCAGCAGTAATGGGACTGTTTTCTGGGTTCCACTGGGTCAGGTTTCATACCCTTGCATACCGGCAGAAAAAGGCACATTCAACTGCACTGCTAAAGTGGGTTCATGGACTTATGACGGCTACCAGGTGGGTGATTAATTGTGAACCACTGTGTGCTGTCACCTCAAAGCACAGCAACCTAATTATGGGCATTCTTTGCTACTAGTTAAACAAAATGACCAGAATTGCGTAAACCTATTACATAATCAGGTCGCTTGGCCTTCCGGTGACAGCACAGTGTAACTGTAGCATCTAAAAAAATATATATTATAGGTCAATATAGTGTAATCACATCAAAATCTTTACTTTATGTAATAGAAGTACTGTAACAGGAGTAACTTAGCAAATAAAAAGAAGTAGTAAAAACGACTAAGCAAATAAATAGCAGCAGTAAAAATTATGTAACACATCAATAGAAGTAATTTAGCAAATGATTAGAAGTAGTGAAAATAATTTAGCAAATAGAGCTATTATATATAATATAGCACATACATAGAAGTAATAGTTCTGAAGTAATTTAGCAAATAAATAAAAGTAGCTGAAGTGATTTATTAATAAATTGAAGTAATACAAGGAATGGCAGTAGTTTAATGAAAATAATTAATTTTCAGCTTGATTTGGAGTCCACACAACTCGACATCACCTTCCTTTCCGAAAATCCTAAATTTTCGGTGTCTGATCCAAGAGTTGTTAAGCATATGGACCACTACAAATGTTGCGAAGAGCCCTACCCGAATGTCAATTTCTCATTCAAATTAACACCAAAGAAATGATTTTATGACAAAGTGACTTTGTAAATGGAATGAGTAAATAAAAAAAAATAGCATATGTTACATTTTTCCTGTTTTGTGCTATGTGGCATTCACTGAGAGTTTTGCTGCAGTGCAGCCTATGTTTAGAATAGCTTTACATTGTTTATTCTCACTTTTATCGTAATTATCAACATATGACACAACAGTTGCTCATAAAAATTTCACAGCAAATATGTAACTGTGCATGATTATTTTGATAGAAATAATATTCATAGAAATATTTCCAAGAAATATTGCAAAATAGATAGTTACATAAAAATAAAAATGAGATTGAAGAATTTTATTTGTAAACCAAACATGCACATCCCAGATAGCATTCCAAATCGGGCCATAGTCGTTTCTACATCGACCGGCGTAGGTACAACATCGTTTTGACATCACCGACATTGTGCTGATGTTGAAATGATTTGGAATGCTATCTGGAAAGATAGTAGAATTGTTTCAGAATTGTTCAGTGACAAAAAAATTGCATTACGTACAGCTTGCGCGAATGGCAAAAAATAGACCTATCAATGATCATCACATTGGACATTCAGTGAAAATCCCCTTTCAGAACATCTCAATATTAAGACAACCGCATGACTAAGACCATCCATATTTGAACCCAATTAAATTCTTATCATTGTATTTTACCTTTGTTTATATAAAAGCACCACAACACTCATACAAGCAAAAGTTATCACTTGATGGTTGGTCATTGGTCTTAATGGCGAGGTTCCAATGGACATCATCATTCTCTAGCATTTACACAAAAAATTTTGATATTTTTTTCGGCATTATAAATTGTGACATATAGGTCTTTTGTGAACTCTGTACGTCTTTAAAATTCATTCATATTCATCCATTATCACAAATTCATGAAGTATTGTGTTTGTTTGGCGACACACTTACAGAAGAATTATTCAGCAGGATGAGATCTGCTCATTGATTCTTGCAATATTTTTAACTGATAAACAGTAAACATTAAATGATCGATTTCCCAGTATTTGTACCTTTTTTACTAAATCTTTTGATCTTTTGGATCTGTTTGAACACTGTCTTAATGAATATTCATTTCGTAACTCATCAGACAAATTTAAATTTAAGTAAAACCACAGCCTTAGCCCAGGTGAGTGGGTGGGCTGATCAGGACAGGCAGGTGCCAAGGCAATGAGGCGAATGATGAAGCACCCTTCCAAAATGGACTGGATTCGAACCCAGGACCCAGTGGTGTGCTAATATTATCGATCTACATGCTTCCTTGCTGTGGACAATGGAAACATTACAAAGTATTATTGCCATAACTTATTGTAATGCTCCTGCAATATTCCTGTAATATCATCTTGTTTGCTGTGTTTTATATAATGTGACATATTGTCTGATTTACTTCTTATTTAGAACTAGTTGTGACTTTTCCCACGTAGGCCTGTTTATGTCCTACATTGAATTACTATATACATAAAACATTATTACAACATTTGTTACCCAATTTCCTCAAATTTGCCAATTTAGGAATCAGACATTGACCTGTACTACATAATGTCATGCAAAATAGTGCAGAAGAGTCATAAAATGTGACTCGTGATTGCGTTTCAACTTTTTTGTACTACATGTATATGCAATGAGCAGCATTGTTATACACCAAAATTATGTATAGTAGTATTCTGGTGAAACTCCAATTATTTTACCCAAATATTCCATCACTGTACAGTGACTGTACCAATTACCTGAGAGTTTCCTATCTTCCCAAAGATTTTTATTTATTTTTTACAACATCTTGTCATCATTATGGCCATTTTTCATGGTCACAGGGGAGTAGCAGAATATACATTGGAGCATTTTATGGCCCATAGCAACATTTAAGTAAAGCTTCACAAAGTGTTTTTAACAGCTATACATGTAGATAGACTAGTTGGGATTTGATTTGTTGTGGAAATGTATTTGCATTCTACTATTGTATAAAGAAACAATGACACAATTTGTGAGAATTCTGTAGGAAATAGAATTCAGCTAAAATTGGCCTTGCCCTTGCCACCATTCTTTTCTGGCATTTTAGCTACTATTATTTGTCACACACAATGCATGATATCATGAAATAATGAATGTCACCAATACTGGCTACCAATTTGCACATTTGCAGATTTGTAGGCTTTATTTCTATTTTCATGCACTTACATTGTTAATAATCCTATATATGGACAGAACTGAATCAAACTGTGCAATGAAATAAAAATGTCAAATGGTTCATGTCGCCTAATCAACCTGGTAACCTTCCAATGGCTGATGTATTTTTAAGTTGCTCCTTTTCAATGAATAAAAGTATTGCATATGCTGTACATTGCATTTTTAGCCTTCAGCGAACAAAGTGAAGAGAGTTATTGTTATCGCTTGGAAAAATTCATGTCCCTTCGACGGGTGTGCGGACAGGAGTTTGTAACATTTTTGTTTCAGAAGTCTAACACTAATGCACTTACCCCAACAAAATTTTGTGCAGTAATACTCTATATGGCCTAGTGGGGCTTTTTTGATAGTCACATTGACATATATTGTCAAAATTTGAAAAACATGTTTTAGTTTCGGGAGCAGAACTCTGGCAATACTGCACCTACATGCTTCAAACTTTGTCATTATATCTCCAAAATAGTTTGTGGTGCCTTTTGGGGGTTTCATGGCCGTAAATACTATAGAATTTTCAAAATTAGGGCAAAATAGGAAAATTCCTACTTTTGCATTCCTGCATATCAAATACACTATTTACCCTACATGAGTGAAATATTGTTAATACCCCATCTTAATTATAGTGTATTTCAACTTTGCTTTACTCTACATAGCCTAGTTGTACATTTAGATGGTCACATTGACATATATTGGCAAATTTTTTTTTAATCTATAAAAAAAAGAAACAAAAGTAATTTTCCCTTTTCTAGACCTAAATCACTCACTACTGTGCATAAATGCAAAAACATGTCTAGAATAGTGTTGAGTTACGTTTTTGGGGTTTCAAAATCATAAATGATATATAATTTTGTAATAAGGGAAAAAATATGTGTCAACCAGAATGTCCATATCTGTGGATCCTATTCTGATTGACATATATTAGGTGGTCAAGGCTTCTTCGCCCTGCGGGCCTCGAGGCCTATGTTGTCCCACGGAGACCCCGGTCCAATATTCTGGAAGAGTCGACATCTTCAAGGGTGGAGGGCCTGGGACTAAGTCCTCTTCCAGACCTCCACCCTTACTCTTTTGACGTGTCGGCACCGCCATTTTGTTGCCCATCTTACTTCCCCTTTTTAAGACTCTGGGCCCGGTTCCCTGATTTACTTTTGGACCATTTCCTCCCTTTTGATTAAAACTCCATTTTCTCATCTTTCTTCTGCTTAGGGCGGTCCCTATGGTTATGGCCGTATTCATTTTAGTTAAAACAGCACCTGTTATTGGTGGAGGTCCCTGGCATGCCAGCAAGGCCCTCAATGTTACAGGCGCCGCCTCGACCAGCCTGCAAGAGAGAATAGAACATTTATTTCACGTGGTCCTGGGTAACCAGGGCCCCAGATGGGGGCCCTGCCACCTGGGGAATGGGAGAAGGGGCGGGTGCCCCCGCTTGCACAGTGGCCATGGTCCCCGAGGGCCCAATGTCGGGCTTGTGGGGTCACGTAGCCTCATAGGCAGCCTGGTATTGGGTGGCTAAGTCAAAAGTATCCTGAAGTGTGGTCGGCTTAAGGGGTCCCAACCAAAACCTCATATTTGTGGAACTAGAGGTATCCATAAATTTTTCTTTAGCAAACCTCTCCTGCTCCTCTGGGGTTGAGGCAGGATTGGCTTTATGGGACAAGTCTAACGAGAACAGCCCATAGCACTGTATCAGGGCCCCTCTTAGCATTGACCCATTTATAAGCATCAAGGGCCCTAGTGGAACAGAACAGAGACCTTAATTGGTCTACCATCCAGCTCCATGATTTCTCATAGGGCAGGGAAACAATTTTCAAATGGGCTGGGCCAGCTATACTGGTCCATAAATGGAAACAGCATTCCTCATCACTCCACTCATTAAAGTCAACCACCCTCCTACACTGAGGAGTCATCAGACGACTCCTGAGCAGTAAAATCTAACAGTCTTCACTACTAGCCCGGGGCTTAACCTGGGACTTGCTAGTTTTTCTACCAGGGCCCTTGCTACAGGAGGGCCCAGGCGAGCGAGTCCCTATTATGGGTAGACAGAAAATATATTCAAATACAAACCAACAACTTAACAAAGTGTGGCCGGGGCAGAGCCACTGAAATAAACTAGTACCGAATAAAGTGAAACCACTTATCCATTTCCACTGGAGTGCGTAACACAAGACGTATTCCTATATGCAAAAGATAATCTTTCCTCAATGAGAGGTTAATCCTTGCTGAACAGAAGTACTCCCTGAAATGAGTCAAGCCTATTTGTAAGGTCCCTCTGGGATTGACACAAACCAATGCAAGAATTCAGTTTTACATATTTATTGTCCCTGCCCCAGCCACACGTCCTATCTACAGTGTGCAACATAAAATTTGCACCAGCAGCTACTGCTACCTCTTTTGTTATAACCTCAATTGACAGAGATCGTATGCAGTGGCAGTCATACACACAAAAGTAGTAATAGGCCTAAATTATCTTTATGAATATATTTTGATTCCTCAATTTATAGATAATATGGATCTAAATAAAGCACATGCACAATTATTACAACTTCGGGTCAGTTTCACCTCAGCCTTTGCAATACAAGTATTAGATTATGTCGCTGATCATACAGATGTGTTACAGACACCTTTCTTGACGTTTGCCGCCAAAAAAAGGGCAAATAGATTCATTTTTAATAAGAAGGTAGAGTATTGACACCTTTGAGGCGGAATGTGTTATTTTTGGTTAAGGTCAATTTTCGGTCGTTTCTGTCTAATTAACTGGCCCATCCTCCTGAAAATCAGGTTATTACTTCCAGATTAATTGAAGATTCAAATAATCCCTCTGGAATGCCATTATATATTACTCTGTTTTAATTTTTATAATCTTGCTGGATCAAAAGTGGAACTAACTTCTTATCATCTAATACCATAATATATATATGCAAATATAGAAAACATTGAAGGAGGATTCTGTGCAAATATCATATTTTCTGTGGCCTAAGAGGTGTGGTAGCTAGGAAATCTCTAATTTTTTAACTTTTCTGCAACTGGAGACACCATGCAAGCAGACAGAAATTTGACTTCTGTGATATGTGTCACTCAGAACAAGCCCTGCGGCATGCACCCTCTCAATAACTCAGACACTGATATTGTCTGACATTATAAGATCAAAAATATCACAATGACCACTAGCTTATACCCCTGACTAAATGTGGCAAAACTTCAAAAGACCTCATAAGCATTTGAGTAACCTAGCTATCTCGAAAGAGGAGATGCCTGGTACAAGTTTTTAGGTCGCACCCTGTATCCCTTAAGGCTAGAACTTACTGCTAGTCTCCCTCCTTGAGAAATGCCAGCAGCCTCTATCACTTTTCAAATTGGCTGACAGCGATAATACAGATCAAGATTAATATTCCCCATATGTCTCTTATAATATTAACATTCTAACATGGCCCCAGTTTTTCAATTTTACTCATTGATTCACTGACTGTCCTGAATAAGATCTCCCCTTACAATTTATTCAAAATTGTAAACTTCAAATAATATGTGTCTTAGATAATAATTTTTGGCATTTTCACATTTGGGCAGCAATGGTCACTCTACCCACCCCCCCCCCCTGCCCTCTAATGCAAGTGGTCCCCTATGCTTATGCTCAGGTTATTGGGTATTGTTTTGCCTCTCTATACCCCTGTGTATACATTGTATCAGGTAGCAACTTTCTATGATGATTTTTCACATCATGCAACCTGCACTGTTTTGCGACACATTAATTTTCTGCATGCCTAAAATACTTATGATGTTTTGCCAAGAATAATTAAATCACCTAAACCATATGTTTTTGGACTACATGAAGGCATTTTTGTTGTATTCCCACTCATACAACACAGTGCTCTAGTCAATGACCAATCGACAGTCTTTTTTTCTTTTCTTTTTTTCTGTTATCTCAAAGCTAAAGCTTAGTCATCGTGCATGACCAGCTGCCAAAGGCACACATAATGATGATCTGATAAAACTTGGGAGTACACACCACGTTACACATTTTCCCCATACTAAGCACAAGACACCTTCAAATAATGACACATATGACTTACATGCAGCCGAGATATAGCTCATGAAGAGTACCTGTGGATCAGGATTCTAACCTGGGACCCTCATATGACCAAGCTAGTCAGGGCTTTAACCACTAGACAATTTAGCTAATATTAGTACATAATAGGTGTGTCTCCAATCATGGAATAGGGACATTATCATAATGAAGTTTTGATTCTCCACTAATTGAATTGAAATGAATTTATTCACAAGACCATTTAACATGTACATACATTCAACACACAACCAACATTCATTCAGCACATTCATACAATTAACATTAATACAATTTACATTATGATAGGCTCCAAAGCCAGGCAGCTGTTATGGTGGCCTCCTGGTGCAAAAATAAAATTACTATGAACCATCCAGCATGGGTGTATTTTACACGGCTGCAGAGTATGTTGGATGGCTGCAGAGTAATTGGATTGCTGCAGTGTATGTTGGGTGACTGCAGGGTGTTGTACAAGAAGAATATAAGCAATGTTGGATGGTGTGTTGTCCAACATATACTGGTCTTGGCCAATGTAAGTTTTCCCATCCCGCAAAACTCTATGTTGGACTTACCATCATCTATTGTTATATAATCAGGATTTGTCCCCCGTAGGCTTGTCCATGGAACATTGCTAGGAAGTGTAATTGCATCATGATGCGTGTATGCACAGTCTCTGTTAGAAAATCACCATCACCCAATTTTGCACAATTTTGCAAAATTTGGAATCAGAAAAAACTCTGAACTGTACTACATATTTACTGGAACAGTAGTTTGTCCTTATATAGTACAATAAGCCATAAACTGCACGTAATACATGTATGTTCATTTTGTAATAATGAAATCCTAGCATTCACATGATATATATTAGCATTTAACCTCTATATTTATTCCCATAACCTTTCTGAACTATTGCTTGGTCGGATAGTTGTCTCTCAGCAGTTATATTCCGAATATGTGGGAGTTAACTAACATTTTGTTTTTGATTATATCTCGATGCTGAAGGCGAATGAATACAAATAACAAATATTTTAGTTACCTCCCTCCTATTCGGGATATAACTAAGTTATACTCCATTAGGCATATTTACTAATTTCTTTGATTCTTTATTTTGTTTTAATGCATTTATTAAGCAATTAAAGTACAGTTTGCACTCAGGAGGGAGTTAACTAACATATTCTTTGGTTATTACCCGCTTAGAACAATAGGAAAACAGTCTGTGGAGTATAATGTCTTGGTTAATTACTAGATATATTCTAAATAAGCATATTTGTCAACAAAGTGCCCAAAAAGGTAATAACAGTTACTGATAAAAGGCTTTAAGTTGAGAAAGACTCTGGATTGGCCTGCCATGCGTGTATTGTAAAGTCGGTTGAAACTGCTTGAGCGGCGATTATAGACTATGATTGTTTATATCTACAAAAAGTCGAAGTATATTATAACCAGATGCGCATTGAAAGCAACATTTATTATAGATTTATCGTCACATTTAACTTTTTCAGCCATAATACTTATCAAGTCATTGACATCATCGGTGAAAATTGGTGTTATTGGCCTTGTTGTTTGCTGCAAAACACACCAACCCCATTCTCGCCCCCCCCCCCCTCTCACCAGCCCACTCCTTTCCATTAATGTAGGACATCATTTCTGAATATATAGGCTGAATGTTGAATAGTTCCTCACATTTGGTTTGGTTGTGTCAGGAGCACATTTAGGTGAGTACCACATTTCAGGGTTAGAGCAGTAATGGGTACTGGTTAGAGCTATATAGACTTTTTCTGACTGCATATGATGTTCAAAAGCATGTTGTTGATTTCTGTTGTTTTTATTTTTTATATATATGTATAAAGAGAGCACAAGATGGTTTGATAAATCATGTAGAGTTTTTGACCATATCTCTGCCAGTTGAAGTCATGTCTATATCATTGCCTATTGTTTACATCTATGATCAAATGCATGATCTTTATTTCTCTAAAGTTGTTAAAAAAGGCAATCTCACTTGATGAGAACTCCTCTTCCAAAATGATGCACCTTTAAAGCAAAAATCATAGCCTTGGAAATTAATCTCCTGATGCATGTGAATCCAAGTCCCCCATTGGCTGGGGGACTATCTGATTAATAATGATTAATATTATAATCAATTAACTGATGGGAGCCAAGAATTCATGTGACGCCATTTGGAGTTTAGTTTCCAAGTTTATGTATTCTGCTGTAAAAGTTACACATTATAGTTTGTGTCATTACAGGTAACCATGGAAACCTTCAAGATTTTCTTCATTTTGCTGCTGCAGGTATGTGGCTATTTTATTTGGTGATAACATTACGCATAACAGTGTTAAACATAACAGGACTATGTGGCATATTAACTTATGTATATCATTTATTCGACCAAGGCATTGGCAAAAAACATTGAAATTATATATACAGAACTGAAAATATGAAAATAGAAGGATTACACAGTCAGAATACTGAATATAAAATCCGCCAAAAAAATGAAAAGGCAGTCAGTATGTACTAATGAAGTCAAGTTGCTATTGTTATTGTAAAGTGATTTGTTTACCTCACTTGGTTCAAAATGGGACAACAACAAGCTATGTTCCTTTTTGTACTGTTGAATATACAATGTATTTTTTTTCTAAATTTCAATTAGTTTTGCAAGGTGAACCTTGCTGATGCATTCACATTTTCATATATCGTATGATTCAAAGTTCATATCAACAATTTTTAGGAAATATTTTAATACCAAGCATCTGACATGACAAAATGGCCATTGTTCCGATTTCTCATAAAGACACACCAAAAATTGCAATGTTGTGGTTTTTTTTGGCTTGCGCAGACTTGCCAGCATCAAAGTATCCACTTATTAAGGCATCGGAGTATCTGCTTCTATTCATAATTTAATAATTTAGTCTGTTGGCTTAGGGACATAGTCTTGTATGTGTGTTTGCAATGAAAATTATTTGTATTCTTGTCACCATTATGTCATGGTCACAGAGAAACTATTCTGTAGCCTATCGACCGGTCAGTTTTTGCGTTGTCCTGTTGGACCGAGGAGGATCTGCGCCTGCCTCTAGCCTCTGGGCCCAGCGCCACCTGTGCCGCTATTGGCTCCAGTGGACTGCAGTGCTATTGGGGTACACTTTCAGGACGAAATCTGGTCTTTCCCGCAATGGTGCCCAAGGTCTGTGGCGAATCTGTCGGCACCCCCGTCTGACCTGTCTTGAAACACGACCAAGAAATCTACTTGGACCAGGAAATACGAAAACAATATATGATGTCTCTACAGCTTAATTACTGCGGAGGTGTAATTAAGCTGTGGTGACATCATCCATTGTGTTGGTATATTCAGGTCTTAGTTCACACCTGATCTCACCAACGTCCATAGAACTACCTGTTCTTACCTGATAAAATTATTAGTTGAGACATAACATACCTATTTAACTGAAACAATAGTAACCAGTGTGCATATAGTTAAATGACTGAAAATATGCTGTGGGTTGCACTGCATAGTCCTTTTGTTTTTTCAACAGGTGATTGCATATTCCGCAGCTGAGGAGGCCTTGGGAGATGAGTTACGGAATACTCTCTTCAAGGGTGATTATATGAAGCAGTCCATTCCTATGAAGAAAATCAATGATACTGTTATGGTCAATGTTGATTTGACCATCACACGAGTTGTCGATTTTGATGATGACACAAACGTTGTCACCATAATGGGCTGGCTGATGATAGTAAGTATACAACCGTAACATTAGCTGGTAACATTGACATAACATTAGCTTGGTAACACTGAAACAACCTACATATAGGAATACACAGATTGGAAACTTCTTTATTTGCATAAGCTGTGTCAAGGTTCGTTTTTGGCGATAATAGGCCTGCTACATTGCGTCATAATCACAAGAATCACGAGTGACATCATTGTGATTGCTGTTATTGTTACATCATATTTCTGCATATTTCCAAGAGCTTGAAATAATGTGAAATGCTGTAACCCTGAACAACAAACTAGTATTTCTCAATATTGTGCTCCACATATATAATTTTTAAAGACTGTTCAATTGCTTTAGTGTACTTTTAATGGATCACCGATAAATCCTACTAGTTTCCATTCCAATAAAATCCTCTCTATGGGCTTGTCATATTATGAAAAACTAACCCTGAACAGGCTGATGTTGGCTTATTTACTGTGGCGCCTCTGGGTATATCTTTTCTGTTGGGACAACCTACTCCAGAAATCGTCTTTATGTAACAAAACCTGGTTTAATAACAAAACCTGATTATACAATATAATTATGTCACATTTTTCCGGTTTTGTACAATGTGGTATTCTCTGAGGGTTTTGCTGCAGGGCAGCTAATATTTATAATTGCTATTTTGTCATATTGTAGAGTTGGAAAGACTTCAGACTGGTGTGGGACCCAAGCTATTTCAACAACCTCAAGACGCTCAGAGTGCCAGCATCTTCCTTATGGACCCCAGATATCATGCTGTATAATACGTAAGTTATATATACGCTATACATTGAAATTGTTATTTTCTTATTGATAAAAGCCACATATGCCTATTGGCATCAGGCTGCCGGATAGATCTGTATTTATTAATAATGATTATGTAAATGTAATAATCAGCATGGTCAATAAAATGTTGAATCTTGAATATATACAATATCCAGTAGATGATCAATTACAATGCCTTTTTGATAGACTGTTCACATGCTGATGAACCTAATTTTCAAAATATGTGTTTCTGTTAGAAAATGAGATTACAATTAGTTCCATAAACTATGGTTGACTCCAGACAGCTGCAGCGACCTTTACTATTCTTGACTGTAGCTATAACTGGCTAAAACCAGTTGCTTCTGTCTGCATGGCCAAATGTGCCACGAGTGTTTTCCATGAGAAGGACAAATGCATGGAAAACGCATGGTTTTGCCTAATTAAAATGAGGTGAACACCATGTGTTTTCCATGCTTTTATCCAAACTCATGGAAAATGCATGTAGCACATTTGGCCTTGTACTCCTACAAAATAACATATTAATAATTTCTTACTGTTTTTCTCGATCCAGAGCTGATGTGAAACAACAATTAGTTCCCACTAATGCAGTGGTCAGCAGTGATGGGACTGTTTTCTGGGTTCCACCGGGTGAGGTTTCGTACCCTTGCATTCCAGAAGAAAAAGGCGCATTCAACTGCACTGCTAAAGTGGGTTCATGGACTTATGATGGCTACCAGGTGAGTGCTTGATTGTGAACCACTGTGTGCTGTCACCTCAAAGCACAGCGAGCTAATTATGGACATTCTTTGCTAGTTTGCCCAGATAAACAAAATTATTGGTTAAACTCTGTAGCCGATAGGCTGTGTATAGACTTAAGAAAATACAAGAGAAATGGATTCATATTTATTTAGTTTAAGGAATTTTTTCTGAACTACCTGCTTGTCAGATTTGTACTTAATCAGGTTGCTTGGCCTTCCGGTGACAGCACAGCGTAACTGTAGCAGTTTAAAAAATATATATTATAGGTCAATATAGTGTAATCACATCAAAATGTTTACTTTATGTAATAGAAGTACTGTAACAGGAGTAACTTAGCAAATAAAAAGAAGTAGTAAAAACGACTAAGCAAATAAATAGCAGCAGTAAAAATAATGTAACACATCAATAGAAGTAATTTAGAAAATGATTAGAAGTAGTGAAAATAATTTAGCAAATAGAGCTATTATATATAATATAGCTCATGAATAGAAGTAATAGTTCTGAAGTAATTTAGCAAATAAATAAAAGTAGCTGAAGTGATTTATTAATAAATTGAAGTAATACAAGGAATGACAGTAGTTTAATGAAAATAATTAATTTTCAGCTTGATTTGGAGTCCACACAACTCGACATCACCTACCTTTCCGAAAATCCTAAATTTTCGGTGTCTGATCCAAGAGTTGTTAAGCATATGGACCACTACAAATGTTGCGAAGAGCCCTACCCGAATGTCGATTTCTCATTCAAATTAACACCAAAGAAATGATTTTATGACAAAGTGACTTTGTAAATGGAATGAGTAAATAAAAAAAAATAGCTTATGTTACATTTTTCCTGTTTTGTGCTATGTGGCGTTCACTGAGGGCTTTGCTGCAGCGCAGCCTATGTTTATAATAGCTTGGTTTGTTTATTCTTATTTTTATCGTAATTATCAACAATGACACGACAGTTACCCATAAATATTTCAGGGCAAATGTGTAACTGTGCATTATTGTTGTGATACAAATAATATTCATATAAATATTTCAAAGAAATATTGCAAAAATGGATAGTTATATAAAAATAAAATGAGATTGAAGTATTCTGTGTGTAAACCACAACATGCACATCCCAGATCGTCATTTCTATAAATTCTTGAAGTATTGTGTTTGTGCTCATTGATACTTGCCATATTTTTAATGGACAAACAGCAAACATTAAATGATTAATTTCCTATTATTTCTACTATTTTATTTTTTGTTTTGATCTTTTGGATCTGTTTGAACACTGTTTTAATGAATATTCATTTCGCTACTCAGCAGACATATAAAACCACAGCCTTAAGGGGGGTTCTCACATAACCGGTTTTCCCGGTGAAGCCGTATTGCTCTTGTAGAATTATGTAATACCCCATTTTGACAACTTCACCATGGTTGTTGGAGGCAAAACGGGGCGGGGCTTAAGAAGATGGGGAGTTGGCGGCAGCGAGGTGTGAATCATGGTCACCTGGCGGATCACACATGTAGGATATGTACCAAACCCGATGGATGATGCCTGGTCTGATGCCAGGTGAGCAAGGGGTAAATCATGTTTTGACGAGAGACTCCACGGAATCTACGTACCATCGGCAGGCTGCTTGTACGTGTGAGGGGCGTATCAAGTACATGTCAATCACGACTGTGAAGGACTATGTGAACTACGTGTACTAAGTTTGAAGGCCGGCTGTCACAGTGGAGGGGCAGATGTGAATATATAAGTGGCTGCTTGTCTGTAGCTTTCATTCTGCTCCTTGTTACCACAGAAAAAGGACCATGGCACATGCAGTAGACCAACCAACAGCCATTGTAAAATTGGCTCAGGCCAGCTTGGAATTAAATGTGCAAATAGCAACTATTGCACAGGCTATTATGCATGATGAAGAACAGTCCAGAAGAGCTGCAGAAAGAAGACAGGCAGTCATTAAGAGAGGGAGAAGGAAGAGATTTTTGGGTGAGGCCATGGCTATTGCGTAGACCTCAGATGGGCCAATACGAACGCTTGATGAATGAATTATTGATGGCGGATGCAACAGAACTTTGTGAGAATGCAGCCAGCCATGTTCCAAGAGCTGCTTGCCAAAGTTTGGCCTAGAATTAGCAAGCAAGACACCTTCTGGAGGAATGCTTTGGAGCCAGGACCCAGGATTGCCATCACCCTATGTTTTATTGGCAAAATTTCTTAGTACGTACATAATGCACCAAACGAAACATTATTTATACCATAATGTTCATCATGCACTTCAGCAGTACAGCATTGTGTATATGATTAAATGATGTGATCAAAGAATATGACCTTTTCCCTCTTACACATAAGCCTGTTTGCCCAACATAAAATTGCCTTCTCAGTTATGTGTGCTTGGTCATTCAGTGTATTGTACATTGGTCACTCACTGATAAGGTCGTAATTTTCCAATTATGAAATCAGATTTTACAGAAGGTTTGAACTGGACAAGTGTGCATGCCATTCTGGTTGTATTTCCTATGATAAACCCAGATAACTGCATGTTATAAAACTTCCTGATTTAGCAAAGTTGACTTGTCCAGTGAGCATCAATCTGAAATACAATGAAATATACACACACATATTTTGATTATCAACAGCCCCAGGTGGTTGGATCATGACAAATAGTCACATGACGCTAATGGGAACACTGAAGTGCACAGTTAGAATGCATTCAGAATATTATTCTGACATTATACCTCTGTCTAGAACACACTTTAGTAGGCATTTGATAATAGTCATGTTTTAGTTAACCAAAGCTTTATTACATGACACTAATGACAATGACAACAATATTTATTGACTCCATGAATTCCTATACAATAAATGAGAACACGGGAAGTCCACAATAAGAACGCGTTCAGAATATTATTCTGACACATAACGCATCTGTCCAGAATACATTTCAGACATTTGATGGAGTCATGTTTTAGCTAATCAAAGCTTTCTACAGTTTTGCGTGGCCTTTTTCAATATGATGCATCTCATGTAAATCATGTACAGAACATTGTTCAGATGTAAAATATCATTTTTTACAACGTTCAGTGCCTTGGAATGATTTTGTGATTTGGAAGAAGTCAGCTTCTCCTGTTTATTTAGGTATTTTTGGGAGTAAAGCAATCAAGTTTCAATACCAAATTTAATTTAATGGACCACCTTACTATTAAGTCCCTGCATTTTTGGTGCCAAGTCCATGATTTCTTGACATTGAACACTCTCTTCTAAAACCACCTCATTATGATAAAAAATGTGTACCATTTGCTGCCCTAGTTGAAAGGTTTAACAGAAATTCAGTATTCACAGATAAAGTTTTACAATGCGTCACAACGATTGTCATGAATCCTGCCTCCTTGAATCGCCATGCAGTCTTCTACATTCGGATCAGTGTCATCATTCGATTCTCCATAATCCCACCCTGTGAAAGCACTGCTAACTTTCTGTCCACTGTGTTCCCAGATGAAGACACCTTCAGTAGCCAAGTCAGTGCCACCAATGTAGTACCTATAATAAAGAGATTGTTTTGTTATACTTACGTTTAGAGTGGAAAACCGCATTTGTTGTTGCTGAGAAAATGTTACATCTAATCGCACTTAATCACAAGATTTATTTTGGGTGATGAGACAAAATTTATGATTAAATATCTTGCACATAATGAAATTTTAAATACAAACACATTCAAATGAAATTGCTAATAGTCCAATAAATTGTTGTAGTCACAGCGGTATTATGATGATCACATTGGATTTAGACTATTCATGCTTCAGCCATTTGCACATATAACCTCAGCTTCAGTCTTAACTTTGTGATGATATCACAATGACCATGTGGACAATTATCTTGCAGTTTGTGATGTCACAGTTCTGTTATAAGCTGTTTTAATTAATATCGTCTGGGATCCCAGATAGCATTCCAAATTAGGACAACATCGGGTGACGCCAGCGATGTTGATACGATGTTGTTCCGACAGCTGCCAATATAAAAGTGATGTTGTTCAATTTGGAATGCCATCTGGGATAAAGATTACATTTACACTTACTTATTTCTTGAAATCCAACCGTTTGAAGTTTGCAAAACAGCATTCATTTCTTCATCAGTCTCAAATGCTACCAAATGTCCGCCACCAATACTACAGATCTCTAATGCATGAGATCTCCTTACCAAAGTGTGGTGAAAGGTGTACCTGCCATATGGCAGTTTTATGTCTCCTGCAATTCGAATAACATTTTGCTTGAGATGCTATCATTCATAAGTCGTTGGTATCATGGAAGACTCAGACACACCAAATTGACAGTGTGTGGCAGCCGTTCAAAATGTCAAAAACAATGTAATTGGAGTTTCATATTCGATGTTGAACTACAATATATGATCGGTGCGTAATTTTAATGATCAAACTAAGAAATCTTAAGTTTACCTATCATGTCATTAATTTTTCACACATAAAAACAGGAAAATATTAACCTAAACAAACGAATTCTTGCTTTGAAAAGGCAGTCTTAATTCTTGCATCAGTTCTTCTGCTTTGACTAGGTTTTCTTTTGAACATGCTAATTCAGTGAAATGAAAACTATGACTAATCACTAAAATGTGTGTCCTGTTGAGACGTTCTGTGGAAGAGTAGGACAAAGCCGTTTAACCACTGTATAACTGATTGGTCAGAAGAATAGAACAAATGTCTTTAAATGAGGGTAACTATGACTATTGTGATGCTCTGTTGGTAGGATAGTGATTTTACCATTGGAAAGATTGGATCATGAGCTATGACTAAGCTGTGATGAATGGAATCTCCTTAGACAGCTTGTGACAATATTAAGTTGAATCAGGTCATTGAAAGTCAGAATCTACAATAAAGCAACTTTTTGACAAATAAGTCTTGTTTGACTTAGGTCTTCCATGACATGGACAAAATGTCTGATAACATATAGTACCAACAGAGGATTTGATTTGCATCACATCTTTTACACTTAAATTTCATGTATAAAAAGTATCCTTAGTATAGCTAATGAGGATGATGATGCTGGAAAACAGTGTACAAAAATATCTATCCATTTTGTGGCTGATGAGTAATTATAATGGTCAGCGGTAATGACAGCAACAGACTGTGCAATCAAATCTGTGACCATATAGTCTATAAACATATAGTACAAACAGAGGATTTGATTTTCATCACATCTTTTACACCTAAATTTCATGTATAAAATTAAGTATTATCCCAAGTTTAGCTAATAAGGATGATAATGCTTGAAAACAGTGTACAAAAATATCTATCTATTTTGTGGCTGAGTAATTATAATGGTCATCAGTTATGGCTGCGGCCATACAGTAAGTACACTTCCACAACAACATATGCTGCTTCTCCATAAACCAGTATAATTCCTAGTATTTCTATTTCTAAACCTGAAAGTATTGGAAAACTTACCTGCTCGACGCATCCATGTCAAGGAGTCACCAAAAGTTGTTAGCAATGTCAATCTTGTTTCATTTGAAATTTGATCAAAGCAGAACATGCATGTGGTGGCATTGCTGGCAACGACTGATGATACATAAGGTTGCACCCTTGCAAAGCAGTCGATTGTTGTATCAGAACTTGACAACTGTAAAGAACTGTAGTACCATGAGCTAATGGCCTGAAGTTGAGATGGAGTAACTGACTTGTAATCATGATCAGTGAAATTTCCAGCTGTGTATGCAGGTTGAATTAGATTGGAAATCAGAAAAATGTATGTTGAAATTCTAGACATTGTAGTTTTTTGGATATTTCCAGAGACTTCTCTGTGTAGATGACCTTCGCCACAACAATTGGTTGGTTAAACTTTGTTTAAGGATGTTCCAGTTTTATAAAAAAAATTATCAGGAGATCACTTAAAAACTGTCGCATTTCCTTAAGAATGAAAAAAATCATTTGGCTGTTCTATCTGTGATAATTTTCATTGTATTTTGCCAGCCTCATATTTAATTCAAGATTCATAAGAACAATGTTATTATTCTGAATTCTATTGATGTTTAAATCAACTCATAGCAAAAGAAATTTGCATTCTCATGCAGAAACGAACAATTCAATGATGCATATCAATATTTTAAACATGAGTTTCAAGGAATTATTATTGGAAAGATAGGCAACTTGAGGTTATGTGGTACAGAGAGTTGTTTTTTTTTACCCTCAGCGAACAAAGTTTGAAGAGGATTATTGTTATCACTGGAAAAGGCAGGTGGGCGGGGGGTGGCTGTAACACTTTCGTTTCCGGAGCAGAACTCTACACTAATGCACTAACCCCAAAGAAATTGTTCACAGTATAAGCCCTAGTGGTACCTTTTGATAGTCACACTGTCATATGTCGGCCATTTTTACAAAATTGGAGCAGAACTCTGACATTATTGAAACCTGCATGTTTAAAACGTTATGTCTAAAATAGTGTAGTGGTGCCTTTCAATTTTGTGCAACTTAGCTGACATATGTCAATGTGACTATCAAAAGGTACTACAGTATTACTGTAACTGTCAAAAGGTATAACTAGGTCATATAGAGTATTACTGTATGCAATTTTGTTAGGGTAAGTGCATTAGTGTTGGGAGTTCTGCTCGCCCTCCTGCATGTCGGATGGACGCTAAACAATTGTAATGATGCCTGTGTGCTTTGTGGGATTCACTGAGGGTTTTGCTGCAGCACAGCCTATCTTTTATGGGTTAGAAACATGGGAATTGTTAGTAACATTTCCGTCCATTTTGTCACTTCTCTAAACTTTCTATTATACAATATGATCCCAAAAAAAGGGGACATTTATTATTGATCCTACTGTAATTATTTTATTGCACAAATGCTTCTGTCTGAAGCTTAGCCATATAATATGACAGTGGCAAAAGACAAACATAATGAAGAGATGAAAATTTAAGTGTACATTCACGCAATGAGTGGATCAATCTTGCTGCAGTAATGACTTAATTTATAACTTCTCTTCATTCTTCAAAACTTTAGCTCAGCCTCTAGGTTTATATAGATATTTACAGTTAATGTTAATGTGTGTATTTTTAAATCCATATGGAATTAAGTGAAAAATGCTTTAGTAAATTTTCAATTTTTTTATTGAAGCCAGCATTTAAACATGGTTCTGTAATTTAAGGAAGTTTCAGTGTCTTCAGTATATAAGCCTGCAACAGTTGATTGCATGAACGTTATTACTGCAATGGTTGAAAGATCCTGAACCACATCGACCAATCAAAACTTCTTCTCCTCCGGCATACTTATCGCACGACAACCGCTCTCCGGAATTTTCAGCTGAAACGTTAAAACACAGAGAATATCAAATTCAGCATTTTAGTTTTAGAACATCAATCTTCTATTGCATGCACATGTTTATTTTGGGTAAGGACGCCTATATCGGAAAAATACCTTTCAGTATTTTCAGAACGTTTTTAGAATTTTTGGAAATGTAAAAATATTGTATATTTAGTTAAAATTCTATAACCAAACAGAAACTGAATTAATACCATCAGTTATTATGAATAATGGATAACTTACCATAAATCCATCTGCATTTGCTGGTATCGACCTGCAATCCTGAAACTATAAAGAAATTTGATTAATATCAAATGTGTATTAACCCCACATCTGATTGTCCACATCTTGCAAAGACATCCAAAACATACTTAGCAGATTGCTAACAGAGGGAGATCCGGATAAACTGATCAAAATACTTATTTTCATTCATTTGGATGATTAACTTTATTTGTCATGGTTTGTTTATCAAATCATGCTCCAAAATAATTGAAATCTTTAAGATTTTGTGATTAGAGCTTTATCCCAGATAGCATTCCAGTTCGGCCCAGCATCGTTTCCATATAGGCCACTGTCGTTACAACATCGTATTAACATCGACGACATTGCACCGACGTTGAAATGATTTGGAATGCTATCTGGGTAATAAATGCTTTGATTAGACTATCAAAAAAAAAGTAAAAGAATACACTATCAAATCTTGATAGTGGTCAGGAGCAAATGGGATACTGCAGCCTGGTGTATGAGAGGTCAGATATAAACAATGAGAGATTGTAATATCTGGTAAATTTTATAGTGTTAGTACATAGCTGTATATTTACTATTTAGAAATTGTTTATGTCACAGAATAGCATTAAAGCTAATTTTTTTTTTGTTATTTTTTAGATGTCACGCAAATATTATTGTTTTTGTTATTGTTGTTATTGTGAGACGCCGTAAGTTTGCTTAATTTGACGTTTTACATGGAAGGGTTGGAGGGGGGGGGGGGGTAGTGGGGGCACACTTTCAGTACTATTTATAACTAAACTAAGCCTTTGAAAAGTAGCATAGTATATAGATGAGAAGTTAGTCTTTATATTGAAAGTTAAATTGGGATGTTCCCATCAGTATGTAACTCTATGCATAGATTTATCTTTTAAATTACTATAATTGGTTTAACAGTTGTATCTGGAACTTACTGCAGCAGTCAATTCTTATTGAATAGTTATTTCCGTCATATTGACAGTTTCTCAAGTCCAGGGATCCGCATGTCCTAAAGACCTGACTTCCAAAAGGACATGCAGCAAGGGTTCCTGTGTCTCCAGTCAAAGTGGTACATTCGGATGGACCTTGGTCTGTTAAAAAGAAAGGTTAGTATATGAAGTTAACACATAGATGGATGATCGTAGGTAATTTTATTTTTAGTATACATGATATATAAAGCACATGTCAGTTTTCACAGGGTCCTCTGGAAGTATCAATACAAATTAATCCCAGCAAAATGTAAATTTACATTAACATCTGCTCTACATTAATCCGATGTTGCTTCAGGGATGTCGGGTAAACATTAGCTGATATATAATATACATATGAATTAATCAAATGTAAGATTTGGACATATCAACTATGAGACCATATGGCGGAACCACGCTTTTGGATCAGTAAGATTTGTGGAGTTCAGGCATTGGCCTTTTTAGGACATTTTTTGTTTGGGTGGCTCCTCTGAATGTTCTAGGTTCAATGAACTTCAATCATGGTTCAAATCCTAGCCCGAGCACTCTTCGTGGGCTGCATCTCAGCTGGGTGTTATTATCATCTCGTCATTATTATAAATATGTCAGCCTCTGGTTGCTGGTCATAAAAGCTGATTAATACCAGTAGCATCCAGATTATAGAGAGAGAATTTCATTAAGTTGTGGGATAAAGCATTCTATGAAATTACAATCAAATACAATAAAAATGCAATAATTTGAACGTTTACCTTCATACCGTATTTTACAGCATTCCAATCCTACAGCATTGTCATTGCACCTTCTGTTGCCCTTTGTCCCACATGCCCCTACTCCAACATACCCAGCTGGGCAACCAACCAATTGCCCCTTGTCTCCCCACAGCCAATTGCAATCGCCATAATCAATGGTGTCAGCAGCTAAGACCAGACTGACAAGGCTGATGAAAACAATAGCACCCCTCATTGCACCACTGAGACGATTAAATCTGTGTTTTTGGTGAATGAAAATGGCTGGACATCTGCAAGTTTCTGATATTAAAACTGTTATTATCACCACAGTTATCTTTGCTGATAATTAAAATGTACCACATGATAAAGTTTGTACTTTTTAAATATAACTGGGTAGCCCGTTTTTCTACACATGTCAAGAAGCCTCACAAACATATTTCTAAATTATGTATATACTTCCAAATATGATGTATATTGGGCCCGGCGGCCCAGGCTTGGGTTCAAATACAAATATATTGGTGTTTGTATTTGTAAATACTGTATTTGTATTGAAATACTTTTTATAAATTGCGAGAGTAAATGCATTGTATTTGTTTTTGTATTTGTATTTAGATACTTTGACAAATTACATGACTTAATATGACTTAATATATATATATATATATATATATATGAGAGTGGCCTAACGGAACATGATTAGAACCCTACAGTGAATAACCACATATATAAGAATAACTAGAGTGAAATTTGATGCAACTTTGAGGATATTTAGAGGTTGTACAAGATGCTTGATGGCAGTCGCTTGTTATGGTTTGTAAGTCTGTTTACCTACTTAATGTAGTCATTAGTATTTCTTTAATATTCTATGAACCTGGTTTATTGTCTATTTTAAGATATTTAATAATGCACTAAGTCTTAGTATTCCGTCTTGTTCAGATTTAGTTGAATAATGCCCAAAGCATAAGATTCAGTTATGAGTTGCAAAATATGAAAATATTCTAAGCAGCACCAAACGTGTGATGTATTTAGTGAAATTATATAAAAAGTGATTTGAAGTAAAAGAAAGTTTACAAACTGAAGGTACCGTTAATTAATATGAAGTCGGGGCCTCCTTATATACAATTTATAAGGGGGCCCCAAGTTTATTAAAATTCATATTATATATAGAATGGGAAAAGTCCTTTAATATGGAAGTAACTAACAGAGCTGCATTTTTGTGTAATAATTATGTATAAAAATAATTAGGGGCCCTTTATGCACAGTACATAGAGAAATGTGAGAGGGCCTCAGGGCCCCAACTCAATCATATCTTAAATAAAAAGTAATAATGCTGGAAGAACGGTCAAGAGTATGTTTTTTTTTTAAATGAAAGATAGTTGACACACTGTTTGAAGGTACCCCTTGGCAAACACCTGCATTCTCAGACAAGCATCACAGTTTATTCACAACATAATATCGTGCAATCACTGCAATGTCAGAAAAGCAAAGACACAGAGTTTATCTCAGTGGTGCTGAAAAACGCAGAAAACAAAAGAAAGATCAAGAATCTTTAAAGTCAGTCCCAAAATTGACTGCATTCTATGAAAAGGCGGGGCCTTCTAAACCAAATACAGAGAAACCTGAAACTATCAATGATGGTAAGCTTTTTTTCTATATAATATTAATCAATTTTCAATTCTACATGAGTTATGATAATTTCTAATGAAAAAGTCTACTTAAATTTCTATCTTAAAATTGTAGTCTATAATATAAGCCACATTTGCTTTCAGTCTCAGAAGAACCAGTGGTCCAGATGGGAAGTTGATGATTCTGCAGAGCCTGATCCTGTTCCACCACCAGATGATGTTGATGTCCCCCGATCAGATGACTCAGATCCTGCCTTATGGAAAGTTGACATGAACTTCCAGGAAGTAATTGTGACAAAAGCAATAGAACAAAACATTTCCAGTGAGGACTTTTCTGAATCTGAAAGGGAGCACAATGGGCACAAGCGCTTCCTAAGCAAATCACTGTTGGAAAGATCTATGGTAAATGGTGAGAAGGTAAATAGGGAATGGCTAGTATATTCCAAATCAACTGTAAGTGTGTACTGTGCACCCTGTAAAGTATTTTGTCAAAGAAATGAAGACAAAGCATTCATTAATGGCTTCAGTGATTGGAAAAATTCCCATAGTAGGGTTAGGGCCCATGAAACCAGTACTGAGCACAAAAACTGTATTAGAATTTGGCATGCAAGAGCATCAAATTAACAAAGGATAGACCAAGATCTTGTTAGGGAGTTAGAGGAGGAAAGTAAGTACTGGCAAGCTGTGTTGAGACGTGTAGTTGAAGTAATCAAGTTCCTAGCAGCAAGAGGTTTACCCTTTCGTGGAAATGATGAAAGATTTGGATCAGACAAAAACGGAAATTATTTGGGAATACTAGAGTTGCTGGCCAAGTTTGACCCCTTTCTGGCTCAGCATATCCAGAAATATGCAGGAGGTGGCAAAGGTTTTACATCTTACCTGTCAAAGACTATATGTGAGGAACTCATTGAAATGATGGCTCAAAAGGTCTTGAGGGAAATTGTTTCTGAGGTGAAGCAAGCTAAGTACTTTGCTATTAGTGTAGATTCAACCCCTGACATTAGTCATGTTGATCAGCTGACTTTTATATTGAGGTATGTAGGATCACACGGGAGACCAATTGAGAGATATATCAAATTTGTTGAGGTGTATTCGCACAAGGCAGAAAATTTAACAAATGTGGTAAAAGATTTCATAACTGAAGACCTGGGCCTTGATATTAGCAACCTTTGTGGTCAGAGCTATGACAATGCCTCTAATATGGCTGGTGCCTATTCAGGCTTACAGGCAAGAATTAAAGAATTAAATAAACAAGCTCATTTTGTGCCTTGCGCAGCTCACTCTCTTAATCTTGTTGGATCTTCTTCAGCAAAAGCTGTCTTGATGCAGTAAGTTTTTTTAA
Organism: Alitta virens; assembly: GCA_932294295.1. Lineage (NCBI taxonomy): Eukaryota > Metazoa > Annelida > Polychaeta > Phyllodocida > Nereididae > Alitta > Alitta virens. Next base: position 27,223,649 of record OW028578.1, read on the forward strand.
CTTTGTACAAAATCTGTACAACTTCTTTTCCTCCTCCACACACTGGTGGGACTGTTTAGTTCAAGCTCTAGGAAAGGGAAGTATTGTAGTTAAGTCATTGTAGTTAAGTCATTGTCCAACACTCGTTGGAGTGCCAGAGCTGATGCAGTCAAGGCTGTCAGAAACCATTATAGTCAAATAATGAATTCTCTCCTTAAAATTAGCAAAGATACAACCCAAACAATGACTACAAGGACTGAAGCTGGAGGCATTATCAAACAAATGGAGTCTTTTGAAACTGCTCTCATGACAGTTATATGGAGCACTGTATTGGAACGATTCAATGCTACTAGTATGGCTTTGCAAAGTTCCACAATTGACCTATTAACTGTCACTGGTCTGTATAAGTCCCTCATAGAATTTGTTCAAAAACTAAGAAGCAGTTATGATGACCTTGAACAAACAGCAACCAATTTTGTCAAGGAGCCCTCTTACAAAACTGCCCAGAAACGTGTAAAACGCCAAAAACACTTTTTTTATGAAAACCCAACAACCACAGTACAATTGTCCCCAAAAGACCAATTTAGAATTGAAACTTTCTATTGTGTGTGTGACAGTCTTCTTACTGAATTAAACAAAAGGCTTGAAGCCTATTCTGTATTGCAGGACCTGTTTGGTTTTCTCACAGCATTTCCATCTATGAATTCAGACCAGTTGCAGAAGCAGATCTTGAAACTTGTAGACACATATCCCAAAGAATTAGAGCCTGTTTTAGTTGAAGAATTTTGCCAATTTACTGAGCTGCTTGGGGATGATAAATCAATACAGCACATGAGTGATTTGCTGAAACCAAACAGTTAAATTACTCCTTCCAACATTTCCAAATGTAGCAACAGCAGTTAGAATTTACCTAACCATACCAGTGAATAATTGTGAAGGAGAAAGGTAATTTTCGACACTGAGTAGAGTGAAAAACTATCTCAGATCAACAATGGCCCAAGATAGGCTAGGTGCCCTTTCACTGATGTGTATTGAGTGTGACATGCTCAAAAAGTGGGGACTTTAGTGACCTTGTTATGACTTTTGCAGCAGGAAAAAGCAGAAAAAGGACTTCTAAAGCTGCTAGAATTTGCTGTATCTGATAACTGCCTATCCACTAACTAGTAACTAAGCCACACATTTAATTGAGTAGGCATTAGGTTATGTTGACTAACAGTAGTTCTTGTAAATGAATTGTATTGTAAATTGAATTTCTTGATTGTAAAGAAGTTAAGATATCAGATGTGTAGTTGTGTAGCTTTTTGGCAATAATTGTCTTTTCATAGCATTCTTCTTTTTGCAGAATAGGTATTAATATTAAATATTGTGCTTCATGTGTATATGCTCATAATAAGTGTTATGTTGAACTTGAATATAATTTATGGACATTTTGACACTATATTGTATAACTTAAGAACATAGTTTTGTTAAAGATAATGTATGGTTACTTGGTCAATGGTCAGTATGGCACTTGGGCAGTATTTATAAGTTTTATAACTTAAGAACATAATGTTATGCTAAATATAGTATGGACAATATAACTAAAGAACATATTAATGGTTTATATGTTTATGATTTATATATGTAATGATGTATTGTATTGACGGTATTGTGGATGTTGTATATCTACTGCCATAATTTCTGAATCTTATTTAAATAAAAGTTTAATGTCTAGTCAATCTATTATGTTCCTTTTTATTATATTAATTCTATAGAAATTAGATATCAGTGGAAGAGCTGTGACTGTCAACAGTGTGGACTGTGTTGAAGTAGTAAAATAATGAAAGCTCACACAATCTACCATTATAGCGGCATATTTATAAATGATACAGGACTCTTTAGAACAAGAGTGAATAATTATAAATGTCATAAACTTTAAAATATAATATTGGAGAATGGAGATGAACTCTGAAGGCCAGTGAAGGGCCCCATTTTCATACCTTGCCTAGGGCCCCCAGTCAAGCAAATCCGGCCCTGCCTGTCATGTCTTTGTCTTGTGGCTATAGAATTTCACAGGGAATGTGTTTAGTTTCTTCAGAATGTTCACGTTTGACTCCAGTCCTTGAAATGAAGACTGGATACACAATTACACATATTCTATTAATAAATGCACTGTTCAAAACTCACACTAGATGTAAAAGCTGCACTAGATAGGTCAAAAGTTACGGTGTGCACTGACTATATGAATATCAGCCACACTAGATTCAACATGCAGCTGGTATAAAAATTCACATTTTTTACTCTCATAAGATGTGGATATTTAAGATACAGTTTAAGATGAATCCATTACAGGAATGTGGAATATTTGGTTTCAAGCCCTGTGTCGGCAATGACTGCTCCTGTGCGTAAGATGAAGATTCTGAAGAGACGGGCACAATACATATCTATCTAGTTGTCAAGCAAAAGAACCATGACTGTTGTCAGCCAACACTAAGTCTTGCTGTACCTGAGTGAGGTTGTGGGGGGCCCTGCTTTCTTTGTCATGACAACAGAAAATGCATATGCTAGTAAACATACTGACTGGATGGCACTGGTCCATATAAAGACAAGGAACTCAGATTTTTTTTTCAATGGACAAATGATGAAGACATTTTCTCGAATCTTGGTCTGCCACATACTTTCCTGTCTTGCCTCATGAACCGTGGAATGATAATGACAAATTTCGTGAAAACTGGGAGCGCAGAAAAGGTTCATCAACCTGTTACTTGGAGGGTAATTTGGTCATTAAACGCAGGGAATGACACATTAGTAAGGGGCCAAAACCTATGACACGTCATTCACAATTTTGTGCATTTAGCAACGTTCAATTTGTCACTTATATTAACCTACTGCCATCTCCATTGACAGAGACATCAGTTAATAGTGAACATTGTAATAGTTGAAAATTTTAATGACCAACTAATCAGATCTCCAGCGTAGAGTTTGGTGGATTTTGCTGGATCTAAATATAATGACTTGTTCATAATTTTATATAATTATATATAGGGTTAGTTATTATGCTACTGGCTTTTGCAATAGGCAACTACTAAGCTAGCTTGCTAACACCATGATTGATTGATTGATTGATTGATTGACTGATTGATTGATTGAAATAGATTGCTGAGGCAAGTAAAATACCCCACCCATGGGGTAAATGTGTAACATGGTGTAGACGCAAAGCCTTATCATCTCATCATTATGTCTGCCTCTGGAAGCTGTTCATATAAGCTTCAGACTCCGTATAGTAGCATATATAGCATTGAGACATAGACACAGAAATATAGATATATAGATAGATAGCTAGATAGCTAGCTAGATAGATAGCTAGATAGATAGATAGATAGATATTGCTTATAAAATAATGCTTCATGGTTTGTACTACAATATAACTTGACTTGCAGTATAATGAAAAATCTAGCCAGAACAAAGTTATTAGAGTTGACCACACTTAATCCAGCCAGTTGACCATGCAGGGATACTGTGTCTCACTAATGGTGTGATTAAAGTTATATTACGGGAAAAAGCATCATTCTTTTTGTTTGATTTTCTTTAGGTAATAAGCTATTAATCGAGAGTACATAATATTCAGATCTACCATAGTTTTGCAATAACATGACTTAGAAATATTTTTTTTAAAGTGCCCATGCATGTTAAACCAGCATGGGAATTCATGGGCCCCTCATTGACAATATGAGCACTACAATGCCCATATTAAGTTTTTCTTATTTCTTCTATATAGCAAATGTTTAATATGGGCAATAAAGATGTATAATATATGTATATTCCCATGATGGCAAATTGAAAATATAATTACAATTCCCTGGCTTTATCATACCTCATAAATATACCCAAAAATATATATAAATTATTTTGACTGCAAGGTATAATAGACTTTAGTGGCATACTCTACAAAAATGCCCATTGAGAAATAGTGATTTTTGTCTTTTGAAATACTAAACCTACCTCCCAGAAAAGGGATTTGTCGAAGGTACAAGGCCAAATGTGCCACGTGTGTTTTCCATGAGAAGGATAAACGCATGGAAAACGCAATTATGATGTGGTGAAAACCATGCATTTTCCATGTGTTTATCCAAACGCATAGAAAACGCACGTGGCACATTTGGTCATGTATTGTCTAATTGTGCTACTTGATAGTCTCATAGCTTTTATAATAATGGAATGCTTATTACCCCATTTTACCCATTCCTTACTTTTAGCAACGCCCCTAGATCTGTTTGGTATTTACAATTTTTTGTTAAACCCCACTATATAGTACTTTTGATTCGTTTTCACATCCGTCCAATTTCAACTGTCATTTGTTTAGGCACGCTTCAGTGCACACACCTTGCCAAGCCTACATTGAATGATTGCTAATCATCTACAATCATTTGTTTTATTCTTTATCAGATTTTCTGGAAAATTGACTTCAACTAATAATATCCAAACTCTGATTTTTACAAGTTAAGTGCTACCTATAAATAAATTGTAACTGGTTCTATCACACATTAATAAAACAAATTAAAAAAACCATTGCAATTGTCAGCCAAACCTATCAACTTGTTGGTCACTTTGCAGTGTGTCCAAGTCCAAGTCCTACCAAACCTACGTACGACACCGTACTACAACTAGACAACTCGTGGAATAATAAAAGGTACTATATCTATACATTACTCTCATACAACCATAAATAGCAGCTGCTCTGTAACACAACTGTTTCCCATTTTAATTCAACTGTTTTAATACCCTTGCCACTCTATAACGTGGCCCATAGTGCTCATACTAACAAAGGTAACTATATCATATATTGAGGCTGCTCTGTAACGCAACTCATCCTTTTAATTTGCTCACATATAGTCGTCACTCAGTCACGTGACCTGAAACTTTTCCACCCTCACATGACTCCCTGACTGTGCTGTTCCGTAACGCAGCTCATCTTGACGTTATTGCAGGGTCAAAAGATACAATGGTCACTCAGTAACGTGGCCCCAGCCCTCAACACTTGTATTGCCAAATAAACTGTGGTTGCTCTATAACCATGATAACGCAGCACTCTCCAATTCCTGTAGATATCCTACAAAATTGGTCACTTTGTCCTGTGTCCAACTCATACTAATCAATATCCACTTGTAATCAGCTAAACCCACGGACCTGTTGGTCACTTTGTCCTGTGTCCAACTCATACTAATCAATATCCACTTGCATATCAGCTAAACCTACTGACTTGTTGGTCACTTTATGGTGTGTCCATGTCCAAGCATGGAGTCACTATACATGGTCCAAGCAACTATTATCTGATTGTGTACATTTCCCGAAAAACAGTAGATCAAAAATCCACATGCTCCCCATCCGAAACTATCTCTTTTCATGCACATCCAAAATGGAATGAGTGACCATTTCATTGGCAGGCAGTGAGCTACTGTTAGGGTCATACAGTTCAACACCAAAACAAAAACTCGGCTAATACAATATGGACCATGCAAGGAACTAAATTTGAAGCAGCTGTCATAATGGGTAACCTTGATGATGCGGAGAAAGCTAGAGATGCAATTGGTTACATTGTAACAACTAAAACCATTGAACAAAATAATAGCTATGTGAAATCATAAAACAGGAAGGCTAATGCCTTGGATCTAAACATGTTTGTGGAAATTCCAAACAGCCTGAGCGGGTGTGTCATTGGCTAGCCAAGCGGAGCATGTCCCTCATTCGCAGAATGAGGTCATTGGCCGTCAGGGAATTACCGTCAAGGGTATCCAGTCCAAAACCAAGACAAAAATTCAGCTGGAACTAAGCATGAAGCAGCCATTATTAAGGGCCTACTGCGTGAGCAACAAATTTGGTGCGCTGAATGACATAAACTCAACCAGCGTAATTGACCATAATTTAAAAATAATTCTCATAAAAATCGGACTCTCTGTTTGTGGAATGCTCAGAGTCTGAGACACAAAACAGAACTCCTCATACATGGCTGGAAATGATATCGATCTGTACTTGATGGTCTCACTGACGATGACACTTGTGTAATTGGTGAACTTCATTGGGATCTCGTGTATACTACATGTGCAAAAGGGCATTCCTGAACATAGAAATATTTCTATGATAAGGAAGGTTTGAATACACCAAAACTGCTGTGAATGCTCCAGAAACTCCTCATAAGGAATATGGAAATGCTCTCTTGCGTGTATGGTATAAATGGGAAATATTTGAAAAAAATTGCTATAAAATGTATTTATTTTATTCTTATTATTAAATATTGAAAATATGAATATGTCTGATAATTCTTTTGGGTCTCATGGCCATAATTCATTTAGACTATATAACATTACCCTAATGAGCCAAAAAAGGTATAATTTCCGCATCTCAGATAGGTATCTGACTTTCATGTATAAAATCAATGACTTAACAATAATATCATTTCAAAACTGCATTGTTTATCTTTTTCAGTCAATACTGGGCCATAAAAATGTTTTTCCTTTATGAACAGGTTTAATTTGTGAATAGAATAAAATTGACTAAGGTCAAGTTTATGGATCAATATGCTCTTTCTCCCATATGATATTCCAAAAATCAAAATTGTGTCTTCCCAAAAGTTATATGTATTCCCTTTTGCTTATTAATTATTATATATATTTAACCATACATTTTCTAAACTATTCCTGTACTCAATTTTATTTAACTCACCTCAATCTGAAAATCCACAATAAATCATAAATCATAGTTCTGTAATATGACTAATATAGGCACCTATGCCCATAATTTAATCTTCTTGGTGAATTGCTGAATATTAAAGAAAAGTACTAACAGGCTGCACATATTTAACCACTGCCCATATTACTTATTTAACCATAGTTTTTACGGTAAAATATTGTTAATGCTGCCTGCTACCGTAAATAGTGTATGGTAAGATGCTGTGAATCTACCCAACTGCATAATACGACATTTACAGCTAAGGCAAAGAAAATGGCATTCTACTGCAATTTATCCAGTAAATTGCTGTGAAATATACCAAATCCACCATACAGCATGTCACCAGGTTATTTTAGGGGCTCATCGTTAGGGTGAACATGATATACAACAGTAATATACGGTAAGGTGCCATTTGTACGATTTTACGGTTGTGATCATCACAACTTAACAGATGCATGTAGACCAATTTATACAATTTGTAGGCCTACATTTGTTAAAGGTCACGAAAGACCTAGACTTATAATATCGAAATAATAGTAGTAGTAGTAGTAGTATATATATATATATATCTAGACCTTCGCTATCGCGGGAAATCACGTTTATTCGCAAGGTGGCGTGCTAGTCGATTTGGTGGCGCTTCGATCACTTGGGAATGACGTCACTGGGGATTCCCTCAGAAGGGTTTCCCCATTCATTGCCTTGCATTGCACCATTTTAGCCAGTGAGTCATGTCTTTATTTCTAAATAAAGCTGTGACAACCGCAACAGATTATATGTGACAATCATAACGTAAGTATCGTTAGCTTTCCTCCACAAATTTGCTAATTTATACTAATTGGTGTGTGTAGTACTAAGTATAGTAAGCGCTGAAAGAAAGAATTTATAATTTTTTTTTGTATTATTATTATTTTAAGTACCACTGCCAGCCACTTAGCATTAGTTATTTGTTAAACTGTGATGTAAAACTATAATGGTACACTTGTTTGTATATAGTCAGTTAAATTAATTGTAGTTTTCGGTATTGCAGTTTTCACAAATTTATGAAAAATATACAAATGTTATGTTTATTTTAAAATGGTCTTCCAATAATTTTGTCAGTTAATTGTACCAGACATTTTTGTAGCCTTTTAAATTTTAATAAAATGGTTTGCTACGTTTAAAGAGTTGGTCTGCACCTAATACGTTTGTAATTCATGTATGTCATGCAGGGAAATTCCTCTAAAATCCAGCAATCTACTGCTAAACATGGCCAGTTTGTTTCGCAAGTCCGTCAATGCAATCCACATTTTTGGCTTGCGTAAGTCTTATACAATATGTTATATTTTTGTCAATTGTGCTATTTAGCACAATTAGCACTGTGTGAGTTTTTTTCTCATTCACTAGGTTTCTATAGTCTGCATGGATTTCTTTTTTTACTACCAAGCACTTGTTATATAACTTATATTTACATGTTCTTGGGCTTTTATCTTGCAAATACTTCCTTGTTCTGTTTTTAACATCAAATAAAGCTGAGTTTAGTGTTCCGGGAAGATTTTGTGATTAAATTTATGTTGCAGTTGTGGAACTCACGCTGTGCAAAGTTTACCCTTCCTGGAGTCGCTGGTTTTCCAAAATATAACATGCGTTGTGTAGATATATCAAACCAAGTACGGCTAACGGGGAAACCCGTTGCCAATTATCAAGATTAAGGTGATGGGATTAAATGATGCATATATATTAATTGCACTGTGTGTGCATTGCGCAGTCTTGGAATTTATGATTTTTTTTCTTGGCTTATGTGTGTAAAATCATGACAATTGTATTTGATAAAGTGTGAGATATTTTTGCTTTAATATCCATCTTGCAAACCAAGAGTCAAGTCAAGAAATTTTGATTAAAGTGATGTGTGACATTCAACATTACAAAATCAATATATACCAAATTAAATGTCACCCAGCTTGGGCTTACAGGTCACTATTCATAAGCAAAACAAAATACACAGTGGCAACAACACTGCATCATGGTTAGTTATATTAGTTATACAAGTTATTCTTCCTTTTATTGTACATATTATATATAACAGCAGCTGTATCTTTCACAAAATTTGCATTCATAAGTAATCTACACCTTTCGACAAGACTGCATCTATTGAAAAAGGAATATTTAACATAAACTTTAGGCATGAAATTTTTTCTTATATAAGCATGTGAGTGGACAACTTCTATTTGAAACTGAGTTCGCATCCGTTTATTATCACACATTGAGATCTCGAGTAATTGCAGCACTTGATTTCACCACAAGTTTTATCATACAACAACATACAATGTTGTAGGGGGCCACATGACACTGTATTATGCTATAAAAATGCAACATGTCATAAAATAGTCTTTGAGTTGAACTAAAATGTGGGAAGGACCTCTTCTTATATTATCAGCTTTCATAAATTTGCTTGTTGAATTTATAGTCATGCGCCTACTTTATATATATAGATTTTTATTGACAGCAAAATATCAAATTGATACATGTGTCAGCATGACAAAATGATAAATGGCAAAAAAATACAAAAAAAAAAATAGAAATACATGGATCAACAGTTAAAATAATTAAATAAGTGGAGCTATATTATGACTAATATACTAATCAACTAATACTAATCAACACTACATAGTCTGTCTAAGAAATTCTAAAGCACCCGGAACTAAACAAATAATAGTAATAATACTGTTTAAAAAGCACCAACAAATAGTTTTAGCACAACAATTCAGGTTCAATAACAATACTAGAAACTAAGCATAATATATATAGATATATATATACATGATGTACTCTTAACTGCTATCAACATGGTAAACAATATGAAGTGATATACAATATGAGATGGGAATGTTGACATACAATATGAAGTGACATACAATATGAAGTGACATACAATAGTAGATATTTACAAATATACAAATGTACAAAGTCATACACACACGGAAGCAGTTTCGTCAATGTGCGGCCAGCCACTCAGTTCCAGGTGACATTAAGTTGCTATTTATATAAAACATTTATATTTTACTGTCTGATTTTAATGCTACCTGTAGAAATTTACCAAGAGCAAAGTTAAGGTTAGTGTTCTTAGTTGTTAATATTTGTAAGAATTGTTCAGTTGGATCAAAAATAGTAAAGCCCTCAATGTATTTACAAGCAATGTGGAATAAGTTTAAGCGGATATCATTCCATTTTTTACACCTCATTAAACAATGAAACTCATCTTCTACTTGGTTCAGATTGCATTTTTCACATATTCTTTCATCTGCAGGAACATAAGGACGTTTGTGTCTGCCTTATTCAATATTAAGGTTGTGTGAGCTTAGTCTAAAACGTGCTATATTACAATAGACAGATTTAGGTAGAGTATAATTCAGATAGGGCTCTATTCTAATATCATTCTTGAAGGTTTTGTATGTTCTGAGTTTTGGGTTTAGCGTACTATCATTTATCTCAGTAAGCATCTTAGTATGAGCCTTTTCGAACAAGGATAAAATTTGCTTGTTTATGCTGGAATTGTCAGAATCTGTACCTAGAGTTTCTGTGACTTTATAAAGTCTTGTAAGCCAGCAAGGAACACCTCTTTGATGTAACTTAGTCTATATATCAGTCTTCTTTAAAAAATAACACAATTTGCTTGTTAGGTTACACCATATATTCTAAACAATACCTTACATTTACTTAATTATTTTTCCAGATACTTCACAGTATTGGTCATCTTTGCGCAACTTGTTCAACCAATTCTCTGGTTTGTTCTTGAGCGGAAATAACATCATGGCATCATCAGGATTTCACCCGTCGTATGTCGATGATGAAGGACGTGTAAAAATCAACATACATCCTCTCACTCAACAACCAACAAAAGCGTGGGATGTCTTAAAAGTTCATCAAGTACATCGGAAAGTGCAAAGATTGCCGATAAAGGCACCAGTAGTGCCAAATAAAGTGCGCTTTGTGGGTGTCTCTGATACGCATAATAGAACGGACAGGATGCAGAATGTTCCAGATGGGGACGTCTTGATTCATGCGGGGGATTTCACCAACATCGGGAAATTGCAAGAAATTGAACATTTCAATACATGGCTTGGTAAGATAAGATATTAAATATATCTTTGAGAAACATACTTTAATGTGAACTAACAGCAAAAGGTAGTGTTATTGTCTATACAATTTGTGGAACAGCAATATTTCAAAGCTCTTTTATTTATTTTAGCCTTAATTCTGCCTTATGAATCTTTTTTTGGTGATTTGATAAACAAAATAGACAGTAATCTTGTAACAGTGTTACACAGATAGAAATATTAGTTTAAATATTGCTGACATTTGATGACTCGTGTATGATACAATGGTAGATGCTTTTATACAAGTTATCATTTTATTGATCTATGTCTTGGTAATCTTTATTTTTTTCAAAAATAACTATATAATATCATTTTATACTTCAATTTTAGGAACATTGCCTCACAAACATAAGATTGTCATCGCTGGAAATCATGAACTGTCATTTGACAGACCTGTCGAAAACCGGTATAAATGCTTACATGCACCAACATCAGGTGAGATGGAAGTTAAGTTGCTTTAACAATCGAGCCCGAAAGTTTACATACTCTTGCGCAGAATACAGTTCACTACCATAACAATTCCTCCACCCACTGGGTCCCAGGTTCAATTGCTGGTCGAGCCTAAGTGGCAATGGATGGCTGTTTCATCCATCATCTCATTGCCATGTTCCATGCCTGTCGTAATTAGCCCATCAGGTGCAGAAATACAGACCGTAATGCCCTTATCCAACCTCCCACCTGATAAAAATTGTAATTGTTTATTTTACATGTACTTTACATTGGATGCTTTTATTCAGAATATTATTATGACATCTTGCTCAAATTTATATAAACATTTGGGCCCGACTGTGTTTGTTATTGACAGGAATGCCAGCCAGTCTGGAAATCAGAAAAACCTTCAAAATATTTGTAACTTCCAGTCAGGAAAATTCAGGCTATTTCCGAAAAAGAAAATTCGGGTAAAAGTAAGGTAGAATTTGTGATTGCACCTGTAAAACCTTGTTTTTTAATATTTGGAGCCCTGTAAAAAAATTAAATTTCACTGTTCCATTTGCAATATGAATTTCTTCCTCAGTTTAATTAAATACAATTCTCATGATTCTAATTTTGCTCTGTTGTATTTCAGATGAGCCTAAAGGCTCTCAAGATGTAAATGATGTACAGATTAAAGATGTTCGAGAACTTCTTACTAATTGCATTTTCTTAGAAGATTCGGAGGTCCAAGTTTGTGGTTTACGTATTTATGGCAGTCCATGGTAAGAACAGAAACTTATATGATGATCAAAAATTAAAGGCCATATGCCGTTTAGTCATAGTTTTTCATATGAAGCATGATGAGGCAAAATGGATTTAAATGTTAGCAATGAGTCAAACCGCAACTGTCTAACTGATAATATGACCCATCTGTAATTGTTCAGTTGCTTGTTACTATATATTTTCCTTTGTTTGCTACTGTTTTACATGTTAGGTTGTTGTCAGTTAATATATCTTGGCCCCTCTTCCTATAATGGCTTTTTTTGGGTTAAAATGTTGTGATTTATTAGAGGAGAGTATATCATTATATATGTACATGCATTCTATGAATGTGGCACACATAAATTGTCCACAGTTGTCTTAAAAGCAAACTGAATGTACTAGAAGTATCTACTACAAAATTATTATATTTTTATTTAAAATGACCCAATTACTGTCTTACTTGGGGACTTAGTGGTTGTGCTGCTACCAACAAGATAGCTGACCAATTAAGATTTCTATTTTTTACCCACCATGCAGATATCTCTTGCATATAGCATGCCAAAAGCTCACATGATTTATCTTTTATTCTTCCAGGCAACCAGAATATGGGGGATGGGCTTACAACCTTCAACGTGGTGAAGAATGCCTCGAAAAGTGGAACAAAATTCCAGAAGGAATAGATATTTTGATGACTCACGGCCCGCCAATAGGTAAAGGGCAACTTTAGAAATATTCAGAACTAGTCCCCATTTCAGGAATTAAATTTGCGTGTTTTCAGTTCTTATGTGTGTATGAGTTGTTTTAGGTGTTGTGTTGTTCAATGACACAGATCGAAAATTGTTAATTCCATTGCAGGACATGGTGACCTAACTTGTCATGGAATACGCGCTGGATGTGTAGAACTACTCCACACAGTTCAACACCGCGTGAAACCAAAGTACCACATATTCGGCCATATACATGAAGGTAAGTGACATACTGAAACAAAAGACAGACAAATAAATAGATATAAATAGGAAATATGGCTGCATGATGAGTTCTCTTTACAAAGGTCTCAATGTATTATTACCGAAGTGCTTTACCAATACAATTTCATGAGCAATTAATTAATTTGCAGATTTGCTTTTTCTCCATAATTATATGACCAAAAAGTAGTTTGATAGAACCTTTAATCTTTTATCTTAATGTATGCATTTATGCAACATGAAATAATTCTAGATTTTCAATTGTTCTATTCAATCTCAATTTTCATTCCTTTCAGACCCTGGTATAACCTCAGATGGTAAAACGAAGTTCATCAATGCATCGACTTGTACGGCAAACTACAAAGCAAAAAACCCACCGATTATATTTGACCTTGACCTTCCTCAAGGTCACACGAAGGAAGATGTTTCATTTCCAGCCAGTAGTTGCCATGGCTACACGTTAAAGTATGGTCAGAAAGTGCAAACAATTGGTGAAAGTATGGAAACGGATTCTGCAGAGAATAATGTTCTGCACCCTGGTGATAATGTAGGCAAAAATGACAAGGCTGAAAACTTCGTGGACTATTGTGAAATGGCGGATATGAGTGACAACTTAGGTTATATGGACTTGGGACTTAAGGGACCTAAGTTTGATTGAAGCTTTCAGTCTTTGGATATTTTCACATTTAATTGCTGAACCCGGTGAAGCAATAAGTTGGTTGAAATGAGCCTAAATGAGGAGAATCTCCTCTCTGTTAAAATGGGTTTTGTGAGATAAGAAATCAAAATTAGAAAGTAATTTATTTTTATGGAAATTTACAAATAAATTCAGCTGGAGAACATGGAAAGAAGCAGTATACAATCTTGCTATTAAACCTGTCTCCATTCACATATCATATTTACTCAAATAGAAACCCTCCCTTCTATTTGAAGAGGCCAACTCAATTTGAGATTGGCTTCTCATTGTGGTGGGCTTCTATTTTAGGGGCAATGAAGGACACTAAGAAATGCAAAGACCTGAAGAAAATAACTCTGAAAGATCTTAGTTTCCTGCTTGATGTGGGGGGGGGGGGGGGTTTCTATTGGAGGGAGGCCTTTTATTCTTTAAGCAGGCAGATACCCGCTATTCGAGACTGATTAATTATGGTAGTTAATGGGCCCTGCTAACCTTAGGTCCTAACGGTGATAAGATACAAAGGTGCTGCCCAATGGATGCATATAAAAACTGAGCACAGAAATTTGAAAGTAATCGGTGCTGAAATAGGCAGCCAATGAAGATCTCGTATAATTGGTGTCACATGTAGATGTTGATTAAGTGGACTAGATGCGCCGCTGATTTCTGGTGACTTGGAGTCTTTTCAATTTATAGTCAGGGATTCCAATCAATAGACTATTGCAATAGTCTAAGTGAGAGCTGATAAAAGCATTAACTATTCTTTTCTGCTGTTATCTGATAAATGTGTTTTCATATCCTGGTTAGCCATAGAGGCATTTATATCGAAACTATTCAGAAAAGTTCAATGCTGCACCAAATATAGGCAAAATTTAATACTTTATTTTATATTTTATATTTTACTTTTCATAGCCAAGTTTACATTTTTAGACTTTTTCTTGAATATATTTATTTTGTTACTTTCATGTATCCTATCTTATACATGTTATAGCAGCTGTACTGTGATAATGAATTATTCATGTGTGCAATGTATATATATATATATATGTACTTCGAGAGTATTTTTACTTTATTCAGGATTCTTGGCTATTGGCCAAGTATTTAGTTGCTATTTACTGTGATTATTAAATTATTTTATTCAAGTCATATTTTGCATTTGATTGACAATTACATATTGACCCCAGTATGCTGAGTGGAATTAATGTCACCACAGGCTTAAGCTGATAATTTTGATTGGAATACTAAAAAGAAGGTAGCACGCTAGATTTGGCTGCATATGGGAACACGTGCTCTGCTGCCCAGCGGAATGTTTCTGATCGGCTAAAAATGGTTGAGGACTTAAGAGGAGACACTCGTCGAGATATGGACGTTAAAGGAGACACTCGCCTTTTACCGCAAATAAAGGGTCATACCAGGAAGCTGAGTGTTCCCCATTCTCGGATGAGTGTCCACTGGAGCCTTCTTTTTATAAGTATACTGCATACTAAAATTATTAAAATCACCCGCTAACGCCTGTGGTGTAAGATAACATTCCAGATAAAATACCGCTTTGGTTTGTCGTCGGTCAACATTGCTATTGCAAATTTTGTCATTTGACTATATAGTATGGTGCCCTTATCATATGCTTATATCGTCAGGTTTATGTTTAATAGAGCTATCAATAAAAGTCTTGCCCATATTACAGCTTCCTGATAACTGTATGGTAAAGTACAATCATTTCACTTTTCAAACTCATTGAAAATAACTAAATTTTTGCTAAATTAACAAAATATAGCCTGTCAACAAAGTAACCTCATATTGACAATATAAGGTCACCGGTGTCATATTATGGTCGCCTTGTTTTTAGGCCTGATTTTTTTTTAATCAAATGAACCCACCCTGGTAAAACAGCCTCTGATGTAAAATAGATAAAATATGTTTTCAATATAAATTTTGAAGCCAGCTCAATAAAATTCCAGCTTTTAAACACGCAAGTTAAGAAGAAAATGATAAAGACATGGCTGACATGGTTTTCATGCACTCGCTATTTCTTGAAAAAATGTTTATATACAAAATTCAAACCATTCGTCCTTGAATGACCTTGAATGACCTTGCAAACTGAAAAAACGCATCTTAAGTTTCAACATGCAACTTTTTTTGTGGTGCAACTGCTCATCAAATGCATTAATTATAACTGACCATATTAAGACACTGACAATGATAGGGCATCATATGTTAGTATGTATCATTGCGTGCTCTTGTCCATAATTTATGGTAATATTTATGCTGTACATGGTTACTCACCATTCTGTTTTCTTGTCATTATTGTAAAAATATGTCATGGAATTTTGTAATGGATTGATATGATTTATACCAATAATTTCTGTGTGGTTATTAATAATTAATAATTCTTTATTGACCAATTTTGTAAAATACAATATAATGATATCCGCAGATCTGTTTATAAAACTGGAGATGTACACCAATAGGCGTATACTATGTCTTTATCAAGAAATTTACAACACAGTAATTAAAAAATAAACAAAATAATTATGAAATAACAAAATACAAAATGATTATTGATTTTTTTTTGTAATTTATCATGCTCAGGAATGAAAAATAAAATTTTACCTTTTTTATTCACTGACCCTGAACTAAACAAACCTTTTTTTTTATTAGAAAACTAAAACCTGGCATGATTCACTGGCCAGCAGTGAATAGTGAATGTTGGCAGTCATTGTGTCCTGTATGATTTTATCATGTTTATGGTGCACTTGGTCATGGAGATCACTTTACCCTTGCTACTGCCGAAAGACTGCATGCCATTATCCAAATAGTCAAAATATCCCCAAAAATAGGTGTCTGAGCGAAAAAAGAAGAAAAAGACCTTATCAAATTATCCAAAATCGACTCGCCATATATTTTTAGTTCTTCTCTATCACGTGAGAGGTCGCTGTAGTAGGCCTACTGTCGTTAAAGATCGAGCATGTTGCGGAACGGCGGGACTCAACCCAGAATAGTGATTTGCATAATAACGGTTTAGTGTGCTTTGTTGATTCTGTGTGAAATGCATAAAAGCCTGGAGCACCATTGGTTCGAATGACAGCAGGAGGACCTGAGATAGGTATAAGGTCCAGGCATAGACATAAGAGGGCACCACGAAGTGATTCATGTCGTTGGTCAGGGAGAATAGTGGCACGGGTGTAAGAGGTCACGGTTTCTCGAACCACCAGCACTGATGTTCTATCACGTTGCATGACGTCTGCGGCAAAGAATAAGCCAATGGTTTCTGGTGGCTCCCCAGAGGATTGTTCAGTTGCATGGTGTGGAACTTGGCGGAGAGAGGCACATTGATGACAGCAATTGGTCGTATCTGCCACCGCGGATGGTAGATCAAGTGCAAAGAAGTTGTGTTGGAATGCTAGTGACAGTTGGTGGGAGGTAGGGTGATTGAGCTGTATATGGAGTGACATTAACAGTCCATGTAGTACAGAACGGGGCACTACAATGCACTCACGGGAAGCGCCCAGGGGCTCGGTGCGTTTGACGACTATGAGCTCATCACTCGATACGGAAGCGTATTGTAGGTAACGCTTGATATCGCGGATGTTGGTGGCCTTTTTGGAAGGTCGAGTACCTTGTCGCAGGTGCGCCTTTGTGCGTCGTAAATCGGAGCATTCAGCTTGAATTGAACTCCATGTGGCGCGATTGGTGTAAGGTAACCTGGTAGAGACATGAAGGCGCAGAACACTGGCACCGGTTGTATGTACAAAGGAACAAATTTGACACTCAGGAGATGTACAGGGGAGGGCATTCCGACTGGCGAAGTCCGAGGGAAGGTTAGCTGACCCAGCAAGGTGTTGGACAACTGACTGATATCGGCTGACAGTTGATAGAAATGAGGTTAGTCGTGGACTGGCAGAGAACTCACCCCTGCATAAGCGCTCATAGGCTTGAACACAAGGCTTGCTGTCAGTTAGGATCCTTGCGGTGTGTTTAGACTGTATAATGTAGGGGCTGAAATGCTTTACTGCCGCTGCGATGGCAAGGGCCTCCAGCTCACAAGGTAACCAGGTCAGCTGACGCTGGTTAAGTTTGAGACTGAAAAAGCCAGCAAGAAGCAGTTTGGACTTGCGGGTGACATACAGCGTGGCACCCAGGCCAGGTTGGCGTACTGCGGCATCTGTAACTATCCATAGTTGATCATCTGAATGAGGTAGAACTACAGTCTTGTTGGTGTTGATGATGTCCTGAGCATGGCGGAAAGCACTGATGTGATCTTCTGACCAAGGAATCTTATCAGGGGACTGAAGACCGGATATCAGATTTTCGAGTGGGGCCAAGACAGTGGCTGTTCGAGGGATGACGCGAGAAAGAACTTTGTACGCTCCAATGAAAGATCGAAGTCCTTTAGTTGTAGCTGGCAACTCACATGAAGCGAGTGCGGCTACGCGGTGGGGGCTAGCTGAGATGGAACCCTCTTGCCAAAGCCAACCGAGGACAGTGGCAGACTTTGGACAGATGACAGTCTTGTTTGCAGACAAATGTAATCCACTTGTATGGATGGCTTCAAGCATCCTTGTAAAGTTGTAAAGTAACTCGTCTGGAGAGCTCCCACCACAGTACAGATCGTCTGCGATTTTAGCGACGACTCCTTCTTGTAATAAGTGACCCAGGATTCGACACATCAGCTCCTCAAGTGCCGTCTCAGAGCCGGGCATGCCCATGGCACAACGGGTGTAAGCCCTGATTCTCTTGAAGGGTGTGGCTACGCCACAGTATTTCATGGAAGCCTTCGAAAGAGGAATCTGATGGAAAGCACTGGTTAGGTCGGTCACAGCAATGTACTTCCACTGAGCTATTGTGCGTAGGGTGGAGTTAACGTCCGGCATTAGTGACGGTTGAGGCTTAGAATACTGGCCGACTTCGGCGAATGCGGTGACAAGACGAAAGCCTCCGGACTGTTTCTTCACCAAGAAGGAAGGATTTAAATACTCCACAGATACACCCACCTCTTCTGGCTTAACGAGAACACCCCTGGACTCAAGGTCATCCATCTCACGTTGTAAATCAATCAGACGGTCCCGATTGTACTGGGGTATTCGGCCCTTTCTCTGAGGGGTTGGACGGGGCCGATGTTTACGACTGCTTCGAAGGGGCCACAAGCACCATTGTAATGTTCGATCTTGGGGTCAAATACAAAGTCGTATTTGCGGAGGGCACTTATCACCTTTTGGCGGGTGGTGGTCGGAAGGATATTGGCAGGATCAACCGAGACAGTGTCACTGTGATAGGGATGAGCTGGGATCAGTGGCTTGGGCTTTGGGGGAGGGCATGTTTCTGTGGCTGCTGATGGAACAAACACCTCATGTATCTGGCAGAACTGCTCATTCTTACGAAGGAATTTTGGCATACTGTCCAAGTTGGGAATTCGTAGAGCACCCGACACACTTTGTAACACAGTTGGAGGGGGCCACAGGTCCTGTGGATCAACATATCTAGCAGATGGGGCATCGGCTCGAGGTTCGAGTGCGACTTCAGAATTGGGTGCTATATCAGTTGGGATGGATAGTTCGACATAGTCACCAGGCCAGACGGTAGTGTTGTGGGGAGGGGCACGCAGAACAAATGCTCTGCGGGCTGTTGCGGGCCGTTGTAGTGATGTGGTGGAGCCATAGGGGAACACGTTGTGATCTCCTATTCTGACTTCACATTTGGCAGGCCGGGTGTGGATGTCATTTAGTTCCATGAATGGTGTGCCTGCGAGAATGGGCACATCGAGCGAATCGACTACCAGTCCATGGAAGAATAATTGGTGGATACCAATTGTCACTTGGAACCTGCACTCTCCAGTTACTGTTAGTTGCGAGTGACCATCAGCTTGGCTGGCGGACTGGCTACTGAGTGTGATGGCTACACCGAGCCATTCGGCGGTAGAGCGTCTTATCAGGTTAGCTGTGGCACCGGTGTCCAATGTAATCCTTGGCGTTTTGTGTCCATAGAATACATCTAAGTAAGGGGACTGGCTAACCTGCACCTTGCGGACTGAAGCTTCTGCAGCTGGCGAAGGGTCGGTTGGACAGGTATCGCAGTCATCTTCCAATGATAGGGATGGTACTTTCTCATAGTCAGTGTCATCCATAATTTGGGAAATAAGTCGAGCACGGGAGAGATATTTGCGATCGTGCTCAGGTAGAAAGGTGCACTCGCTCAAGTAATGGGAGTCTGAGCGTTGGGCAGCCTTGCACAGGGGGCACGACCTGCGACGCTGACTGGGGATGTTACTTGTAGCACGGTTAGGATAACGGTTGGGGTTCGTAGTACGGAGCTGCTGATGAGACTGTTGATAGGATCGATACTTGGACTGACCAGTTGTACGTAGTACTTTGGCTTCTTCGGACGATTTGAGTTCCTCTAATAAGCAGTCTAAAGCTTGGGAAATCTCCGGCTTGATGCTGGCGAGGGTGCGCGAGCGTAGTTCGGTCCCATACCGTTGTTTTACTAGTTTGGGAAGGCCGGGATGTAGACGGGACAGCCATAGGTACACGATGGTGTTTTCTAAAGATGGGGACATATCTTCGTCTTCGGCTACAACCTCACCAAGGTGGGAGATGTCATTATTTGCTCGAAGTAGGTTATCCTCAAAAAAGGCACATAGGCGTTGATAAAGGTCCTCCGGTCTTTCTTCTGGGCCGAGGTTGATATCGCACAAGTCAAGGAAATGGGCACCGGACGACTGGAAGCCAAAATGTGCTCGAATCACTTGCCATATGGAATCCAATGAGGTGGACTTTCGGATGATTTGATTCCGGGCAATAATGGGGCAGTAGTTGGCAATCTGTCCCAACATGAGTGTCAGCATAGATGCTTTCTGGGCTGCAGTGCGTCTTTTGTTTTCAGGAAACTCTCGAAGGTCCTGGGCCTCCACGCGGCGAGGGTGGAAACACTTGGGGTGAAGTCCTCTATCCCCAGTGGCTAAAACAGGACAGTGCGCATTGCACAAGCTGCTCCAGCTATCCAATGCAGACAATTATTGATTTTTTACATGCTTCTGGTTTCTACTACCAACTATAGATAATCAATCTTACCCTAGAGAGCCTCTACATAGCCCACTCAGGTGCTGATGAGGCGTTAAACAATAACACTAACTAACTAACTAAGTTTTCAGGAACATCATCGTTATCGTTCACAAAGCCACGGTTTGGGTCTTCTTTGGTGAACTTTAGCCATTTAGCACCAGGAGCCACGAAAGTGGCAAAGTTACTGTCAAGTGTTAACGTGTAGATTAGATTTTGTCTCCAATTTTCAAAGGAGTTTATAGACTCTGTCTTGGTGAGACACCATTGTTTTGGCGCACGAGTGGTCGCCATGATACTTGCGAGCACGTGTCGGAACGAACAGACGTCAATACTGGATGATACGGACGTAATCACCTCGTTCTTGGATCCAAACCGGGTCTAGGAGATTCACAGAAGCAGGGTACGAGTAATCAACGCTGCCACCACGCCAATAAAGGAGTAAATACTAGAAATCCGATTGGAAGAACGATGTCCATTTATTTCCGGAAGTCGCGGACCCAAACAAAGTGTCTCGCGAAATGTACTCCGTAACGAAAATCTAACGCTGTGGCGCAATAATATTTTGATTTTAATGCACAGTATGTGCATTTTTATTGTGTACCTCCTTTTAAATCATTAAACAAAATTAATGTAGGTACATGGTAGCTACAAGTCCCCTGTCCACAGGACAGGGTTACAAGGTCCTGGATGAAAAAATATTGACTTTTTGGCTTGAGTGGCAAATAGCCTTGTAGTAAACGTTTGTCACACAACACACACCTGCTGTAGGGTTAGACATACCTTTTTTATATTGTGTCGCGCTCAGATATGGTTGATTTCTTCCAATATTAATCGATTTCTGTGCCATTTTCGAATTCACATTTCGGTAAACAAAGCTTGAAGCATGGCCGCCTAGTTCCGAAAAACTCACAAGAGGGCTCTGGCGACGTTTCAATGCCCCTAGTGGCACACAGAATAGTACTGACCAGTCCTCATTTCTGTGACTGCTGGGGGCGTTGCAATGGCGAAAGTTTAGTGAATTATTAACAGAGTTTTTGGTGCTTGTTGATGTACTTCTTGGGCATTCTACTGTCAGATTCCGAGTGGACGAAAAGCAGTCTGTATAAAGAGCTATCAGCACCGAATCGCACTGATGCGCCCTCTTGTGTATATTTACCACAAAAAGCATGAACTAGCAAATGTGAATTTGAAAACGCTCTTGAAAAGGATAATTCCACTGACTTTTTCAGTGAAATATGAATACAAGTTGATAGTTAACAAAGTCGTACTCCTGTGCATCACGACGAAATAAGGTATGCTGACATTTTTATGGGAAATATGTGTCGTAAATGTCAACATCAAAGAATTCCCATACAACGCCTTCCGACCCTACATCGCATCTAATGCAATGTTGGTCGGTTCTGGCTAGGTACATGGATACAAGCAATCCATGTACAGTGCAATAGTTACCTACAGGTATTTTTAATGAGTGTAAAGATGGGAGTAATCGCTAATAATGATGATGAAAGTGGAATTATGGCTTCATATAATAAATTATCATTATAAATCTAGATTAAGCTGGTGTGATTGACAGTAATTATAATAAAGACTTCCTGTCTTTGATTGGCATGTTCATCATCATTGTCATCATTGTGGTGTAATTTATTTTTATGTTTTTTTTTTATCTCTACATACATTATTTATTACATGTGTGAATTTGTGCCGAGATGGTCTAATACTTTGTTGCGTCATCACACTGTTTCAAGTCGTATATATGCATGTTTAAGCATCGGTCGGATCGGTCTACATGGTCTGCAACTTACAGAACGTACCAAGCAAAGCTTTCTGGGAAAAGCCAGGGAGCGATATTAGAAGTATTCGCCGGTGAGCCCAAAAACCATATATTCTTTGAATAAGTCATAGGGGATTTCGGCGAGCAAGCCCAAAGGCTAGCTCGTCGCCCAGAGACCTGCTTATCGGCCTAAAGGATATAATATCCAGCCCAATATGCAATCTCGGATATGACATATCTAAGTTTAGTATGTGTAAAATGCTCTGTTATGTTTTAAGCTTGTGAATCTCACCTAACAATTATTTTTCCAGAAAAATGTTCTGTTCTGTCATGTGATTCTCAACCAAATAGTTTTTCAGAGAATGTTCCATTATGAATAGCATGTGATTTTCATCCAATGGATGTAAGATTGATGAAAAATTAGCCTGTTAATCACTTGAAATCTTGTAAAATAATAATTTGGTCCTGAATTTATGCACCAGATGTTTTTTTCCATAGATGGTTCGTTTCTTCATTAAAATATACTCATTATTTCTACTTCTAATCCATACCATATCCTTGCTTTTACTTATAATAACCTTGGCTTTAATCATAATGTTATAACTTTCGAATGAAACGTGTGTGCCTTTAATTATTAGGTATCTGGATGGCCACTTAATAGGGTTTTCCACCAATATTTCTATTTTGAATAAGTTGTGCTACTTCTGAGTGGAAATCGTCAGTGTGAGAAGAAATGAGTTTTGTCTGAAATCCTGTCATGCATGTTGTGATACTTCTCAGTATTTTAGGTAATTTTTTACATTTATAGCAGCTAGTAATTGTAATGAAAATAGCCTAATCAGCTGCCTATTTTTTGACTCTGGCTTCTATCACTTGAAGTAGATGCAAACTCTAAATTTTCAACTGCAATAGTTACAAATATATTTGCCTTATGAAGACACTGCAGCCGCATTCTATAGAAATACGATCCTGCACTTGGCAAGGGGGCAATGCTCTTTAGCTCAACTGCTAGGTTTTTAAAATTGCTACACTAGAATTCTTAAAACTGAAAAATGTGTGATTGATCAAGATAATCTATGTCTTTAGTTTGTGGGATATTTTACGAATAAAAGACTAAAAGATAATTAAAGGACAAGGCTTTTTTTATCAAATTGGTGTATTTGTCAATAACATCACTACATATACATTAAACTTCCAAAAAATATGTGTCTTCATTCCTTTATTCTTGTAGTTCACCGAATAGTTTGATCGAGCAACAGCAGTTGGTCCATGCATGTATGTTTTAATAACTCTTCGATGACACATTGGCTGTCTTGCTATTTTTGTGCCTGATGGAAAAAAATATTAAAAGGCAATTATTGTATAATCAATTGATCAGTTATGTCAATTAATTTCAGCTGTGAAATAGCCAACAAGGGCTTGAACTCAATGAAGGGTATTATGTAGCTAAAAACTGGTCATGCAACTCAATTACCAGTGACTGAGTTTAAAAAAAGTAGAATTTAAATCAAATTTTCTAAAAAAATTACTGAAGTGCTCAACTCAATTGAAGATCATTGCCTTATACATTTTACAAAACCAAGAACTTGATGTGGATCCTGATTCACAAACTGACATTCTATAATTCATTTTGTAAACATTTTTAATTGATTGATTTTTAGACTTTATTAAAAAAATAAGATTTTATAATATAAAATTCTTATAAAGATAACATGGACTGGTACCTTGAATAATATTGTCTTCAGTAGATATAAATAGCAGGCTTGTGCAAGGTGTGGCCAGCTTCCCAAATCAAGGACATCATCTCTGCAAAGCTCCGCTCAGATGAGTTGTGGCAGACCCACTCATAACGTCAGGAGTCGGTCACCGAGTTCCACGGGCACGATCCATGTCATCAGTCTGTACTCCCACTGGCATGTGGCTGCTAGCTGTCACGCCTTCTGTTATCTGTTCCTCTTATATTTACATTTCCCAATTTCTTGGTCAAATATTTGACCGCTTTCCCACATTTCCAACAATAGTTGCCTCATATCAGATATTTTAAATAATTGGAACAGTGAAATTCATGTTCATGCAATGCAAAGTAGAAATGATTATGCATTTGCATCTTTTCTAATAAATATAAGAGATTAATACTTATGTGAAGGGTGTAATAGTGTACTCATACTCTTACCACAGTCTTGAGATTGACTTATGATTGATATTACTTACTTGGTCCTGATGACCCTCGTGTTCCAATTGTCTCTGTAGTAAATTACAAATGATTTAATTAGTTGTTTTTTTTCATGTTTTTAAAATGGAACACATTATGCAAACATAATCTATGCTTAAAATCGAATGTAAGCATCATGCACATAATTTTAATTAGAGATATCTTAATAAGAAATAAGAGATTAATACTTATGTGAAGGTTGTAATAGTGGCACTCATACTTCTGTTTATGAATTGTAAAATCTCTTCTTACCACAGTCTTGAGATTGACTTATAATTGATTTAACTTACTTGGTGTTGATGTCTTTTTTTGGATTTTAGCTGTAAATTACAAATGATTTAATTAGTTAGTTTTTTTTCTTTTTTTTAAATGGAACACATTATGCAAACATAATCTATGCTTAAAATCGACTGTAAGCATCATGCACATTATTTTAATTAGAGAATCTTTAAAATTGTATAGGTTTATTATCTGCGAATCGGTGTGTGCCTTGCATATCATTGGGAAATATTCATAATAAATATCCACTTGTTTTTTAGTCTTATTTTTATCATTTAAAGCTCTTTCCAATGATTTTTTTTTATTGCCAACTTTTTCCCTTTATGGCCTTTTTTGTTATGGTCACAGAAACTACAGTAGAGAATATAGTCATCTTTTATAAGTGTGAAGTTTGTTCGATATTGGATATTCGTTTGATATTCGCACGGTGAAGTTTGTTTGCCTCTCTTTTGGTGGTGGACTCTCATTTCTACTATTACCTGCTGAATGCAGTAAGGTTTATCCTTAAGATAACTTTCACATTGTTATCTATGGAGTAAAACCTTTGACTTTTTTTAACAAATATTTTGTAAATTTTAGAGGTCTGCCAGGAAATTGTGCATGCCTATACGCATATGATGTTAATTTACAATTATGCCTTGTGCAGGCTAATCCTAAGTCTTTTTCAACTCCCTTGGGGAGTATTCAGCCTTGAATGTATCTTTATGAAAAGGTATACTTGATGAAACATTTTCTGTTTTTATTATGCAATATTAAATAATAAATTAATCGAATTTAGTGATTATAATATCAATAATTGTACAAAAGATTTATAATTAGCGCTTATTGCCTGATAAACATGGTTCTTGAAGGTTCTCATTGTGGGCACAAGGATAGAAAATAATAAACTTGTAGTTTGTTTATCTAATACACGTGAATATGTAATGCGATATGAATTGGATACCTGTTAATTGCAGTAATTTTTAGGCATATAAGTACATTTATCTTAATTTGTGATTGTTTTATGGCTGCTTTTAATGAATATGTATATTTTGTTGATGAAAAATGTAATAAAGATAACTAATTGAAATAATTTTTGACTGGAATATTGATGTATACAGTGAATATATATATATATATTTATATTGTATCTACATGGATAGATAATTTTGTCAGGCATCAATGGATTTAATTGTCAAACAGTGATCCAACACTTTCTTCTATTTATGCAATATGAAATAACATAATAATAGAAATTATATATTATAAAATCAATGTTGGTACAAAATATTCGTAATTGGTGCTTATTGCCTGATAAACATGGTTCTTGAAATTTCTCATTGCAAGGACTAGGATAGAAAAGAATAAACATGTTCTTAATTTAACTAATACATGTGAATATAGTATGAATAAACATAATAATGATAATAACATAATGTAATATGATATATAATTACCTGTTTTTGGACTCGATGACTTCTGAGCATGAACTGCTAAAATGCAGACAAGAAGAAAAGCGCACAGAAACGGGTGTCTCCAGACCCCCATGATGACCTGCAAAATCATTTGCAAAATATTTGCATTGTTTGCATATATTTGCATAAAGTAATAAATTGATTTGCATATATTTGCATATGTATGGCATAATTAACAAAATCAATTGTAACTGGTTAGATTTCTACATGCACCTAAATACTATACCAAGAGAAAAACAAAATTACAAAATATTTGTGTCATATTATTTCATTTTGTGAACATAAAACTAAAAAAAAACTGATTTAAATAATACAGTAAAATTTTTAGTAAAACGCAAATGGTATTTTTTCAATAAAGGTCGCAATTTATTTTAAATAAATATTGTTTAAATTATAGCCAGTAATTTGCATATATTTACATAAATATTTGCAAATTTTATATATGTAATGCATAATTAACAAAACAAAAACCAAAAAAAAAAACATGATTATGGCTGTTTAAATATCTACATACACCTACAAACTATAGTACTAAGAGAAAAAGTAAATTACTCAATTTGGTGGCATATCATTTAAATTTATAAAGCTAAGAAAAATTGAAATAAAAGTATAATTTCAGTGAAATGCAAATGGTTATTTTAAGTGATTATACTTTAAATTATAGCCTTAGAGGGATATTCCCGGTTAATTGCAAATAATTTTTAGTAATTTGTTAGTAATTATATGGTAGAACAATTATATTATTTTATCAATTGTTAAGTGTTTTTTTGTGTATTTAATGCCAATTAATGTCCTTTATCTGTAGATGATCAACTACACTTCTCTGCTAAGATCTGTAACAAAAACTAAACTATGCTTTACCTGTAGTATTGCAGCCTGAAGTGGTCAGTTATCCTGAAATGTTCTCCTTATATGGGAATTGTGGAGTTAAAATCTTCTTACCCAATTTCAATAGATGTTTTGGATGTTTTGAAACTTTTTTGTCGACATTTTTATCTATATGGGAATTAAATACAGCTTATGATATACTAGATGAATGACTAACAGTATGTTTCTTTTTACCATATAAAAATAATCAATGGAATTATGCAAGATTTTGCATATTCTCGAACACTACATAATTTTTAATCCCAATTCAAATTCATCTGTTCCTCAATGCATGATTATGGCTTTGACATACCAATTTCTATGCTTACATAAAATGTATGAAACTGGGATTATCAATATATGAATACAAGGATTTATTTTTTTCAATTGAAATGGTGAGGAAAAAGTATTTTATTATGATTGAGAGATGCACAGATGCTGCAGATATCATCTTTTTGCAATTATCACATGTTTTGAACACCCTTGAATAAGCTGTTCAACCTCACTGTGAAGACCACACTAAAAAAATGGTTGTGCTTTAAGTGGACAGTCTTACTTAACATCAGAAGGCACATAACTAAACTAAACTTCAGAGGTCGTCATTATTGGCTGAATTTGATTAAAGACAAGAATAGTACGACAAATATTCAAATATGAAACAACAATTAACAATATTTTTCATCAAATCATTTCCTTGCCAAATATTTCAGGGAATAAGTTTTTTTTCTTCTTTTTTTTTTAAATTAAAGCCATGTGTTTGTTTTGCTGTTATTCACTGTGGCATCCTCAAAGTTACCTGCAATATTTTCCATACTAATCATATCTTAAGAATCAATAGAAGTTAACATTCAGCACAGAGGTGATAGAACACTATCTCATTGATATCTCTATTTTATTATGCAAATATTGACTGGTGCACAGGGGCGCTAGTAAATTTTATTTTACCCTAGGGAGGGATAGTTGGCTCTATTTCCCGAGGAGTTAGCCGAGGGAAATATCGGCAATTATTCTACCTCTGCCATGTCCCATTAGCTGTGATTGGCTGATATAGGGTCACATGACATTGCTTAGAAAGTATTAGTGCCCCAGGGGCACTATTCAGTGAGAACAGTGACTGGCTCCTCATTATGGTTGTCAGTTGTGACGTCATCACCATTGTCTAGTGATTGTGACGTCATCAGTGTGGAAAGACAGATTGCTTGCATGGACTGTGGGTAGAAAAAAGCGTGGTTTCACAATATAGGGAAATCCTGCCAAAACGGTTTTAACTTGCCCTTTCGTACAGTTTTTCGAGTACAGCACACCATTAGAACGTGATACAAAAGCGCAACTTACAAACCAAATTTGTTGAAGATCTGACCAGTAGAAGCCGAGAAAAGGTCAATTATAGTACAAATTCAGGCCTCGCAAAATCTGTGACTTTTTGTCGTCGCACAAATCATCCACACACAATTCGTCTATGATAAAACAAACTTGACGGCTGTTATTTTTTTAAGAAACGGACCTTGTTTTCGTTTTATTCTGATCTAGAATTATAAAAATAAAAGAAATCCACTATAATATGATAATGCAATGTGCATGAGGGGCCGCATGGATAATCCTGTGTCATGTACATGTACCATGGCATACATTTTTATACCCTTTTTTTTAAGAGCTGTAGCAGATTCAAAGGTAGGGGGGGGGGGGCGGTTTAAGGGGGGTTCTTAGTCCAGTAACTGAACTAGGGGGTTCTTAGCCCCCCTCCCCTTCTTGGCCTAATACATCACTGTGCATAAGAAATTAGAGGGAACACTGCAAACAATTTTGGATCTGCCCCTGACTTAAGGGTTCTTCTATATAACAAAATTAAATTAAATTGCATTGTTGATGCAATGAATTGTGTATTTATATAGATAGATATTAAATATACCTAAAGACAATATATTTATATTAAAGATAATATATTCAGGTTTATCATATATTATCTTTAAGTGAATGTTATAGTTATATAGTCCACATAAATAAATAATGTTTGCAAGGTTGATTAATTAATTTGTGGTACTAGTTTGGATAGCGACTGTCATGTCACACCAGAAAAGTGTATAAGACTGAAATTCAGACGTATTTAAATTTATTGTACCAAACAGTTTTCAGAAAATACCTAAGTAGCAATTTTGGTCTACATGGTTAGCGACTGTCATACCACATGCCATTTATTGGAAATAGCATGAAAATTAGTGACATTAAATTTCAGTGTCTAAACAAAATCCAGAAAATACATATTCATCATTGATATTCTGTTGTATGTTTAAAACCCATGATGTTTCATTAGCATCACTGTCGCGGTCAATTTCACTGAAGTGATTTATTCTACTGGTGTTGAATGTTGTATTGAAGTCATTGATGTTATCATTATGGTTATCCACTAGATTAAGCTGTTTCTGTTGGTAACATTTTCTGACAAGCTGTCAAAACCGAGTTGTCAACACACAGATTCATTTGTAAACAAAAGTACGTGCTTGCATTAGGCCACGCCCACATCTATTTATAGCCTGGTACTATTTTAGGGCTTTTCCCGAAAATAACGGCCTCCTCTTTCCTTATTGATATCTTATCAATGGACTGCAGGTTGGTGTTGTTTGCATTACTGTTAGTTCATATATCCTTCTGCAATTAAGCTTTATTTCATTCCCTTCTGCTCGTTGCTTGCGTAGTCTTACTGATGAACAATGAGGCCTTATGCATTAATTTCTAAGGCCTAAGTGCCACAGCCAATCACAGAGTCTGTTAGAGCTCGTTGCCTTGCAAAATGGCCTTGCAAAGAAATAAGCTCTACTCTGATTGGTCGAACGTTCATTTAGTTGACAAGCCTCATGGCAATGGACATGGCTCCCATCATGTCCCATGAAACATTCAAAACCATAGTTCTACTGCTTGTCCAGTCTTGGAATCACCTAGAAATGGTCATTAACCGAGTTCTAACGTGAGTTTCTTCAAGTTTGTCAGGAAAATCCTAAGTAAAGAATGATTTTTGTGTAAGTAGGTCATTATTATTTTGTGCGCATCATGGCCGCGCAGATTAATTAGGACAACATAGTTCGATCCGGTCATCTGAGAATAGCATGACAGTAGATTTTGTTTTTGGCCAATCTCTAGTCATAAAAGCCCTACGGGCGGCCCCTACGGGGCCGCTCCTGCGGCCTATTAGTGCTACTTTACACATTTAAGAGTTAAAAATCGTATATTTCAGGATATTTATTATATATATATATCTTTTATTCCACAGCTTCATGTCATTCATGACATATGTGTCATAATGTAAACAGAAAATACAAAGTAAATGACATACAATAACAATTAAAGAATAATAGAAAAGTAGTAAATAAAACTGGGTTCCAGCTATGATAAAGATTTGTTACAATACAATAGCAACATAATAATGTACAGTTTTCAATGTGAAGTTCAATCTTGTTATATCTATATTGATATAGATCATACAGCATTATCCATAGCAAATGATCTAACACATAGGTAATTAAAAGGAACGTATATACATGTGTAAAAATATACAAGATCAAAGATATGGTATACAAATGTTCATAATGCAGAGACTCAGAATGGTCAACATGTTTAATGTCAGACGATGGATGATGACTCAAACCTTTATTAGGCATCAATATTTACCAGAAATTTTCCAAGGGATTTTAACAACTCAGGCTCTTTTGATTTCATGATGGTCTTAAATCTATCTTCACTGTTTAGTTGCTCAAAATTATCGATGTAATCATTAGCTACTTTAAGGAGTTCCTCACGACTAAGTTTATTATGCGGACATACTATGAGACAATGTTTTTCATCTTCAATTTCATGCATACTGCATTTTAGGCATAGCCTCTCAGCTGCTGGCAATATAGGATTTTCATGTCTACCTGTTTCAATACGCAAATTATGTGAGCTTACTCTAAATCTGGCGATTTTATTATACATTTTTCTGCTTAGGTTTAATAAGAGATAAGGTTCTAGTCTATAATCAGTCTTGAAGAGTTTATAGGTTCTAAGTTTTGGCTGTAACGTGGAATCATTTTTTTCAGCTTATATAGTTTCCTGACATTTATCATAAATTTTAGATTTAAATGTTTTAATAATGGATTCTAGCTCATTATTAGCAAGTCTTAAATGGTCTCTTTGCGGATAATGTTCATTTAGTATATGAATAATTTTTGCAACCTAAGCGTTATTACCAGAAGTGTTAATCTCTTTTTGCTCGTTTAAACATTTTTTAAGAATATTATTAGCTGGCAGTTTTTCCAGTTTAATCCAGTAGTTGATTATTCTGAACTGTTGCCACGCATGTAATGGGAATCTGCCTGTCTCACTATATATACACTGCTTGTGATGAGGTCTGTCTCCTAACTCCCAGCATATTTTTCAGATATCCTAATTGTACCTTTTCTAGGTTATTAACAGGTTTGTGACTGGACCATTGTTCACAATTATATTCAAGGACTGGTAAAATATATGTGTCAAACATTTTTAGAGCAAGTTTAGGAGTGATGTATCCTAATGCCTGCTTAGTGTCACTTTGCAAAGCAAAAAGTGCTTTTTGGGCTCGTGTAACAAGATAATCAGTCATTTTTACATGCATGTTACGTTTGTTAGTTAACATGTTCTAGATATTTAAAGGTGTCAACGTTTTCAATTAGTTGTGTATCATAGTAAAATTGCTTTTGCCGACTATTGCCATATTTCATTATTTTAGTCTTTCCTACATTAACAATGAGATGCCACTTTTTGCAGAATTCATGAAGGGAATTTATGCTGTTTTGAAGAGATGTTTCGGAATGTGCTATTAGAATTATATCATCAGCATATGAGATATGTGTGAGCACCAGACTATTAAGTGCTACACCATCCAATTCATTCATATAGTTAGGCAGGTCAGATAGAAATTCATTAAACAATTTGGGGCTGAGAATTCCACCTTGCAAGACACCATAGTTGCTATCAATTGGATCTCCAATTTTGCCTAAATTATTAACTCTAGCTTTAGCTTTGTCATACATGCTCATTATTATGTTAAGCATTTTATTGCCTATCTTTTGATTCATAAGTTTATAGTACAGAGCATTTCTATTGATGTAGTCAAATGCTTTTGTGAAATCAACGAAACAGAGATAGAGAGGCTTAGGTTTTTGCTTTTGGTATCTAATAACAGTATCAAGGATAAAGACGCAGTCAGTTGTACTCCCGCCTGGAGTAAACCCAAACTGAAAAGGATCATCAAGATTAAGAACCTCATTTTTATAGTAAAGCTGTGCGTTTAAGATAGAGTCAAAGATTTTACCCATGACAACATTTATTGTGATTTTTCTGTAATTATCTGGATTAGACTTGTCTCCCATTTTGTGCAAAGCTTTAATTAGTCCTTCTGACCACTGAGCAAGATATTCAACTTGATCAGGTATGTAGTTAAACACAGCACAAAATGGTGTTACTAATTTCTCACTTGCACACTTATAAAATTCAGCAGGTATCCCATCAATTCCAGCGGCTTTATTGCATTTTAATTTCTTTAGGTGTATCATAACTTCCTCCTCTGTTATAACACTGTCACATATATGAGTAGCTAAAGAGTTGTCACAGGAATAGGATGATGTTTGCAGAGTATTAACAATCAATCTCATATGTTCATTGTCAAAGTATTCAGTAGGAGGGGGTTGGGACTGTTGTAGAAAGTATTCATGAAATGTATTTAGGTCAGGTTCATTCGTTTGATTATGGCTAGATTTTTTCAGTTTATTCCAGCATTTCCAATATTCTGTTTGATTACTGCAAAGAAGATTCTCCAGATTTTCTCTATTAACTAGTTGGAAATGTCTCTTTTTCCTTTGTATTGTCTGTTTATAAGCCTTGCAAAGATCACTATATTCATTTTTATGGGCTTCTACTGATAAGTCGTTATTTTTTGCAAAATTGTTAACTAGCTTTCTTAACTCTTTACATTCATCATCAAACCATTTGTTATTTGGGAATGTGCAATTATGTGATCTGGGTCTCTTTTTTTGAAAAGTGGGCTGTATGCTATCAGTTACGTATTTGAAAACTGTATCAATTAGTTTGTCTGCATTAACATTATTTTCAATATCACAGCCTAGTTGAAAGAGTGTTTGTTAAGAGCTTTCAAGGTCATAGTTAGCCATGTATTCATTGGGTTTGTTCCTATCATACACATATTTGAATGTTGAGTTTTTTGATTTATCACTCAGTCTAGGGTTACAAATGTTAATTTTCCTCACCGCCGGTAATTCCAAACAAAATCTCAATGGTCGATGATCTGACTCAACAAGTTTTTGTGTTATTTCAAAAGCCTGTAAGAACATAGCAAATAATCTACGAAACTTTGACCTAGCGGAGCATAGCATGTAAAGTCAAAGGTTTGATCAGCATTGTAATATCCATTCAAAATTTTAAGATTGCTGACTTTACATAGATCTAGAAGTTCTTTACCATATGCATTTACAACTTTGTCTTTTGAAAGTCTTTCGTGGCATGGCCAGAAATTATTAACTCCAATGACATGGGACACTGCATTGTTTAGGTCTGCAATAATATCAGAGTTTTTCCCATTAAAATTTTGTTCTACATCGATCAACGTTCCAGTTCTACTGTTGAAGTCACCAAAGATTGCAACACATGGCGTTTTGTTAAGATATGACGCAATGTCTTCCCTAATCTGGTTATAAATATCATTGCTATAACTACTATTAATGTTAATGGTGCTTCCCTGTGGGGGTATGTACAGCCCACCTAAATATATTTCTGACTGATTGCTACTTGAAATTTTTAACCAGATTACATGCTCTTTAGCTTTTACAATAGATACAGTTTTAGTTGTACATAGCGCATTCTTTATCAGTACTGCAATGCCACCTGATGGCCTTCTAGCTTTAGGGTGTTGAAAATTCCTTTGACAATGGAAATATTTGTACCCATCAAAGTTAGCTTGAAAGCTATCTAGTTTCATGGTTTCAGACAAGAATATGATATCGTTGCTTTTAACAAGTTGTGTGATTTCTGAGATCTCAAATTTATTTTTTTATTTTTTACCTATACCTATATATATTATTGTATGCGTGGTTGCACACCTGTCACGTCACTGCAGCGCCCTCTGTAAAGATATAATCTCTGACGATTTAGTAAAAAAATATCATTTGCCGTGCTTTACAAACATAATCTTGAAGAGCAGTAATAAGCTTTTTAAGAACTGTTTTTAGCAAACATATTTTTCTTATGCGTCTTTAATGATTTCTCACTTTTGTAATCTCTAATATCCACGCACGTGCCACCACGACGTGGCATCATGAGCATGTAAACAAGATGGAATGCTATCAATTCGCTACTTTAAATGAATAATTATTGCGATTTCGAGATATTTTAACATGTGTTGTTGCTTTAATTGGTGTGTTTCTGACGCAACAACTTGTTAATTTATGAGGAATGGCTTGTGACATCATTCTCGCCGATTCACTGATTTGTTGATATTTTTGAGGACGGCGACACCATCACAACTTTTTTAGTGATATTTTGTTACAATCTTTGTTGTTTTGTAATGATTTCAGTGGCCAGCAATTCACATGAACATAGATAAATATATTGCCTACAGTTATGACCCAACAGATTTTGTCCGAAAATTTGGAATAATCTTAAAATCTTCAATGTAGTGGCTTTATGAAAATGCCTCATGGGCTGAAAAAACCTA
Source organism: Alitta virens (assembly GCA_932294295.1). NCBI lineage: Eukaryota > Metazoa > Annelida > Polychaeta > Phyllodocida > Nereididae > Alitta > Alitta virens. The sequence continues at coordinate 27,258,659 of OW028578.1, forward strand.
GGGTTTGGAATCAGTCCCTACATCTACATGTAGGGACTGATGGATCAGTCTAGGTAGAAAACAAAAGCTGAATACGACCTTCCTGGTTTTAAGCAAATTTAACATTAATTTGGGGTTTGACAGACTCGAAAAACTGAAAAGAACTTGCGTATAATATAGATAATTTTTTTTCTTCATTGAATAATTGTTGTTTTTGATTCACAAGCAAAAAATCTTAAAATATAATAGGCCTAAATTCAGTTGGTGGAGGTATAATAAACCAATTATTGACTGGTTACTTCGGGCACTAGAACATTTTATTTAAGACCAGAATCTGTTCTTTCATTATGGCAATACATCCAGAATGTGATCTAGATCAAATATTGGTCTGGGTTCCAGATAGTGTGATCCATACCCTCCATTGTTTGAACATACAAATTAATTGATTAGTCCGGTAGCATTGACTGTATGTACTGGAACAGTTTTACGGATCCAGGATCCAGATCACCTCCAAAATTGAATCATTTCTAGTCTTAGGCATTATCCATCTACCCACTAAATTTCATCCAAATCCATCCATTACATTTTTAGATATCCTGCTAAAAACTAATACATATATAATCGAGACCTATGGTTTAATTTGAAGGAAATTAAATGCATTGTATTTGCAAAAGCAATAGGCCTACAAAGTCGAGGCAGGTCATTCTAGTTTATAGGTTCTACTGTGAATGTAATTATTTGTTTTAGTGACATTGATAATGAGGTGGTCTTATTTTCGAGGTACACCTGTTTACATTTTGCCTGAGGTAACAGGTGCAATTTTTATTTCAACTCACTTTCAAAAGGCTTATATGTAGATGTGTGTAATATATATCATATTATGAATATATCAAAGCATGAGAATCACTTTGTAATGATCTCATAATCACAGCGTATATATATATAGGCCTATATATAATCATATTTGATATTTGGTTGAATAAAGGCCCTATATCATCTCCAGCTGCATCTATGGCAGTCATCTGGTTCTTGGGCCGTCTTGGACCATTTTGTGATAGATAGATGGATAGATGGATAGATAGATAGATAGATAGAGAGAGAGAGAGAGAGAGAGAGAGAGAGAGAGAGAGAGAGAGAGAGAGAGAGAGAGAAATAGATAGATAGATAGATAGATAATAGATAGATAGATAGATAGATAGATAGATAGATAGAAAGATAGACAGACAGACATAGACAGATAGAATTACCCAGATAATCTGCAATCGCTTGATCTAAATATATATCTCATCATCAAAAGAAAATCTGTAAAATATACAGACTGATGACAATTTCGTCCTTGAGTAAATAGCATTGGCCTTGGCTAATATCTTAGTTGGTTTTACAAGTAGTAATGACAATCTCAGAAGCAGCGAAGTCCTATAATTTGCTCCTCAAACCCTCAGTCTAATGATAAATTTGGGGCTCGTGCTTTCTCGGTGATTGCTCCTCACCTCTGGAATAGATTACCTGAAGATGATGGCTTTAAATGGAAATTAAAAAACGAATCTATTTACAACTGCCTATGATCAATAGGCTTCTTTAATTCAAGTGCTGGCGTGCAGAAATCTTTTCGGAAACTGGTGCTATGCAAATTTATTTATTTATTCAAAGTGACTATATTCAATTCAATTCAAAATTATTTATTGACCATAATTACTGCAAATTCATTCCCACTATCAAATTAAACAATACTATAGTATATATAAGGCATGTTTGCCTTTTAACAATAATAACATGAGATATACATGATTAATATGTAAACATAACTTATATGGTTAGTTATATATCATTACAGGTCAGTATAATTATGCAATGAATATCCAACAATGTTTATCTGTTCACCATACACATTCTACAAGTCAGTAGGATGAATATAATTTTTTTAACTTATATTTGAATTGCGTGATGATGATAATCATGAGGACAATGAAAATAGATCAACTTAATTATAAAAATGATAATAATAAATATATAAATAGATAGTATTTAATTTATAATAATACAAAAATATAATTTAAAGCTACTCTTGAAATGACTTAGATTACTTAATCTATAACATTTTGTATTTGACTCATGCAGTGTTTATTATTTGTTTATTGTTATTAATTGATCTTAGTGATGTTGAAGAAATTTCGCAATTATTCCAACCAGGGTCATTAAAATGACAACATTAAGAGAAGAAGTGCTTCTGAAGGCTCGGTCAGTACATTCTGGATACTGCCGAGGTTTTTCACAGTGGTCCTTGTTCGGTCCGATGCAAGATGCATACATTATTACATGAGCGATGTAGTTTTGTTCATGGGTTCCATGGAACAAGTGAGACATTGGTCCTCTTGCATAGATTGCCACTTCTTCTCCACCGTGTGTTTCTGAACTTGTCCACATTGCTGCATCATATCTGTAATTTGCTTTTCCTACAAGGAGAAAGAACTTGATAATCCATCAATCGTTTACTTGAGTGAAGCAAAAATACTTCAGATAACACAATGTTTCCACAAATACAGTTAAAAGTTCTGAAAGTTGTGGACTGAAACGATTTGTAATTATCTGATTCTAACCTATATCTGTACTTGTGCACCCCTATCTCCAGATATATTTTAGTTCGTATACCCTATACCAGTATGTCCTTTTGTTGATAAATAAACGCACAGATGCAGGAGTTCTCCAGCAACAAGCTATTGCAAGTGATGGTGACTGGGTGTTATTGTGCTGAATGGCATGTTAACCTGGCAGGTAGTCTGAATGGCATGTTAACCTGGCAGGTAGTTTACATCTGTGCTAGGTGGTGGGTGGGTGGATTACGGCTTTATGTCCTGTATTTCTGCACCTAATGGGCTAATTAGGACAGGCAGGGACCATATCAACGATGGATGCAACCGCCATCCAACTTGGGCTCGACTGGGAATTGAACCCGGGACCCAGTGGTTGGAAGCCCAGCTGGCTACCACTGATTTAGGCCCCACCCCTGTACCTGGCACATGGCACAATTGGATGGTAGCTCGAACCTTTTGTGTACCCATTATTTTGTTGCAACTAATTGGTTGTACTTTTCTGTTATCTATTCATCTTCCTGTATTTTTTTTACTTAGACATTCTGTTGCCAGTGTAGTTAAATCTGACGTTTGTACTGATGCATACACATATATATGATAAGCATCTGATTTTTAGATTGCCAATTACAGCTTCTTGCATTATACCTACCTATATCTTTGTCATCTGTGAGATTCATTCTTGATACTTCTGTGTCATTCTCATCCATGCGATGCGTAGCAAACCCCGGTCCATTGAGGTACATCAGAGCCGTATACGGTTTTCCGTCACTCATTGTCGCCAGTTCCAACTCGGTGTGGTCTCTATTTTCTTCTTTTACAAGACCTATAATTTAATTTTTTAAAGATACAGTGACCCCAAAAAATCCGCACAAATAAGCACCCCTATTTACCAACACTGCTCATAAACGTTTTACTGGAAAGAATACATGAGAATATCTGCAACTCTGAAAATTGGTAAAACCATCAACTAAATTCAATTAGCATGATAACTGTTTCAACATATTTCATTTTACGATATTTAATATATCATTTAATACTTACACGTTGAATACATTATTCAAAATTCATAAAAATGTATGATGGTATGATGGCGTAATGCATGCTTTAGCACTTAACAAATAAGGTCTTTGCTGGCTAGAGCAAATTTCAACAAAAATATTTCTATCTACAGAGAATACTCGATAGCTGCATACTAAAAAAAGTATTCATTAGAGACCACTGTGAATCAGTTGAAAATTAGTCCTTTTTAATCCTTAATATGGATATGTTCACCAATGGTAATGGGTTGGGGGCCTAGCTCAGTGGTAGAGCATTGGGCTTCCAACCACTGGGTCCCGGGTTCAATTCCCGGTCGAACCTAAGTTGGATGGCTGTTTCATCCTTCATCTCATTGCCATGGTCCCTGCCTGTCCTAATAGGCCATCAGGTGCAGAAATACAGCACAGAATACCCTAATCCACCCACCCACCTCACCAATGGTAACAGTTGAATTACAAAAGAAAATAGGAGTCTCTGAAATGATGTTTTCAGTGTTCTCTGGTTTTTTTTTGGTTTGCACAAAAAAGTAGTGATGTGAATAATGATATGTTAGAACCTGAATATATTGATAGGTATAGAAATATAAATGTATAGCTTACCTAAGATGTCATTACTAATATAAGGATAACCATTAGTAGCAAATGAATGGGAGTGATCGGCCGTCACCACAATCAAAGTGTCTGATTCGTCAGTTAATTGGGCCGCTGCTTTCACTGCATCAGAAAATACCAGAGTCTCAAGCAGGTTGCTGTGATGAGCATGGTCTATCCTACCCCCTGTAAATAATGCAATAACATAAGAAAATGTTATAAAATGAAGCTGTGAATCTTTTAAATAATTGGATCCTGACTCGGCACAGTCAATTGCAGCTCATTCTAAACAAGGGTTGTCAAGACTGTAACCAGAATGTGGTAATATGCGGCACTCAGTTTACTAGCAGGTACTTATGAAACAAGCCCTGCAGTTATTTTGACGAAACTTTATTCAAAGTTAATATAATGAACAGGGGAAAGGGTATGTGTTTTCATGAACAAAGAAGATAATGATGTTTTGGAGAAAATTCTAGAGACTGGTCGCCAAATGTATCATAGAGATAAATGTTAAAAGGCGTGATTTTTAAAATTACTTCACATTTCGTTATATCAACCTGTTATCTTGGAAGTTTATTTCAAAAAACATTGAAAATAATCAACTTAAGTAATAATTCACCAACCTTCAACCAAAAGAGAAAATCCATTTTCAGACCTTTGCAGCATTTTGATGGCTTTTGTTGTCATTTCAACCAAACTTGGTTCATCGTCTCTCTCGGATTCATATTGCATGTGACTTGGCTCAAACATACCTTTCGTTCAAACAAAAAAATAATTTTACTGTACAAAACATAATATCCAGAGGTTCATCTTTATAGTTATGTTTGGTGCATGTGTTTTAGAAAGATAAGACTGAATTAGATAAAAATATATATAAGATAGAGAGTAAATGCACCCTCTCTAGGGAAGAAGGGTACGTACAGTTAGTTTCATTAAAATCGGCCCGTGATATATTAAATTAATTTCTTACATTTGCCAAAGTTTACACTATTCTGGTAATAAATGTAAGCCGACTATTAGCTATAGAAATGGACAGAAGCAGCTGGCTTTAGCATGTTTAGATCACAGCCAGGTACAGGTCGCTGCAGCCGTCTAGAGTCAACCGTTTTTTATGAAACTAACGGTACTTGCCAACAACAGAGTTCCTAATGGAGAGTATCTTTAACAGAGTTTACCTTCTATTCCTAATATGGTCAGACTTCTTTCTAGGGCTCTACTCATCTTGGAGGATTAACTTACTATTTAAGCCTTCCTTACTATTGAAACTACAGCTATGACTGTACCAAAGAGATAATCCAGTTCCTCTTCGCTGGCGTTGTTGAATTGCGCTTGGTTAATGACATATTTGTACTTTTCTGGATTGTCAGGAAACAACTGTCGCTTCTGTTCCAACCAGTCCTGTAGTTAGATAATTATATAGATATATAGATAGCTAGATAGCTTGATGGATAGATAGATTGCTGGACAGCTAGATAGATATATAGATATATATAGATATAGAGAGAGCTAGATAGATAGATAGATAGATAGATTTATATATATATATATGGATAGATAGATAGATAGATAGATTGCTAGACAGCTAGATAGATATATAGATATATAGATAAATATATAGAGAGGGAGCTAGATAGATAGATATATATATATAGATAGAGAGCTAGATATATAGATATTTAGATAGATATATGGATAGATAGAAAGATAGATAGATAGATAGATAGAGAGCTAGATAGATAGAGAGCTAGATAGATAGAAAGATAGATAGATAGATAGATAGATAAATATATGGATAGATAGATAGATAGATCGATAGATAGATAGATAGATATATACTGACATTGATCAGATCATTTTCTTTTCTTGTCCCATTTGACTGAAATCCATATTCTGGATCTTGTTGGGTTTCCAGCATGAATTTTGATCGTCCACCTCCAAGGAGAACCTGCATAATGATAATTGGATTTTTTTTGGGTTATGTATTGTATGTTGCCTGGTATTCTTATCCCAAATATTGCACTTGACCACTCACGAATCTCAAGAATCTCTCCCTGAAATGAATTGTATTTTCTCTTCCATATTTATACATGTGAAAATTGTTTTGGTGTGGAACTTATGTAAATATGTAAACTGTAAATTGAATCTTATTGTGACATTATGATCAGTATTTGTATATAATTTTATAAATCTAAATCTTATGTTGATATTGTGTTTAATTCTTTGTGGTTTGATCTTTGATTTATCTTTTATTTATATCTTTAGATGTAGCTTTATAATATAGATAGACTTAGTCAGTAGAGCTTTAAATATATGTAACATATGTATTTTTTCTGATATGAACAAATGTCAATAAAAGCCATATCTATATATGTATCTTATTTTTTTTCAATTACTTCTTTCTCAAAAAAACAAGTCCTACTTGAGTTGGGACTGCTTCAAGAAAACTCACCCTAAAATTCTTATTTTTCTCAGTGTGGATCAGCTGGTATGCTATGTCTGGGCACTTCAGTCGGTCTTCAGGATTTTTGATGTCACCCATCAGGTCAGTGTCGCTTTCCCATCCTCGTTTACCAGAGAAAGCGTAGCCCGCCGCGGGAGTGGCATGAGTCAGTCGCGTGGTGGTTACAATTCCTGCCCATTTCCCTGTAAGATGATTAGATAAACACAATGTTAATAGAGATTCGACCCATTACACTGTAAAATTGTTGGATAGCATATAGGAAGAGCTAGGTATGGGAAGAGCTAGGCGAGGGGCGAGTTAAGTAAATGGACTGCTGCGTAGAGGGAGACATAGGCACAACCGAGGTTCCAGGCAGAGAGAGCTTGACCTTGAAAACATATTTATAGCTCTACTCACTAAGTCTATCTATATTATAAAGTTACATCTATAGTAGTATGATATACAGGTTCTCGTTATATGCAACAAAGCCCTATGTCGGATGCTGAGGTTCGAGGTCTTCAATCATCTTGCTACCACCCTTGCCACAAGTAGGCCAATACTTTCGAGGGCATTATACCTAATGCTGTTCTTGAATAGTTACTTAGTGTTTTCTTCAACAAGTTCTAAAGGCAAAGTCACATCACGTTGATTAAAGTTGGGCCAGCAAGTGTAGCACTTAAGCCCAGTTCACGAGTGGGACCTATAAGTGACCATGGATATCAAAAATGTGCTATACGTGCTCACTCATGGCTCTTGTAATCCCGTATAAACTATTTAGATGAGCGTTAGCGGGACGTACATGAAACACTGCATATCGCTCGGTGTGAGGTCCGCGGGTGAAGGCGGAGAGGGCACGAATGGGCAAAAGTAGGCATGATGCCAGCACGGACGATCAGCCCGAGAACGACGGGCGAACTAGGAGGTCCGCCAAGCGTTTCCAGATTGTTCCGCCAGTGTTCCAGGAGCAGTAAAAGAGTGGATGGCAAGTATACACGAATGGTCAGCCTCCTTCACATTCCCGCGAGTGAGCACGAGTGACTACGGATGCCACGGATGGCCACAGATGGCCACGGATGTACGTAGATCACTCGCCAACCACTCTCCGAGTGATTTCCGTGTGATTCCTGTAAAAATGTGAAAAACTCACTTGTAGAACGTCCGCTAAATGAGCAAGGAGAAACAAGAGTAAACGATTTTGTCAACCCCATCCACTCGCCATCCCCACCGGTGATGGTGGGAACCCTTTAACTGATGAGTCAATTTAATAAAGGTTAAATTGTATGTTAGCTATAAAAGGTACCAATCTCAATTGAGGATGAATACCATAACAACCAATCCACTGCATGTTGTTTTTGTTATTTACCTTCATCCATGGCATAATGCAGAAAGGATGGGACTTGATTGTCAGCGGTATTTGTACAGTTTCTATAGTAAACATTTTGGTTGACTCCAAGAGTCCCAGATTTTGCTTTGACCCCACCCAGGAAAGCTGTGGCTGTTCCAGCTGAATCCGGAACCTGGGCATCTGTGTTGTACACCTAGAATAGAATGAAAAATCAATTATATTTTGTTCATCTCTCAGCGGCAAAGGTGGACACTGTCAATACAGCTTCTTTTTTTTCGTAAAATTTTATTTTTACCAATGGATGTAAGATTGCCTGGGTCACCGAAGCAACTCTTTTAGCATTACCTGGTGGAATAGAATAGAATATGATAGAACAGAATTTAAGATCTCCATCGATAGGAGACAATGAAACCTTTCCATTAGGACTACCTTTGAACAAACTGTACTAGCCTTAATGGCTATACATGTATATTGGCAAGTTTAATAGTGAGGTGGTCTCAAAGCAAGGTTTTCCTATATAATGCTATACCTTTTCCTAATACAAATGGTATAGAAAATCCTTCTCTTTGTCCGAATGGGAATAACACTCCATTACCTTTGAAAGAGCTGTATATGGAAAGTTCTCGAAAGCCAAATTGACATCTTTTCCAGTCAGATTCCTGAGTTGCGCGTGGTAGATCCTTGCAGCTGTGACAGTAGTAACTCCCATACCATCTCCAATGAAGAGGATCACATTTTTAGCCTGTGTGATCTGCTGTGCCATTTTCAGCGTTTTCTCAATGCCTTCACGCATTTCCATCTGACCTGTCTGGAAAAATAAATAATTTGAAAAAGTGCAGTATAGGGGACCATAATTTATGATTTTGTGTGATGTCACAAACAAACGACGTTGAATTCATTTTCAAGTCAAGACATTGTTTATTTTTTCAGTTTCTCGGGGGCTGCCACCCTCAAACCCCCCCTAAACTACAAAAATATTATTCTTATTGTGTGCTGCACAAAATTTGAAAAAAAGTAGTGATATTTTTTATTATTTCATGGATGCCAAATATTGGCATAAATTTGGATCCGCTATACTGCACTAGTAGTTTGAATTAGAAACAACCACGAGAAATGCAAAAATGTTTTGACAAAAGGAGTGAAGTGTTTACCTATTAAGATACTAATTTCAAAGCAGTTTCTTGACTTTCTGCTTTATTTCCTATGGGCTTCCAAATGGAACGTTTACGTCTTGTGTCAGTATTGTATAATGCACATACCCCAATGTGATCAACAAGTCCCCGGTGGACACGAACTGGTCATGCTTGAGTGAATTCACTTTCCTTGGCCCTTACCCCTGGTGTGTCAAGTAAGATAAGACAAATTAACCCCCCCCCCCCTGGTAATTTCCACACAAAAATAAGTTGCTCCAAACAGTTTCGTATTTCTTTTGTGTTTGAGTGTAGTGTGGGCCCATATTTAGAAAACTAATGAATAAAATCCTTAAGTGAGGCAAAGTCCTATTTGTGCTTGAGGAGTGATGATACAAATCAAGGTAAACATGCATTAAAATACTTCACCAAAAAGGTCGTTTCCATGTTTAAAAAAAAAATTATTTAGTATTTCAGATGCTATTTCCAATGAGTTTGAAAGTGCAGTTATCATTTTCAATATTTCAGTTGCTCTAATTCATTTGAATATTAATGGAACTTTTTATCTTGGACTACGTAATATTTGCAATGGGACAGACCAAATTTCTCTTTGCCATGGATATCAGTTTCGTTTTATAGTAATTGCTATTATACAAAGAGATCATTATGGAATATTTTAGACACAATACCTGCCACCAGTCAGTTTCCTGGGTATCTCCTTCAGTAAATCCAATTTGCGTAACATGTAATGCTGAAAGGTCCTAAAAGCTCTGCAATTCGTTTTGTGACAATATATAGTCCGCAATTTACATGGGAATATTATTTGAATATATATCTGTAAAGGTTTTCTGCAATATTTATTTCTTGGGAATATCATCTAAACATACATTGCTTCAAGATTTTCTAAGGTCCACACTTTGAAAAAATTACCCGTTTGTGTGGAAGACCCTCAGATTATACTGCACTGAAATTGTATTGGAAATACCTGTCACTGATGCATGAAAACAGTGTGCATCACTTGTGCTTGTACATCATATCAGTAAATATAGATGTAAAACTTTCATGTTGCACAATTAAGAAAAAGGCAATTTACAATACCAGCTTTTCAGGGCACAACATTTTGATTCAGAATTGTAATCAATTGTACTACTATACATTATGAAGCATTATATTTATGACTACTATCAATTTAGATTAGAGTAGATTAGATAATTAATGGACTTATTGGGCTTCTATGTCCAGATCTCACATTTTCTTGGGAGGATGCATGACATACAAATGTATATAATATTAGATATGTAGCTAATGTAAAAAATATCAAGTCCATCATGTCATGCTGTGACACATTTAATTTACATATCTATTTGGTATGGAGTACATCTAAATTGTTCAACTATTTTTATTTTATTTTTTAATTTTACATATATTAAAACAACTTTATACTGGGAAAGAAATAATGGACATTAGAACATTAATTCATTATTTTGTTTTCTTCTTTCTCTTTCTTTTCTTTTTCTGTTTTATGCCCACATGTTATCTGAGTGTCTGCATGAAATAAGGATAAACAAGACACCCATACAAAAATCAATAATACTGTTATGTACAGATATCGGATGCTTAAAATATAGGAATTTATTGCCACTTGAGACGACTAAGAGATATTCGCATCATTAATTTTATGTGACATGTAATAGTGTTAACATGGATTACTCCAATATGTCAAATACATCATGTAATATTGTTTTCAGAGGTGTATGTGGTGTTCAGGAGACACACTGCACTCCAATTTATATAATTTCAAAATTCCTTCTGCCGCTTTTCTCTTCCAACATTTTCTAGGCCAGCCTCCATTTATTTTTGATTGAGTACATGTATTAATTAATTTGTTATAACATGAATATGGGAGCATGGTAAAGACATGCATGTACTCCCAATTGCAGTCAGCCTACCATTGTTTATTGGGAATATTATTTAAGAAATATAGAAAGATTATATTGTATTGAGATAAAAATGGCCAAAAAATGAATATAATATGAAGAAGTACACACCATAAATGTTGTGATATATTGGTATTATTGATCTGCTTCATGTTAATTCATAACATATCACATGTGACTCACATGTGTACTGGACTTATCCCCTTGACTTATCTTCTTTTAAAAAGAGATTTATCGATTAGCAGTACATTTGTACATGTCTGTTAGGTGCAGACTCCCAAAATTATCCCTTAAGTGGCATTCATACTATCATGTATAAGACCTACGTATGACCAAGTACGTCAAAAATTGGCTATACGTGCTCACTCGTGGAATTGTTAATCACCTAAAACTTCTTACTAAGAGCGTATGTGGCGCAAAACGCTCGCCGGACGTCCGGCACTCGTAGATTTCTCATAGATCGCTTGTAGATCGCCCGTGCAAGTGGTTCAAGGATGGGCCAGGATGGGCACGGAAGAACACGGGCATGCAACAGACGTCCGCCAAGCTTTTTACGAGTGGATGTGAGTGAATCGCGAGTATATACGGATGGACAGTGGCTACGTATGGCCACATACGTACATAGAACGTATGTAGAACGTACTTAGGATGCTCGCCGCCTGATCCCCGAGCAAGTTACATGACTAATATAAATAATTTACTCATAGAACGTCCGCCTAAGTTTTAAACATGCTTAAACATTTTTGCCTTCTCCACGTATGGTCGTGAGTGGTCAAGTGCGACCAGGAGTCTACGGATTGGCGCGACTTTACGTACAAACACTGGGCGAGTGAATCATGTATGGCCAAAGATGAACAAGAGTGATATATATATATACGTGATAGTGTGAATGCCCCTTTAGTGAACAAAATTATCAGTTTTCATCATAAAGATTTCTGTGAGATTCCAAATTTTTTAATATTTCAAAAATGCAAGTGAATGTTAGTTTTTTGGAATTTTATTTGCAAACCTTTTGAGGTTGAAGGGCGTTCTGGTATATATATTTTTTATCTTGCACATTTCCTAGTTTGCATAATTTTCAATTTGATGTAATGCTGAAAGGTCCTAAAAGCTCTGCAATTCGTTTTGTGACAATATATAGTCCGCAATTTACATGGGAATATTATTTGAATATCTATCTGTTAAGGTTTTCTGCAATATTTATTTCTTGGGAATATCATCTAAACATACATTGCTTCAAGATCTTCTAAGGTCCACACTTTGAAAAAATTACCCGTTTGTGTGGAAGACCCTCAGATTATACTGCACTGAAATTGTATTGGAAATACCTGTCACTGATGCATGAAAACAGTGTGCATCACTTGTGCTTGTACATCATATCAGTGACCTTTTATGCAATGATGCTAGTTCATCGACCTATGTACTTTACACAGGAACAATTGACTTTGATAAATTTGAAAGTTAAATCCAAATTGAGAATATTCATGAACTTTAAGTTAAAATACTCAATTTCGTAAATTATTCTGATAAGTTGTTTTTCTTCAGTAAACAGAAATGAACAGGTATAGATATTTTTTTCTCAAAAACTGAGTAATTTTTTGGGAAATGCAGCTAGCATGAGTTACAGTATGAAATGGAACCTCGTTTAAAGACCACCTCACCGACCAATTTTAGACCCATCTTATTTAACCTCTCTATTGAGACCACCTTGAAATTAAGACCAGTAAATTTGCAAAAAAGGTTACATTTGAAATTTAGCAAAAGGCCACCCAGGTGATAAACTACATTATCTTAATTCCAGAAAAAAAAATACTCTGCTGTAAATGAAACCCACTCTAAAAACACACGCACAAGTTTTAATTATTTGTAGTAAGCCTGAGGGTTCTTTAAATTAAGTAAAATAAAAGGCAAAACAGTATCGTGAAATTGGTCTACAACATCTATGCCTACTCTTGGTAAAGATCTTTTGCTAGATCATAATTAATCAATAGGGCACCAAACTAAGCTAATTTCCTTGGAGAGAGGGGGGGGGGGTGTGCGGTTTCACTTACTGCACGGCACTGTATCTTTGCCTTATTGTACTTACGTACCATGAAGTTGAACAATAAAGCTATGTTTGAATTAATCTAGAAATTAATTTGCTGATGTGCCGTGTGGTGGGTGCAATATGAATTACATTGGTGAGACAGCAAGGCCAGAAACTAGATTTAAAGAACACACTAGCAGAAAATCAAACTCTGCAGTCAGAGACCACCTCCAAGCCCCAGGGCATACATGTTCTTTATGTGATAACAAAATACTGGATCAAGGAGGCCATCAGAATACATCAGATGAAACCCAACCTCAACAGAGATGTTGGGCGTGAACTTTCTACTGTTTATCAACAGCTTTTCTCCTGTGAACAACAACAAACACATGCGGCGAAGTCGCTGTGTAATTAGCACTGAATAAGGCAGTGAAATACCGCTGGAAATTCTGCTTTGGAGTTAAGTTTTATGATTCCATGAAAGTAACTTTCAATATACTATATGGATTCAGAATCGAGAAACGATCACTCAACTCATTAATATATTATTCAATACAAAGACCTCCTATATATCAATAATATTATGTACTTGTTTGAATAATATGACATAAAGAAATGCCAGGACAGGTTTCCACTGACGAAGGACCTTGGAAATAAACCTAATGCTTTTGTTGCTTCTGATGTTGTATCTTTGGACCTAACAGTTTCTGCATAGGGTGAGTGGATTAGGACTTTATGTCCTGTATTTCTGCACCTGATGGGTTAATTAGTGCAGGCGGAGATCATGGCAATGAGTTGACGGATGAAACAACCATCCAACTTAGGTTTGACCGGGGATTGAACCCGGGACCCATTGGTTGGACGTCTAGCATGCTACAACTGAGCTAGGCCCCCACCCGACACAACTGTATAAGTTCTGGCATTGTCTAACGTTCGAAAAAGCACATGAAAAAAGAAAAACCTGTATTATAAAATAGGGGGGAAAAAACTATAGATATCTTTGATATTAGAAAATAAAATATTTGACTATGGCATGCACGCATATTGTTCATCGCAGATGACGGGATATTTGTTTACCTCACTGTGTTTCTGAGATTAATTATGCCTGAATGAAAATAATATATATTTACCTTTTGTGGCAGGCTTGCTCTCAGCTATTCCTACCAATGTGATGAAGAAAACGATCATAATTTTCGTATCCATGGCTTTGAATTAGTTTTCTTCTTGAGCCAATGCAAACTTTCCTCAAAAGATCCTTATTTCATCTGCAGGAACCTGAACAATATCTTGGCTCAAGCTTTATGAGTGCTTCCCCTGATCTGGTAGTTAAGAATAGTTGGTATTATCTATGTTCACCAGTAGTTTATAGGATGCCAATAAAAGATTTATAGATGCATTATCTTCAATCAATAGTGTACAAAGACTCTTCAAATGATACGTATTCAAATGTACCCTTTTTGGATACAACTACGAAAGCTGGTTAGCTCGGATTATAAATGCCAAGGGCATAAGTTATGATGAAATGATAAAGCTTTTGGGTTGAGTTTAATACGTGTATTGGATTATATTATATTTTCTCATTTTTACGCTGATTTAAATTTTTACACAAACATCTGTACCATTGTTATAGTGCCTGCTTACTACATGGCCAAATGTGCTACATGCATTTTTCATGAGAAGGATAAACTAATGGAAAACATGGTTTTTGTCCAATTAAAATGAGGTGATGTAGTAAAAGGACTGATCGCATATAGTAAGGTCATCTAGCCTGTATGATTAGTTTATATACAGTGTACATTGTGATGTTTTGACTCATAATCTAAAGAAATAACTAAAGACATACTTGAAATTGGACAATAAATAAATCATTCAGATAAACAACCTCAATTGAGGAGAGTTCAGAGTCTAATATCTAATATCCATATCTGTGAATGCTTTGATAGGAAGCTATTCTACTCTCATAGTATTAGTGAGTTATTGCCCTTGGGAGGCTGATTCAGGCTTATCACATTCGAGCGCTCACGCGCTCTCATGTGATAAATCCTGAATCAACCTTACCTCCCGCGGGGCAATAACTATCACTTAACAAAGGCAAAACAGATGGAGATCAGATATGAATCAAATCATCTGTTATATTGTTTGTTTGTTTTTATTTCCTTTGTTATGCAAAACCAAATTCAATTTGCACTCAGGAGGAAGTTAACTAACATTTTTGTTGGTTATACCCCACCTGAGAACAATAGAAAAGGTCACATGGTGGAGTATAATGACAGTTATCTGGAGCAGTTGACCATGTTGATAAACATGCTGGAGCATGACCATCAACCCACTGCCTTACTTCTTGTTACTGTTGCCTCAGTCCCCAAGGATAATAGGGGTAACTTGTGTACAGATGCAAATTATCGTGGCATTGCTTTGAGTTCTAATATTGGAAATGTTTTAGATATAGACGATTTATATAATATATAAAAGAATGCAGAAAAGCTGCGCACCTCAGATCTGCAATTCACCTATGAAAAGAAACTGAACACACAAATATGTACCCTCATTAATAAGGTAGTTAGCAGATACTATATGGATGATAACACTGACGTATATAGCTGCCTGATAGATGCAACAAAGGCCTTTGATAATGTCCACCATGGTAAACTGGTCCAGCTTCTTATTGATCGTGACATGTCTGTCGTTGACATGTGCCTTTTGTTGGATCTTGATGATAGACAATGTATCAGAGCAACTTGGAAAGGCTGTTACTCTGATAGTTTTACTGCCACTAATGGAAAACGTCAGGGAAGTATTTCATCTCCAGGGACGGGGGCCCAGCTCAGAGGTAGCGCTCTGGGCTTCCAACCGCTGGGTCCCGGGTTCGATTCCCGGTCGAGCCTAAGTTGGATGGCTGTTTCCTCCTTCGTCTCATTGCCATGGTCTCTGCCTGTCCTAATTAGCCCAACTGGTGCCGAAATACAGGACGTAAAGCCCTAATCACACACACACACACATTTCATCTCCAATTCTCTTCTGTTGTGATATGGCTGAGATGATTTAAAGACTGATAGGAAGTGGTATAGGTTGCTGGATAGGCAATTACTATGCTGGCTGCTTCTCATATGTCGTTCCGAAGAAAGGTTAAATTGGCGGTCCCTTGTACTTAGTGTCTATGCTGAGGCAAGTAAAAGATCCCACCCATGGGGTAAATGTGTAACATGGGTGGACTCCTCCTCTCTCTCACCTCATCAATCAACCCTCGATAGCAGCAAGAACTTGCCTTAGAGAGCTGCACTTCCCATATCTATATCTATCTATCTATCTTATGCGGATGACTTGTCATTACTATGTCCAACTGCAACTGGTCTCCAGAAGCTAATTCTTAGAATATGCTATGAATTTTAACCCAATTAGGTTTGTTTGCATACTATTCTCAAGAGATAAAAAGCACAGAGAAAACTTGCCAGCAGTTAAGCTTGAATGGATGGTATTACCCTGGTGCAAATCTGTATAACACCTAGGAAATTACTTGTTTTGTGACTTGTAGACATTGCCATGAAGCGTTAAGGCCTAGTTGGAATGGTGGATACGGTCATAGTGTTGTGTATTATAGTTGAGGAATAACTCTTAACACAGAGTATAGCTTGGCATAGAAAGGGTGGCTTTTAATCCAACATATAAACAAGGTATATGCAATGTATAGATACAAGTATCAGGTTCAGCTACAGCTGGTCAACTAACTAAACTTAAGGTTGCACAAGTATTTCAAAGCCCCTTTTTCCAGGGGTCAGTTTGCTATTGGTTCTCTCTACTCCAGTGCACATATACATGGCCTGTTCTTATTGGCTTGTGCCTTGGGGTGGACAGTGGTCACTACCCTTTTTCTGGTTCACCTATCTTTGTTTAAGTTTTAGACTTTAAATGCCTTAAAGCAGGCTTGCTTAAAGTTCTTATTACTGAACTCTTAAGTCATAGTTCAGTAATACATAATAGATTGACATTTTGTTACATTAATACATTTTGACTATATGACATGCTGTCAGTTGATAAGGTAAAAATTTGAGAGAATTTTAGCTATAAAAGATGAAATAAACAAAATTTTTACATTTGATAACATTTGAGAATATTTGACATTATTGTTACATTGTGATATTTTGTTACATTGATACTTGTAGACACATTCATTAATACATTCATTAATACATTTTGACTATGTGACTTTGTGAAATTGTTCGTATTGTCTTTTGATTTGTGTTCTTCGTCCGGTACTTCCTTCTTACGTGATGGACCACTTGATGGTGTGCGCGTCTTATGCATGCGCATACTTCAGATCGATCTCGGTAGTGTGGGGTGGGATACGTCTTATCTTGAAGTTTCTGCATAAGATGGTCTTGACACGGCTTACGAAAGAAGATCAGCATTTGGCTGGATCACCAGGGACACGACTTATGATCTTCTTTCAGCGATTTTGATGGAGCGGAGATCGTGAGATGGTGACACGAGGACTGACACGGCTTACGACTGAAGATCAGCATTTGGCTGGATCACCAGGGACACGACTTATGATCTTCAGTCAGCGAAGGTGGTGTTGCGGTGCTTCTGATGTGGTTACACGGCGTGGCAATACTTCCGATGTGGCGTCACGGCTTACAACTGAAGATCAGCATTTGTCTGGATCACCAGGGACACGGCTTACGATCTTCAGTCAGCGATGGTGGTGTTGTGGTACTTCCAGTGTGGTGTACTGACGGCCTCGGCTGATGCTGGTTGGCTGGACTGGCTTGTACTGGTACTGCTTTCTTATTGCTGGAATACTGGTATATTACAAGTTAACAGTGTTTATGTGCAACATTGGATCCTGAGGACCTTCATGCGCTGTGTCATGTGTACATGTCATAGAGATACAATGGCAGATATGCTATATGGATTCAGCTCCAGTACTACTACGTCATATAGAGGTTCCAGAGAATTTGGAATAATTTTAACAGAGTAAAAAATGTTAGTGCTTGTTGTTTGTGGATAACTATAGATGGCTCAGAGACACAAGTGCATGGGATATTAAAAAATGAGGATACCGCGTATTAATTCAATACGACGCGAAGTAATTTTGCAGAAAAAAACTTATCATTGGGCTGCCGAAGCTTTTGTAAATGGTACAAGAAAATTAGCTGCTTGTATTTCACCTCTGGTTATAGTATGGTCGTGAGAAATACTTCCAAATCTATACTATCTATTCCTAGCCATGCTACTGTGCGTTGTCTGTGGTCGGCCGTGGTCTGTCGTCTGTTTGGGGTCTGTTTGTCTGTTTGTCGGTGTTCTGTTGTTATCTGTATTCTATGCTGTAGGGGTCTGACTGAGGTGTTGTTATGGAGGGGTTTGTTGAGGGAGGTGCCGATGGAGGTGGTGTTGTAGACGAGTCCTTGGAGGAAGTACTTGTCTGTCGGTGGGTGGTCCTGTCATTTGCTGGCGTCAGTGACCCTCCATTGTTGGGTTGAGGCGTGGACGCTTGGCAAGGTGAAATATTTATGCCCGGCTGGGCAAGTAGTGGGACTCGTGCTGGGTCTTCTGTCGGTGTCGATGTTGGTCTGTAAGTTGCGGTTGGGGAGTCTCCAAATCTGAGTACTATTGGCTGTGCAGTCTGATGTTGAGGGCTGGTTTTGTCTGTGCGGGACCAGTCACTGATGGTGAGAGAGTCCATATTTTGCATTAATATGAATTTTACTGTGTGTCTGTGCCTGGCTATTCTGCGGAAAGCTCCGTACTGGCATAGAGGGACACTTACTCTCTGAGGGAGTAATATTCTCTTGGTTCCTGCGTAAATCTCGAGTTGTGCCCAGTTGAAAGATGCAAATGTACAAAACAGGTTAGTGGAGAACGTGACATCATGGGGGTCTTGTATCTTCAGGACTGATAGAGCCGATAGGTCATGCGGTATCGTGATTACTTTGATGTGGAGCTGATGTTGATTGCTATACATAGCACAGTAGAGGTCAGTCTCCAGATGATTTAAGCGTGTGTTTGTCTCACACTTTTCCATCAATGGTGTCAATTTCTCAATGAGGATGATCAGCATATTGATGACGGACAGGATAAATGAGGCGACTATTATTACGGTTCGCCATGTAGGAAAATTGGAGGTTATTTCCGGGGCGATTGATGGAAGTGCCGTCGTTGGTAATAGGAAGTCGGCGGCGTCTGCTCCGTGTGTAGTGGCTAATGCCAGAAGTACAGTGTTGATCCTGTTTAGTTGTCGCTGATGGTGCAGGAGTACCATTATGGCAAGTAGTTGTACTGATATAAGTACAATTGATCCTGCTGCCATGATGGTGTCTGATTCGGGCATGTTGCTCCAATTAGAAAAAGACCAGGATGAATCGTCGGTGGAGTCGCTGTAATGAAAGTTATCTAAGTCTGTTTGGTCCGCGTCTGATAGTCCGTCGTTCAGTTCTAAGGTTGTAAAGTTCAATTTTGTGTGGACTAGTTTTGGCAATTGGAAGTTGAAGGGTTCTGCTGTAAACTCGTTGATAGTGAGGTTGAGGGGCAGAGACTCCATGTAAAGTTTATAGTAAACTAGGAAGTTGGCGCTGTACGTCGTGATGGATTTTGAGGTAGCGCAAGTGGTAGAATCTGCCAAGAGCTCTGTAAGATGGGATGTGAGTTTACAGCCACACTCTATGTTAATTCTAAAAAGACCTTTATGGGACATGTTGGTAGTGTTGGTTTTATTGTGGTGTTGGCATTGCAAGGTCCAAACTCGTGCCGGGGTGTATACCAAATAGCCTTGAGCTTGAACTGTGTAGACGAATTCAGCGCTCATGACGGGTTTATTAACTAATCTGTGTCGACAGAGTGATATAATAGTGGCGGTGTCACCCATGAATAGGGCATAGGGGCATGACGTATTATGTGCTTTTGAAGGCAGATAGTTACGGGTGTTGAGGACGTCCTTTATGAGGTATATGTCCTCATCCGGGAATTCTAAGAAATACTTAGAATTGGTGGAGATGGCAAACCATGTATTGAAGCCATACAGCTCTGTGTAAATATCATTTGTGCGAGAAGTGGGGACTGGTACGGCATCAATTTTATATAGGGCAAACTCTGTAGTTGTACTAGATACAGGGATCTTAATTTTTACATATAAAAAGGTGCTGTCATGCGAGGTGGTGACCATATTATCATTTTTATAAAATATGGTTATGTCAGGCTTAATATACAGATTCTTTGATTTGGTCTGTAACTCGGTATAAATATCTCTCAGAATAGCTCTGAGGTGTTGGGGATCCACAAGGTTGACAGTTAATCGTCCCTTTATCAATTGATTTATATCTGACAGCTGAGAGGCAGCTGAAATTCTGAGCTGGTTCAATGTATGCAAATTAATATTATAATGGTGGAGCCAGTTCACAATTGCCATAGTGGTGTTTATCTGGTGTCCTTGAACTTTTACTTGCCTAGCTAAAGTTTCGGCCATATGGGCATATGTCTGTAGAGTCGCTATGTCTGTTGATATGTCAATTAGCGTTTGGTCTAATTTTAGCAGGTGCTTCTGTAGTTTATTCATTCTGATGTCCGACTTTACTTCGTAAGAGTGTAACTTGCTTACATCGTGGATTCTATCTTTCTTATCCCTTCGGATCATGTCCATCAGTTGACCTATGTGACCTTGCAGGATCTTGATATCTGCTTCCGTCGCAACTCCCATTACTTTTTTCGCTATATTACCCAAAAGATTGAACCAACCTCTGCGTTGTCGCTTGGGAGTGTGATCCTGGATGTCCATGACGTCCATGATTGATGTGTGGGTGGTATGGATGTCCATGGTGAGCCTGTCCTTTAACTCCATATACATGGTGTTGAGTTCCTGGAGATTGTCGCAGGCAGTTGAAACGTCGGACGTGGTGTTCAGTTCGGTGTCACATAATATAGATGGGGTCGTCATTGCGATATCCGGGAAGAAGGGTATGGCGATCGTGTGGTGCCATATAGAAGGAGACAAAGAAATGTCTCTTTCCTTCAGCAAGATAATTCCTAAGTTCGGACGAACTATCATCGGAGGGTGCTGGGCAGCAGCCAGGGCAAGCAGAAAACATCCAAGGAGATACGAAGTGACCATGATTGTATCCGAGAGTGGACTGGTTGTATCCATGAAGGGCCGGGTATTTAACTGGTACCTGTGTCCTTTGAAGTGGGTTTAAGGGAGCTTTAAGCCCTCTTGTGGGGGGGTGGATTAAAGTCATCAAAGTACCTTTAACTGTTAAGGGATCTGTCGTGTCTGTGGTGTTGGGGTATTACTACGTGGTGCTGTCGCTACAATCTAAAGTCAACTATGTACTACAAATTGCGTAATTGAAAGAACTAAAATTGCGTATTTGCAAGAGATAAAAGCTTTGAAGTCCGTATTTGGGACTTCACTCATACCTGTGACTTAAAGAGAAATGAAACAATGAGAATGAGTAGTTGTGATAACAACTGTGAAGTCGACCCTGACTTTGATTCAGGGTGATACCTTAGAGTTTTACCACTTTTAGGTGGACTCTTTGGTAATGTACCACCTGTAAATTGGACTGCCTTTGTGGCGAAGCCTCATTTCGAGGCAATTACCCAAGTTACACCATTTCTCACATTTGAGGTATGCAAGAATGGCTTGGGAATTAATTAAGTACAGTAAGTTTTATGGCGAATGGTGTGGCTTTGCACTTTAACCATTGTGGCAGCGAGCCTAAATTGGCCCTTTATGTTTTCCATTTCTGGGCTGCCTTTGTCCGGTCGGTGTGTTGTCGTGGACGCCTTAATATCACAATGCCTGTTGCAGCCTTTAATTCCTCAATTAGCTAGGTTTGTGCAACATTTTGTCTCCCCCCGTCAATGTAGTGTAATTGCGGCGGAAATGGACGTTCCTGGCTTAAATGTGATAAAAAAACTGGACAATGCTACCAATCAGACTTTCAATTCCATTGTCATGGACTTAAACGCAGAATGTACTAATTGCGTCCATGGGACAATTGAGCTAGACTTCTTTTGCTTAGTGTGAAGTGGTAACACTTTAACTTGTAAGAAACAATTCTAATTGAAATTCGCTTCCCTTTTTGTTTTGTGGGAAATTTGCAATTACATTCAGTAATTTCCACCTGCCATGTCTATTGACACGGCTTTGCCGTATGAAAGACTTGGTTAGTCAATTTCATATCAGCTCAATGTCATCTGAATTTCAATAAATGCATTGTGTAAACACCAGATTATTGGTTGATCCACAAAAAATTTGTACTCTTAAAAAAACGAAAAAAAATGGGAATGAGATAATGATAATGGGGATGAAGTAATGATGTGATGGTACAGAAATAAGTTTGTGTGCGAGCTCAGTTTTGAAACTTTGGTACTGGTTCTGTCGTCTTGCTTAGTGTTTAAGTAGTTGTTGTACGAAAGTACGTACAATTCCGCTTACGCGGAAATTATCTTCATAAAGTTTTTCAGTTAAGTTTGAGAGGGACGGATGCTCATCTTGTGAGAGCCACATCCCTTGTGTTAAGTTTTGAGTAATGAATACTTGTAACATCCCATTCTTAATTCTGGCCTTGGTTATTTCATAATCTCCCGACTTGGTGGGAGTCAGGCTGAGCAATGTTTGAACCTGTTTGACTGGTATTTGATGATCTGCTGCTAGATTGCTATTGCCTGGGGCGTATTTGGTGAATTGACTGATGGGGCGCGAGTTGTCATCTTGTGTCACGTTACACGTGTGACGTGAGTCTTGGGTGCAGTTCCCTGCTTCGTCCACAATTTGTGCAATGTCATTTGTCGTTATGTCATGTTGGTTCCCCAGTTTTGATTTGAAAATTCCTTTTAATTTTGCTAGTGAATTGACTGGACCACTTGTGGTACGAACCCAAGCGGGTTTTAATCTATTCACGTGGAATTTCCCAGTGAGTTGTTGCCCTTCTAGTGTCCCTAGAATTGCGTGGGAAGAATCCACCATTGACCGAATTACTACTGGCCCTACAAAATCCATGCGGATTTTCTTGGATGCTGTCTGTAGAGCGCTGGCTGTGGGGGCCAACAAATATACAAGCATTCCTGCTGAATAAATGGTGCTTGTTGATGCTCTTCGTGCTTGTTTGACAGCCTGGTCGTGCTGCAATTTGTATTGAAGGTCCAAGACAGTTTTACCCACTTTCTGTAGTCTGGTTTTGAGTAACTCTACATAGTCGCGGTATGTGGGTGCTATGGAGTCTGTGGTGGGGACGTTAAACAAAGTGGGGGGGTGTCTAAGGTGTACCAAGTAATACGGGCTGTAATTGCCTAGGCTGGGCAATGCAAAACTGTTGTAGCCATATGCTACCGCATTACAAAATAAGTGCCAATTTCGGCCATTCTCATTGAGACATGACGTTAGCATATTGGCGATTGTTCCAATAAATCTTTCGGCTTTGTTTGCCTGATGGTTGCCTACCGACACGAAGTGGTGATTGATTTTAAGTGCCTGAAAGATATAATTTGTAACCTGGTTTTCAAACTCGCGGCCGTGATCTGTGATCAACGTAGAAAAAGGACCATATATGAATACACACTTTTGTAATATTGCTTCTGCAACTGAAGCTGCATCTTTGTTCTTGAGTGGGACTAATATGACATAGCGTGTGATGTTACACACTAATGTCAGGATGTATCGGTGGTCTTCAGATGATGGTGGCATGGTCTTTAAGTCCGCATATACTTTGGAAAATGGGGCATATGATGTTGGAATATTTAATGCATATGTCCTGTCTTCATGCGGAGGCGACTTTCTGTTCTGACATGTGACACATGTTTTGACATAGTCATTGACTTGTTGGTGCAGTCTTGGGAAATAGAAGTGCTGCTTAATTGTTGCCGCAACGCGGACAACTCCTTGATGGCATGCTAGCAGAGAGTCATGATAAATATGCAGTATTTGGGTTACCAATGCCTGTGGCAACGCAATGAGCAATTTGCAGTCAGAATCATTTATGGAAAATTTAAATAAGACAGAGTCTATGATGATATATGACTCGGACTGTATCATTACATTTCGTGCTTCTTGACGATTAAATGGTAATGTACCTTCTGCAATGTATCTGTACAAGTGAGCAAAATGTATGCATTGGGATTGCTGCTTTGATAACTCAGTCTTTGTAAATGGAAGAGCTGGGCAATCATTGACTAGATTTTGCAATTTACTCAGTTGTTCAGTGAGCATCTTTTGCTTGGGCAGGTGTCTTATTTCGACCACAGTTTTGTCCAACTGAAGAGTGCTTGGGTCTCTGTAAAGATACTTTGGTGGCAGAGAGTGGGTTTCTGCTATCTTTGGACTGTCAATTTGGTCGGTGTATATGATCGAGCTGGGCTGCTGTTGTGGTTGATTGACTGCGCACTCCACTAAGGTGGCTGGTGGTGTATTTACTGCATGTGCAGCAGCTGCTGCAGCATGTCTGACAAATGTGGTAGTGCTGGGATTATTTGTCAGTTTTGGGAGACTGTTTGACGAGTCTCTGTTCCTAGTGACAGGGCCATGACTTTTCGACCTTATTTCTATTGTCACTGGATTTCTGCTAACTCTGTCTGGGGTGACAGATTTTGATGTTGTGGCTGTGTGTCTGTCATCTTGTTTCGACTTCTTGGCGGGGCGACCTCTGGGTCTTGCCGGCTCGGCATTTGTGGCCGCTGCTTGCGGTACTGTGTGCCCTGCTGAGGCAGGCGCCGATGGTCTGAGTTCAATTGGATCAGGCGGCGGCTGTGTCACCATTTGCTCTGCAGGATTTACTGGTGCATCGCTTTGGGGTTGCTGCTGCCTTGCCTGCGCTCTTGTCATAACAAACGCAATATCCAGGTCGTCATTTGACAGCTGGGGATTACGTGACAAAAAATCAGCTACAATCATTGTTGAACCCTTACGATAGCCGACTTTCATTGAATATGTACTGAGCCGCTCTAAAAGTCGTTTTATTCTCTGAGTGGCAGGCTCTGTTTTAGCCTTCATGATCTGCGGGATCGCCGAGTGGTCGGTGTACACTTCAAATGTTGTGCTCTTTAATAAATGTCTGAAGGCATGAACTGAAATGTATAACCCAGTAAACTCAAGCTCTGTTATTGAATAATTTTCCGCTGCTCTTGGTAATGCCTTAGAAAAATATCCTATTAATCTTTCTTGGCCTCTTTGGATCTGATATATGGCTGCACCTACTCCTATTTTACTGGTGTCGCAGTATAGTCGAAATAGTCCAGTGCTGTTTGGCATTGCTAGGACTGGTGGTTTCACCAGGAGCTCTATGATGTAACTATAGGCTTGTTGAGTCTCATGGTCCCATATGAACTGGGCGCTTTTAGCTGCAATTTTATGTAGAGGCCTGAGAAGTTTTTGTAGCTTAGGTAGATACATTGACAGGTATGACACCTTGCCAATGAAGGCTTTGAGTTTTCTTTTAGTGTCCGGGATAGGCATTTTGATGATTGCCTCTGTCCGCTGGCGTAGTGGAGCAATGCATGGCCCGCCATTCTGGATGAGTAACTTGTGTCCCATGTATGTGACCTTATCCCTGAACAACTTAGCTTTGGCCGGCGAGATTTTAAGGCCATGTTTGTTAATGGCTGCTAGGATTATCTCTACATGCCGGAAGTGCTCTGCTTTTGTGCGGGAAAAAACGATCAGATCATCCATGATAGCTATACAAAATTCCTGCGCCTGGGCTTCGGAGAGGATTTCATTTATGTGAGTTTGAAAAACACTTGGCGATAAGGCCAAGCCCATCGGTAATTTGCGATATTTGAAACTTGCACCACCGTGGTACGAGGTTATACCACAATATTGGGAAGCCTTCGGCGTGAGCGACAGGCTGTGGTACGCTTCTTTGAGGTCCAAAACTGAAATCACGGTTGGCTGTGCATGGCCGATGGTTTGGAGGGCATCTCGCAACAATGGGAAGGGCAGATTTCGTTTTATAATTTTCTGGTTAAGGAATCGAAAATCTGTGACTAGACGCTTAGCGTCTGTGTCCTTCTTGCGGATTAGCATGACTGGACTGGAGTACTGCGAGTGTCCTGGTGTCAATACTCCCATTTTGACTAGTTTCTGTAGCTCCTTGTCAATCAGTGGCTTCTCTGCCTGAGCCACTGTAAAAGGGCGTATGTAGAAGGGCGTTTTGTCATTTAATTCAAAGTCGACTTCCGTACCAGTGTCTCCGACTTCACCATGGAGACTGAAGGCGCCCTTGTACTTCTGCAAGAGCTCTTTCAAAGCGCCTTGTTCCGAAGGATGGAGGACGCAATCGTCATAGGCAATGTCTCTGTCAATAATTTCTTTGTCATACATAGTTAAGCGTACATCACAATCCTCCAAATGAGGATACTGTTCCTTCTTTAATTGTCGTAGCTGCTGTCTGGTTAATTGATTTTGCATTGCTGTGCTGTCCCTGTTGGCTGGTTGATTGTCACTGTCTTTGTCTGTTAATTGCTGTGTTGTCGGTGTGCATAATTTCAATAGCCCTTGTTTGTCTACGGGCGTGTACACATTGGTTAGGTCGCTAAATGATAAAGTGGCAAATGGCTTGTGTTTATACAATGTTGTGGTCCTGTTTGTGGGATTATGTATAATTACATTTGCTATGCACTTATTGAATTTGACAATCATCTGGGAACATGAATACTGTGATGCAAATTTAGTTGTCTTAATGAGTGCCACGCTGTTTTTCAAGAAACTAGGAGTATGTCCTTTGATTTGCGCAACGCTTGTGGCACCTGGTTTGATAGTGATGTCGTGGCAGACATGTAGATTGACAGAGGTAGATTTAAAATGCAATTGGTGTGTTCTAAAGTCCAATTTAGCGTCTAGTACTGCTAATGACTCAGTTCCTAGTATAAGGCCTACACCTCCTAGGTTATCTACTGCTCTGACTTCAATGTTGAATGATTCACCGCCAATTGTTATTGGGACATCCATGGCGTAGCTGGTGTATATTTCCTGTCCATTGCCTACAGTAAACTTGAGCGGTGGGACATCTCTTTTTGTCAATTGGGACAAAAATGTGGATGCTTCTACTGTTCTGGCACATATTATTGACGAGGAAGCTCCTGAATCAATCAAAACTATCATTGCTTCTTTGCTAGGCAAGAAACCTTTGACCATGTTGTACTTGCTGAGCTGCAAGAGACACTGATTACTCTGTACTGATGATGTGCTTTCATCTGATTCTGAAGCTGAGTCTGATGACTCATGATCAGATGTGTGAGTGACATGAAGAAGATGATTAGATGATAAGGTGGTGGTTGTGGGATGATTGTGGTGAGATGAATGCTTGGATGATTCACATTCAATAACATTTTTTAATTTTGTGGGAGGATCATTGGTGTTGGGGTGGCCAGGGAGTCTGGTGTCTGCAGCCTGGGCCCCTAATGAAAAGGTAATTGTTCAACATTTATGTGACCTTCTCTTATGGCCCTTTTCAGTTTAAAACAATCACCAAGTTCATGGCCGGTCTTATGACAAAATTGACATTGTCTTGGTCCGGGTGAGCTGGAGCGTCTGTCGTTGAAAGACACTGACTTTCCGGCTGTTGTTCCGTCATTATCACGTCCATTGCGGGAGCTACTGTTGTCTCTGTTTCTAGAGCCATTGCTGTAGCGTCTGTCTCGTGAGTTGTCGTACCTGTCTCGTCTGTCTCGTGAATTGTCATACCTGGAGTGTCTGTCTCTTGAATTATCGTATCTGTCGCGTCTGTCTCTTGATTGGTGTCTGTCTCGTCGGTTGTCTCTGTTGTTTTGTCCATATCGTCTGTCTCTAGACTGGGATCTGTCTGTCTGTCTGTATCTGTCTCTGCTTTGCGATCTGCCTCGCTGTGCGGATGATGATCGTGAGTCTGACCTGTTCTGTCTGTCATTCTCTCTGTAATTACGGTAATTCTGTCTGGGCTGCTGGCTTTGGTTGCCCGCAAAGGATAGTAGTAACGATTCCATTTAAGTTTTAGACTTTAAATGCCTTAAAGCAGGCTTGCTTAAAGTTCTTATTACTGAACTCTTAAGTCATAGTTCAGTAATACATAATAGATTGACATTTTGTTACATTAATACATTTTGACTATATGACAATAGGTTACCTCACTGGTGCATCTATAGACATTATTTCCAAAGTTTTTAGAAGTACATGCTGCGATTTGTATGGCACCCAGTGTAGATTAGCGGAGTTCACAGTTATGTGGAACAGATGTGAGAGACGATTGCTGTGTTTTCCCAACAGAACTCACTGTTGGTTTCTACCACATGTAATTGAAAGTGCAAGCCCACATGATGGCATCTGCAATACATTCCCTAAGTAAGTGAAGAACATGCAGACAAGTGACATTGTGACATAAGTGACATTGACTTTTTTGGTAAAAAATTGTATTGCAAAAATTTACATAACTGGTGGAAATATCAACTACATCTGCTAGCATTGTGGACTGTTAAGCAGAACAATTTCGTTGATGCCAAGCTTTTATATGGTCTCACTGGACACTGTTTTTCTAAATTTGATCATCTTTTGCGAGTAAATTATATATGTGTAAATTAGTTTTTGCATTTCACTTATGCTTGAGTTATTATTTATATAATTATTACATACAATGTATGCCGCTTCTGTATGAATAATATAAATATATAATATATAGAGTTTTGCTTCGGCGTACATCAAGTTGAATTCGAAAAAGTCTGGCAATATAATTAATTACTACTGTATTGCACTGCATTGTTCAATGTGCACGGCATCCATGTTGGCTCCTGAATTTAAACTAATAAACGTGGATTGTGACTCTCCACATTGATAGTAGGTTGAGTAACAATATCTACTGAATATTTGTGTGTGATCTAGGCCTAGGTCTTCAATAGAAAAAGGAAGAATATTAATGGCACATATTGATTTGATACTCTTGTCATATAAGTCAAATAAGTCAAGAGCTTACCTGCTGACCTATTTCTTTGATTTTTCTAAAATTGACGATGATTATTTTGACAATGCCAAGATAAGAGATCGAATTCTAGCTAGGAATAATCAAAACATACTCAATATTAGTGTTCTTTTTATTTCATTACTCAAGACCTGGTACAAATGGCAGTTTTTAAAAAGGCACTCATGTCAATGGACTCGCGTATAGTAGACATTGGTAGTAAATACTTTAGGCATTAGACGGATTTCAACGTTAAACATTTAAGTTATATAAATTGAGGTAGAATAACAAATGACAACCTAGGTAGCATTCGGAATTGGGCCAGCGTCATTTCTATATCGGCCGCCGTTGATACAACATCTTTTCAACATCACCGACATGGCTCCGATGTTGATAAAATTTGGAATGCTATCTAGGAAGCCACACTCTTTGTAAAAATCACTTCGCCATGATATTGTTCATAAATGACTGCTGCCACAGTGCTTTGTCAATTATTAAGCAACGCGGACCATAAGGGGTCAATAACTGGGTAGATTTTATATAAAAAGGGTAAATATCAATGCCTATCAAACAGACTGCACTAATCCAAACTGTTATGTATGCAGTACATGGTAGCCCACCAGTGAACATGCATTTAAAACAATTAATGTAAATATAGGTAACAATTTGGTACTGTCCTGCTTGTAGCTGCAATCCTTACCATGATGTTCCTTCCATATATAGCCAATATTCATATGTTATAACACCAAACGGCTCATAGGTGGCATGCACTAAGGCCAAAAGCCGCTGACATGTCTCCTATGACCATAATATATGGTCCAATAAATACTTTCTGTCTGTCTTCTGTCTGTCTGTCTGTCTATATTATCTGGACATTGTGCATAGAACTGTGTCAACAAGACCAAGGCAAATTATTGACACTGCACATGTGACCACAAACAGATGATATTATTGTTCTCTAACAGATGAATTGATTGGCTGATGTCAATCGGAGAGCAATACATAACTATTAACACAGTACTGTGTCAGCAGACACCCGATGTTATTTTGCAGCAAATGTTTGCACCTATAAAAGGCAACATTAATGATTATTTGTACAAATACATATAAAACAAAATATACTCAATATTTAAAAAAAGCCATGGTATGTCATGACCTACCATAAACATTATTGATTTTCTTCTCAGTGAGATGCTAACGGAATGCACTCAAAATGAAACTTATGAGAGTCAATGCAATAAATGTCTTATATGACAAACTGCTTTTTGCGGCACTGCTCAGACAGTCAGGAAAGACCCGATCCTTGTTGCAATGGTCCTGGTTTGGTCCGATGCAAGATGCATACATGAGAACGTGAGCGATGTAGTTTTGTTCATGGGTGGCATGGAACAAGTGGGACATTGGTCCACGCGCATAAATTGCGACTTCTTCCCCACCGTGTGTTTCTGAATCTTTCATCATCCCAGTGTCATAACGGTAGAAGGGCTTGCCTATAAAAGAAATAATGAAAAATTAGATATTGAAGCAACTTCTCGAATAAACTCTCTTGTTTGCTTTAAATTTGATTGATATGTTTCAGAGGTAGATGACGTCACATGACGTTACTTGCAACAACAATGGACGTAATGCCAAAACATATGCCAAACATAAACTACATGTTCCTTTGTTGTCAAAGGAAGAGATTACTTTGAAATGATACTTGACTTGATACCAATTAAACATATTAAAGTAAGGGACAAGCGAAGTAATTTTGATATCAAACGTTTATCTATCATTTGAAGTAAAAAATTCCCTGAAAATATTATGCTAGTTGTAGGCACAACTGGTTCTGTTGGCTGTTTGTGACATCTTATGGGATATTTGAAGGGCTGTATCTCAGTTGTTGATTGGATGTTCAAATAGACATGGACTGGTAAACTTCCTAATGTGGACTATTATTGGAATCAGTTAATTAGTGGTATGTTGTCAACCTGGCAATGATGCAACCCGGCAAATATTTGTATCACATCCATCAAAGTAATAACTTTTTCGATAACATACAACAGAACAATAACTCAATGACAACAGAGTGTTAGCCTGGCGAAATGAAATGGTGGGGACTATGCGGCTCAGGGAGATTGACTGAGCTACAGTTAGTTCCATTAAAAACGGTCTGTCAAACTGAACCTAGACAAAGTAAGACAACTTCTGCTATATTATGCTGCCTGCCACTAAAGCCGGCTACTTGAAGCCGGATCTAAAAGTACATGCACCACCATTTCGGGTATAAGTTGAGAGTTATGCATATTTGTAAGTTTTGTTGAAAAGATGCATGTCTGTTTTACATACATATTTATGATATATTCGACAAATGTCTTACATTTACCAAGGTTTTTTTTTTTGTTTTCATTGGTGGTAGGTGTAAACCAGATAGCATTCCCTATCGTGTCGACATCGGCACGAAGTCCAAACTATGTAGAAACGACGCTGGCCTGATTTGAAATGCTATCTTGAAAGGCGCCTTTAAGCCAGGAGTACACAGAAGTAGTTGGTTTTAGCCAGTTATAGCGACAGCCTGGAATTTGTTGCTATGGCTGTGTAGAGTCGACCGTATTGTTTAACTAACTTAGTGCCTTCCCACCCACTCCCACTGAGTGGCCTGCCTGCTACTCGATTCCCTGTACATAGGCCATAGGTGGGTGCAGGAAGGTGAAACCTCACCCCCTTGTTGGATAGGATAACTAGTCCATACATTAGTGTCACTTAGATGAAAGTATACTGAATCTTTATTTTATCGAGCTGGTCATGTCACTGTGTTGGTTGTTGCCAGATTAGCATGGTGCCAAAGTAACTGTCACCAGGTTTTAAGACTATCATAGGCTTAGCATGTTGTAGTCTTGACTGGCAATTTTAATTAATAACCGATTTGCTGAGAACTTTACCGATGTCTTTGTCATCAGTGAGGTCTCTCCTCGCAACTTCAGTGGCATTTTCGTCGTAGCGATGGTCGGCAAATCCAGGTCCATTCAGGTACATCAGAGTAGTGTACGGCTTCTCATCCTTCATTGTTTGTAAAACCAAACCGTTGTGGTCAGAGTTTTCTATGTGGACTAAACCTGTAATTCAAAGTGATATAGTAAGTTTTTCAACACATGCATAATTTTACAACATGAACAGCTTACAATATTCACTCATATGGAATGTGACAACAGTTTGCAATGTTCAGAACAACTTTTAATTGCCTCAATTAATCCTTGCAAACAGATAATTTTGTCAACAAACCCCATGTGTTTATGACCGTTGTAACGCTAACAAAATTTTACCCTTTTTCAGTTGAAGGCCTGACCTCATTCGCCAGGCGCAGGGATTTGAAAAGAGATTTCACTATGTAAATTAACCCCTTTACTCATGTATCAATGCTTACAGATGTTTCTAGGCCGTAACCCTATCAAATCATGGTAAAGTATCTTTTTCATGTTATTTCTCCTAAAGAATAATAATGCCTATCTTAGGCCGTGGTTTGATGACACCAGGCAACTGTTAACTACCTGAGTGAGCCAGGGACTATATGTGGTAAAATCGCTCATGGCCGATCGAGTGACGGCAAGGGTGAAATGCACCTCCGCCTTGCACTCCCCCTTGTGAGCAAGTTGATAATTTTACTAACTGTTACTGTTGCAGCAGATTCCATACACTTGGAAACTAGACTCCAGAGGACGTCATGTGCATCAAAGCCACCAATTGGCTGAGGGACGTACTGCCATTGCCAATGGGACTCCTGGTTTCACATGACATCATCTGGAGTTGCAAGTTTTCAATTCAATGGAATCTGATGTAACAGGTTTGCTTCCTCAGTGCAACTGACTTCTCCGGTGTTATGAGGGTAACTTCCTTCATCTCTGATGTTGACCCCCTGCATCTTTTTATTTACATAACTTCCACCTGAATCTTTTGTTTCACTACTGCGTAACACTGATCACATGTTAGTTGTTACTTGACTCAGCATAGACACCGAGTACAAGGTACCAAAATTTGTTAACCCGGCTATCCAAATGCCATCCAGCTGAGATGTAGTTCAAGTAGAGTGCCTGGACAGGGCATGATGAGCATGATTTATCCTGACAAGAACCCAGGTCCTTCAACACAGTCATTATTGTAATATTTTGAAAAATGGTGACTCCCACAAACCTTTTCCATGGGAAGAGCATTATTTGGTGGTAGATCTAAAGCCCCGTTCCCACATAGCCGAGTTTGTCGTAGTCAACTCGTAGTATTACGTAACGGCCAAAATTCGAGGAGTTGGCGACGAATTCTGGCGGAAAAAGTGACTCGGCGGGTTACTCGCCGAGTTACTCGGCGGGTTCGGCGGGTGACTCGGCGGGTGACTCGCCGAGTTGTAGGAGTGACTCGCCGGGTGAAGCAAGGTGTCTACGACAGCGACGAGTCACCCATCGAATGATAGGCCGACGCCAGCCTACCTGCATTCTCAGATGCATATCTCGCTTAATATTTGGTCTATTTTCGATCCGAA
Organism: Alitta virens; assembly: GCA_932294295.1. NCBI lineage: Eukaryota > Metazoa > Annelida > Polychaeta > Phyllodocida > Nereididae > Alitta > Alitta virens. Next base: position 27,292,159 of record OW028578.1, read on the forward strand.
AAAACCTATGGAGTCACTATGAATTATACTACAACACAATCTTTATTTGACGAAAATCGGACTAATATTAAGGGAGCAGTAGCTTTTTAAAGAAGCGCTCAGCTTTCTGCATTAATACAGTCTGGGCGCGGACGCATCAGGGAGCACCAGTATAAGTAAATTAAATATAGCAAATAAAATCACAGATCAAATCACAAATACTAATTACAATATCAATATTAGATTTAAATTTTACAAAATATACACAAATTTATACTGATCATAATATCACAATATGATTCAAATTAACACAAAAAGATAAGAAAGTTATACAAATATAATCATTGCCTGGTAATTACAATAAAATATATTGCTTTTAATTAATGAAAGCAATTACATATTTTTGTAATTGTAAATGACAATCAAGACAATGTCATATTACTGTGTCATCTTTGAACAAACCATGAAATGACAGGTCAAAGAACCCCAATTCAGGCAATTAGGCAATTGACACATGTATTGAATTTGCTGTATTCTCTACACCCATTCTTTGTATCATTCAAAATGCTAATAGCAATTGACATAACAGTCATGGCAGTTGGCAGAATGAGTAGAAATGAATTGCAATAAAGCTCATCCAAACAATGTATATAAATTTGGTCAAAAATATTGACTACACCATTCAAGTCAGGGCCATACACAGAGCACCTTGCCGCTGCCAGACTACCTGCCTTCTCAGACGAATATCTCGCTTAATATTTGGTCTATTTTCAATCTGAAAATCTGTGTGGAATAAGTATGCACTCGACTATAATTCAATATTTATTTGACGAAAATCGGAATAATATAAATGGAGCAGCAGCCGCCGCCAGACAACCGCCTTCTCAGACGAATATCTCGCTTAATATTGGAATATATTGGATATGGAATCAGTGTGAACTATACTAAAATGCAGTCTTATTTGACGAGAATCGGACTAATATTAGGGGAGCAGCAGCCTTTTAAAGTAGCGCTCAGCCTTACCTGCATTGATACAGTCCGGGCGCGGACGTCTGCGAGAGCACCACTGTTTGCCTCCGCCAACCTAGCTACATTCTCAGACGAATATCTCGCTTAATATTTGGTCTATTTTCAATCCGAAAAAACCTATGGAGTCACTATGAATCATACTACAAAACAATATTTATTTGACGAAAATCGGAATAATATAAATGGAGCAGCAGCCGCCGCCAGACAACCGCCTTCTCAGACGAATATCTCGCTTAATATTTGGTCTATTGTCAATCCGAAAATACCTATGGAGTCACTATGAATTATACTACAAAACAATCTTTATTTGACGAAAATCAGACTTATATTATAGGAGCAGCGGCCTTTTATATTATATACGACCCCCTACGCTGATGATGCATGTACTAAAGGTAGAACTCGACGAGTTACTCGGCGAGTTACTCCTACAACTCGGTGAGTTACTCCTACAACTCGCCGAGTTACTCCTCGCACTCCTGAACATCCCCCCTGAGTGTAATACGAGTGAAATTAGCGCCGAGTAACTCGCCGAGTTCGAGGAGTAACTCGGCGAGTTCGAGGAGTAACTCGGCGAGTTCGAGGAGTAACTCGGCGAGTCATGGCCGAGTTTTTGGACTCCTGGATAATTCGCCGAGTGTGCCGTGCAGCGCGGGATACTCGGCATTCTCGGCTCCAAATCTCACGAGTTCGCTACGAGTCATAGGAGTTTCTCGCCGAACATCTCTCGAGTGCGAGGAGTAATCGCAGAGTTTAGTACGAATTGGGCCAGAGAGGCGTGTTACGTAATACTACGAGTTGACTACGAGAAACTCGGCTATGTGGGAACGGGGCTTAATTATACACTGTTATTAAAGTTTATGCATGTGATGATATACCACGTGTGTCATAATTTCCTCCATAATCTCAAAACGCATCATATGACTGACAGTAAAATTTTCGTTACGCTTACCTGTAATGTCGTTGCTGATGTATGGATCACCATTGAGAGCAAATGCATGAGAGTGATCGGCAGTCACCACAATCAAAGTGTCTGATGCGTCAGTTAATTCGACCGCTGCTTTCACTGCATCGGAAAATGCCACCGTTTCTCTCAAAGAGTTTGATGCAAAACTGTCATGATGAGCATGATCTATCCTGCCACCTGGATCAAGCAAATGTATTATTAAATTGATATGATAATATAAAGGGGCATATGCAGCAATGTACAATTCAATTCAATTTAATTGACCAACTGATTAGAATAAAAATAAAAGATTTATACATAAACACAATAAACACATTTCAGCTGGTTGGTGGACACCAGGATGGTGTATATCCCCATTATCAGAATCAAGTACAAGTAGTATTTACTTTAAACAAGTTCCATTTTTACAATGAAAAGTTAACAAGAAAGAAAGAAAACAGTACATAAAGAAAAGAAAAACATTAGGAAATGAAAAATAAAGGATTAAATGCATATATTAATCAGAAAACGTAGGAGAAAGAATAAAAATAAATAATAAAATGTCCAGATTTGGAGTGCTATCTGGGAACAAATTAGTAAATTTAATTGAATATAAGTTAGTTATATCCTCATTATCGGGAGTTAACTAACATTTGTGTTGCTTATAACCAACAAAAAATGTTAGTTAACTCCCTCCCACAGGACTCTTACTCGACTGTTAATTTCAATGAGACCATAATAAAGTTATCTCAAAGACACAATTAATATTTCTATTTTGAACATGAAACATCTTTGATGTCACCAACCTTCAACCAAGAGGGCAAATCCATTTTCAGACCTTTGCAGCATTTTGATGGCTTTTGTTGTCATTTCTGCTAAACTTGGTTCATCTTGTCTCTCAAATTCATACAGCATGTGACTGGGCTCAAATAATCCTGTTTAGCAAGACAGAAACAAATGTGTTGATTATGACTGATATGAGTTATTATAGGATTGCATCCAAAAATTGCTCTGCGGACTAGGCATTGTGAAAACTCGTATTGGTTTTCTGAAAAACCAAGGTTTCCATAAAACCAGATGAAAAACCAACGTGCTCTGTGGACTTTCGTAAAATCAAATTTGAAAAATCTACTGGTTTGAGAAAACCAATTCTGTCCCAATTTATTTTACATTTTTTGCAGTGTTACGTTAATTGTATACATCTGACTCAAGTAGGCCTTTTTGGAAAACCCTAGGTGTCGCTGCAAAACACGACACCTTGTGTAATGTCTTAAAAATTTCATTCAAGACAAATTCACCCAATATTCCCCATTGAATATTTAATTTTGACTCACCAAGCAAGTACTCTAGTTCATTCTCATCAGCATCATCAAACTGTGTTTGATTTATGATGTATTTGTATTTTTCAGGATTATTGGGAAACTGCTCTCTTTTAAAGTTCAGCCAGTCCTGTAAAATTCAATAAAAAGAGAACCAAATAAGGTTTGTTTTCATATCCAAAAATAGTCAGATCTGCTATCCTCACAAACAGTTACTTTAGAAAGAAACTACTTGCAGATGTATTAAAGAAAACATTTGCTTCCACCTCGCCAGATTATCACTTTACACTTGGTACAGGACACTAAAATTCTTCCTGCCAGCATGACTAAACTCTTTTTTTTTTACTATGATCACTATTTGTAGCTATTCTCACTACCAAGTTGGTCAGCTTTATCTGATATTAAGTCAGTCAACCTTAGTCAATGTCATTTGAACTTATGTTATGGGCTTGAATCCCAGATAGCATCCAAAATTGGGCCAGCATCGTTTTCATATTGGCCACTGACGTTACAACATTGTATCAACATCGCCGACGTCGTGCCGATGCTGATTTGGAATGCTATTTGGATTAAAGAGTTAGAACAGTTAGTCGTCATGGCTAATGACTCATTGGACAAAGCTTACTAGCCTGTCAGTCAGGGGGGCCAGGGGGGTCAGTCATTCTGGACACGGTCAAAATTTCAATAAAACAGTCGAGCTAAAATGTGTTAAAAACTATTAAAAGTTTCTGGGAAATTAGTCACTTTGACCAACAATCTACTCAGGGATTGTTCTGTAAACTCCACACCAAGAGATTATACTGTGCATGTTCTTACTTCGATTAAATCACAATCACGTCTTGTCCCATTGCTTTGGTAACCATACTCCGGGTCTTGTTGAGTTTCCAGCATGAATTTTGATCGCCCTCCTCCCAAAATAACCTGCAAATGAATGAATGAGATCAAATCAAAGAAATAATTAGCATTAAATAACCTAATTTGGAAAATTGTCTTGATGTATTTAATACACCCTAATATTGGGAGGCACGTATGCTTTCGAGCTCAGCACAACTGTGGGTGGGTGGATTAGGGCTTTACATCCTGTATTTCTGCACCTGATGGGCTTATTAGGACAGGCAGGGACCGTGGCAATGAGACGATGGATGCAACAGCCGTCTAACTTAGGCTCAACCGGGAATTGAACCTGGGACCCAGTGGTTGGAAGCCAAGCATGCTACCGCTGAGCTGGGCTGCCACCCCTTGAGCTTTAATTTCCCCACATAACATGCCATATTGGCTGTACATTAGCGTGATATCAGATTTGAACATTTGAACATTGTCGACTCGATCTGGCATGCAGTCTGGGTCTATTAATTTACTAAATATATCTTGCTGGGTAAAATCATTCAGATTATACAATAAAAGCTGTTTTACAACAAAACCCTCCTTACCAGGTGGCATGCATACTAAATCTGTTATGTTTAAAGTGCAGCACCGCTGGCTTGACATTAAGCTCAAATCGGCCTATTGACAGCAAAATTGGCTCAACATCACCTCAATTTGTAATGGTAACTGGTAACCACATAATAAATGCAAGAATATGAAACTCAATCATAGACGAGGTATAGAGAAAACTGCAAAAGGCGTAGGAAAGACAAACCAAAGCCAAGATAGATGCCAATGGTATAAACATTTCGGTATTATAATTTGCCTACATATGGGTATTAAACTTACTCTGAAATCCCTGTTTCTCTCAGTGTGGATCAACTGGCGAGCTATGTCAAGACACTTCTGTCTGTCCTCCTCATTATCGATGTCTTTCATGACGTCCGTGTCACTTTCCCAGTTGCGATCACCGACATGTGCGTAAGTAGCGGCGGGAGTGGCATGAGTCACTCGTGTTGTCGTTACTATACCTGCCCACTTCTCTGTAAGAGGAATAGACTGGTTTTTTAAAGATATCGGAGAAGCAGATTCCATGCAGGGAGGATCAAGCTTGATGGCTCAATGCTACACGGCCAATTGTGCAAGGTGCGTTTTCCATGCGTTTAGATAAACGCATGAAAATTGCATGGTTTTTGCCTCATTATAATTAGCTAAAAACCATGCGTTTTCCATGCGTTTATCCTTCTCATGGAAAACGCACGTGGCACATTTGGCCATGTACTTGTCTGCAGCATAGCCAACTTGTATGGTCAGCTGGAATCAACATCTTTACCATATCTCATCACCTGCAATATAGCATGCCAGATTTGGTCGTCAACATTGACCAATGTTGGGCTGATGTTACACATTGTTGCATGCTGTCTGGGATGAGACGGTTATGTTATCTGTTTACTACCCAGATGGCATGCCAGATTAGGTCTACTTTGTTTCCACATTGGCTGCCAATGTTGTGCCAATGTTTAGGCAATGAAACACTTTGTCTGAGTAGGATCATAATGAAATATGAAAACCTCCCATATACAGTTATTTTCATTTAAAACGGCCTGTCAAATTGAACCTAGACAAAGTTAGATAACTCCAGCTATTTGATGCTACCTGCTACTAAATGGAACTGTTTGACTATAGCTGGCTACTCAAAGCCGGATCTAAAAGTGCATGTAGCACCATTTGGTGCATAGGTTGAGAGTTGCACATATTTGTCATTTTTTGTTGAAAAGATTCATGTCTATTGCACATACATATTCATGATATCTTAGATAAATTTCCTACATTTACCAAGATTTATAATTTTTAGTGGTGGTAGGTGTAAGCCAACTATTTTGCCAGAAATTTACAGAAGCGGCTTGTTTTAGCCAGTTATAGCTACAGCCAGGAATAGGTTATTACAGCTGTCTAGAGGCGACCATATTTTATGAAACTAACTGTAACATCAGCAGACATCTGCCCTATGACGGTTAACATTGGAATGATGTAAACCCGATCTGCCATGCTATCTGGACTACATGGTTGTATGAGTCCACTATACCTTCGTCCATGGCATAATGCAAGTAGGAAGTGACAGCGTTATCCATATTATTAGTGCAGTTTCTCCTGTAGACATTTTGGTTCACCCCAATTGTTCCAAATTTTGCCTTAAATCCACAAGTGAAAGCAGTGGCCGTTGCTGCAGAGTCCGGAACCTGGGCATCTGTGTTGTAGGTCTGGAATAGAATAGAATAGAATAGAATAGAATAGAATAGAATAGAATAGAATTGAACAGAATAGAATAGAACAAATATCACATTGCAAGGCATTCGAAATATAACATCACTTGATATCAGCCGTTGTTTCTAATAAGAACAATTTATGGTTGGGAAGTGTGACTAAAATGTGAATGAAATCGATCCCATTAGGTTTGAGTTGAGCATGATAGTGTTCATTTTATGAATGTACATTGTATCATGATTTCATAATATATATGGATTTTTATTGACAGCAAAATATCAAATTGATACATGTGTCAGCATGACAAAATAATAAATGGCAAAAATAAAAGATATAGAAATACATGGATCAACAGTTAAAATAATTAAATAAGTAGAGCTATGTTATGACTAATACTAATCAACATTACATAGTCTGTCTAAGAAATTCCAAAGAACCCGGAACTAAACAAATAATAGTAATAATACTGTTTAAAAAGCACCAACAAATAATTTTAGCACAACAATTAAGGTTCAATAACAATACTAAACACTAAGCATAAGAGATATTGATACATTGCTTTACATACATTCCATAAAAACACAATTTTGTGCCAACAATGCTAACACAGAATACCTCGAAAATAAGATATATGTCAAAACAGCTGAAATAACTTCACGGATGAACAAACACCAAAACATTTAGATTTCTCACCTTAGAGAGTGCTAGATAAGGAAAGTTCTCGAAAGCCAAATTGACATCTTTTCCTGTTAGATTCCTGAGTTGGGCATGGTAGATTCTTGCAGCTGTGACGGTAGAAACTCCCATACCATCACCAAGGAAAAGAATGACGTTTTTGGCCTGTCTAATCTGCTGTGTGATTCTTAGCGTCTCTTCTATGGACTCAGTCATTTCCATCTGCCCTGTCTGAAAAGAAATTAAAAAAGCATTTTACTTCTTGCGTAGTGTCTGAGAGATAATCCTCATCATGAAATGTTGGTGGCTATGCTGAGGCAAGTAAAAGACTCCACCCATGGGGAAATATGTAGCATGGTGTGGATTTCGAGCCGTATCTTATCATTACATTTGCCTCTGGTAGCTGGTCACATAAGCTGCCTTTGAGACACAGACATTTGTGCCTTATGAAACAATAAAGGTGCAATTGCATTGTATCAATGCCTGAGATAGACATAAAGATGACTTGGAGTCCACCCATACCAAATGGATTTTTCACTTGCCTAAGCATTCGTGTGCTCATTAAAAAAATTTAAAAAAAGTACAAAATGATTCTATTTATATTACGTCTTCAAAATAGGAAACATTTCAATTTGCTAGGCATATTTTGGATAATAAATATATATGTTAAAAAAAATATTAGAAAAGGTGTTCAGTTAGGCCAGTCTTGTTAAGTTTTTATAGGCCTTTATTGTGTATTTAAAGTTACCAATAGAGCAACAATTAGTTTGAACAAGATGGGCGATATATGATAAATATGAGCTGTGGTGTTTATGCACGGTTTCCATCGTGATACTATGCCATATATTAATTTACTGCCATAATACACTTAAACTAGTTGATTCAGTGACAGTTCGGTGAAACAAACTACTAATTCAGGCTATGCATGTCCACACATTAGTCCAAAACAGGGAATGCTATTTAAAAAATTTGTATCGAAGGTTCATGATTAAATGAAGATCCACCCAACGTTAACGGCTGGCTATGGGCTTGTAATATAAGATTGTTGCATCCTCAATTTAGTTTATATGGGTTCCTCATGCTGGAATGACAATGGGTTTGGTGAGATAGTCTACTTTCACAACTGAACTTAGACATTTTATCTTCATGATAAACTCAAGTGGTGACTTGTACTTAGATTGTTGTATCAGCTTGGTGAATTATTACCTTTGAGTTAGTTACTTTCTCTGAAGTAGACACCCGCTGTTTGTTCAAAGTTCAATATCTCAATGCTGCTGGATTGAAAAAGCAGGTGACATGAATTATTTTATTCTTTCATTGGTTCAAACAGTACATACCCATTGCTGCATGCAATGGTGCTTACAGCAAATAAACTAATTTCACCATTTTATTTAGAATATTAAATACCACAAATATCATGGTGAGTTATGTTGCCAGGCAAATACTATATTTATTACACAGCTCCTTCAATTTTCATCGGATTTTCAAAATTCAAAGTTTATTATGTACAAAAATGTGTAGGTGTTTCACTGGTAGCATAAATTGAAACCTGATCAAAACATTATAGTATCAGTAAGGTAATTTGCTAAGCAGACTAAGGCTTGTTGACAAATACCAGTAAGTGTCAGGGCATGGTAAGCATGAATGGTTTTTGCCAAATGAACTAATATAACCTGCCAGGTCAGTTTATTTGGCAGTAAGTGCTACTGGTTAAAACAGTACCCTAAATTTAGCATAATTATTGCTTAAAAACACTGCACTGAATGACCTCTTCGCCATTGTTTCTGGCTTTCATGACGTCACAAGCTATCACTAATTATTGCACACAATGATATGACATCATCAAACAATGGCTGGTGACATCACAAGCTACCAAATCTCAATTCGAGCAGATTCCAGCAGAGGGCTTGCAAAGAATAATTAAGTAGGGGTCATTTAAGTGCATTTTGTATACTTTTTTTAAATTTATATATATATTCAATATTTTGGTTATAAATCTTAAATATAGGCAGAAATGATTCAATTTACAATAAAATGCTTATGTAAAACTTTTGTGTCACCTGATGTCTAAAGCGGCCAAATGTGCTATGTGCCTTTTCCATGCATTTAGATAAACACATGGAAAACGCATGGTTTTCACCTCATTTTAATTAGGCAAAAACCATGCGTTTTCCATGCATTTATCCTTCTCATGGAAAACGCACGTGGCACATTTGGCCATGCAGTCAGCTCATATGACCAGCTGCCAGAGGTAAACGTATTGAAGAGATGATAAGGCTGATTCACGGACACTTGGCACGATTGTTTACATTGTATTATATAATATATTACATAATACAACGTAAACAATTGTGTCCGGTGTCCTTTGGCTGATTGGAGTCTACACCACGTTACATATCTACCCCATGGGTGGGATCTTTTACTTGTCTCAGCATAGACACCGAGTATTTAAGTACTCGATGTATCAATTATTGCATGTTTGTTTAATTTCTAAGTGATGTCAAGTGTTGTATGCGGATGAGAAGTAGATACACTGTTGAATGTAAGTTGGTTGGTGTTATCAAGGTATTATTTACATAAACTTGAGTGCAGTTTTCACCACAGATATTGTATCCACTTCTTCGTACACCACTTGTACCTGACCTCTGCTGGCCAGTGGACATTATTTGTTTACAATTTATCAAACGACAAACAATATGAGATCAAGATTTTCTTGATGTATGCCTCCTTTGATGTAGATAACTGTTAACTTATCAATAATGTTGTGTAATATTCTGTAAATTGGTTCTACGGTCAGACAAATTTCCTACTTAAAAATCAGGGGAGCCATAGTTTTTTTACCTTTTTATTTTATTTCATAATATTAATAAATTCTGCATACGTATAAGATTAATAGCAAGGGAAAATGCATAAAAATATAAAGGAACATCTACAAATTCAGTTAAATACTAAGCATCATTTAGTTTTTAAATTTTTGTGAATAAATAAAAAAGAAATATTTTTAGCTAAGAATACCTAGCAATAAGGGCAATAAAATTAGCTCCAATAATTGTCATAGTATTCTTTCTATTTACCTCAAATGCAAATGCGAAGTTTTAAAAGGTGAGAAACAGGTGTTGAAATATTGATGCTGTGTACACGAAGCAAATATATTTGTGTACATTTCGATTGTGTAAATATATATCATTCAATTTGGTGTAAATTATCTCGATTATTTTACCTGCCACCAATCTGTCTCCTGGGTATCCCCCTCAATAAATCCATTTTGCGTTTGGCCCGATTTATCTGCAAAATAGCACCACGTAGATATAATATTACATAACATTTACAATTTAACAAGATCAACTTAGTGTGCTGATTTTATGTATAGCAGTAACCATAACCTCGTTGCAATTAGTACATGGTACTTAAACACGTATAAAGCAATTTTGTGGCATTTGATATATTCCTCGGCGATTTATTTAGGTCTATTATACAAAAGCACTTTACAAACAATAAGAGTAGGAATACAATTCATGTAGATAAGGTCAAGGTCCAATTAGCATAGATCTATTGTTTAAGGTTGGAACATCGCCAAGGAGCTTTGTATTAGTGCACTCAAAGTTATCAAAAAAACTGCCACATTTATGTTGTGTTATAACAAAAGATAGATAGATAGATAGATAGATAGATAGATAGAAGATAGATAGATAGACAGATAGATAGATAGATAGGTAGATAAACAGATAGACAGATAGACAGATAGAAGATAGATAGATAGCTAGATAGATAGACAGACAGATAGATAGATAGATAGGCAGATAGAAGATAGATAGATAGATAGTGGATAGACAAACAGATAGATAGACAGATAGATAGACAGATAGATAGACAGATAGATAGAGAGAAAGAATGATAGGTAGATGGATAGATAGATAGATAGATAGATCGATAGATATTAGATAGACAGATAGATAGACAGACAGATAGATAGATAGATAGGCAGATAGAAGATAGATAGATAGATAGTAGATAGACAAACAGATAGATAGACAGATAGATAGACAGATAGATAGAGAGAAAGAATGATAGGTAGATAGATCGATAGATATTAGATAGACAGATAGATAGATAGATAGAAAGAAAGAAAACAAATAGATAAATAAATGAGTAAATAATGAGTAAAATAAATAAATGAATGAAGAAAGAAAGGCAGTTAAAGAAATAATTACACTTTAACTGTAATAAGCTTTGTGCCGGCCAAGGAATTTTAAATTCTTATCAGAACTAGCCTGAAAACCGTAAGAGAATTAGCAATTATTTAGTAAAAATAAATAGATAAATCATTTACCTTGAGTCGCGGGCTTGCAGTACACTGCCACCAGGCACAGACTGACAACGCATACATATAATGCACTCCTTTCCATGTTTTGCAGTTGGGCTAACTGAAACTTACTCCCAAAAGATCCTACTGAGAATTGGATCCTAGACAGAAGGAAGCTGGCTTCACTCTGAGAGTGTATAGTAGTTACATTGTCTTATCTTTGTGTACACTAATTGCCCTATCTTATCTATAAGCAGGACTGCACCAGTTGTCTGTTTGCACAATCTCTCAGATCCTTGTTATGTTACGAAAAGCTGAGAGTACACGCATTGTTTGTATGTTATTTTTTTTTGGTAATTGTGATTATTAGTCCCAAAGTATGATCGATCATCATTTTTGTTATTTTAATGAAATAATATGGTGTTATCTGGTACCTTATAATTGTAATTTATATAACATAAAACAATGTTTGCTCAAAGTCGAATTATTTTCTATGGAGTAGCAACAGTTTCTGTACTGTGAAACTTGAAACACTTTGTTTGGAATGGCCAAGTCCAGTGAAACCTACAAAAACAGGGCATAATTACAGAACCTTACTTTAAGACCACCTCAGCATTAGGACTGACACCCAGAATAATATTGAAGGTGCCATTGTAATAACTTCTCTATATTAAGACCACCTCACCATTAATTGGTCTTAATAATGGCGCCACTGTGGTTCAGAAATTACATGTATATCCGTCTACATAGCACGGTTCATAATAATTTGAAGACGCAACAATTATTCGACAAAGCAATATATATTTATATTTATTTATTGTCGTGCTCATTTACAGAACATAATAAATGAAAGTGAAAATACTTAAAATCATATTAAAAAATACAATAATTGTGAGCATAAACATAGGCTGCACTGCAGCAAAACCCTCAGCGAAACCCACATAGCACACATGATTATTAACCAGCGATTAAAGCTACATTTGAACTTGTACTTTGGTGATGTATTTTCCTTTCTCTGGGGAGTTAATAGATCCATAATGATAGTACATTGTTTGATGGCTGTCAAATCGTAAATACTAACTTTTGATTAAACTAAGATATTATTTGTGATCATAAATATTTGATCATTTTAATTCATTCATGAAAAATTAAAAAAATGTAGATCTTATCAAACTAAGGTGGCTTAATTGACTGACAGTTGACAAAGCAGACATGTAAACCAGATATACCATGCATACGGTGCCATAAAAATTATTGAACTCATACAAAAGATGGAATTTGAATAAAAGTGCCTAGAGCACAATGCTTGCCATCTTTATAATTAAATATTTTTAGTTTAATTAATTAACTTTTTTTTCACAAACTTCTTCTCTTGTTGGGGTTCAGCAGTAGAAATACTCATTTTAACCACCTTTTTGATGGTATATTTGATGTATAATTTTGAACCCGTTTTTATTGTCAATTTGATTACATCAAAGGGACCTCTTGCACTTATCAAAAAGTATTATAGAAAAAAAAAGAAAATAATTATTCAGTATCATAGTCCATTAATCTGTATTCCAGCATTCTGACTTTTGAGGTTCGTCATGAGTGCATCGTGCCATACATCTGGCAGCCCAGTTTTATCATTGTGATCTCCAATGAGTTACATTTATTTTAAGATTTTACTTGGTAGGTTGGAGAAAATAGCAGGACAATTCCTTTTCATCCAAGTGCATGTTTCGCTCAGTCAAATTGACCTTGACCTTTTTTATTGGCCACCAAGGGAGGCAACCATATATTACTGACTGCAAGTTTTTAAAATCATCTTCATTTCTTGGAGCATTTACCTTGTCCATCTTTTCAAGGTGTCCCAAAAATATAGCACAATCTAGCATAGTCCGGCGAGACTTCACCACCACTGAAAGGTCGTTGACCTTTGAACATTGACCTTAGAAATTTCAATTAAATTGATTATAAAGATGGTGCAATGCATATTCGTTATTAGTGAGGCATTATTTGTGTGTGAAAATGGAAAGTGTGCTGTAAGTGTAGTGGGAGTCTTGACATGGGATGCAGTTGCTCAGTTTGATATTATAATTTAATTTAAATTTGACATCATTTTCACCAACAAAATGATATTCAGGTAAATGATCTTATATGTTCAATTTACACAGGGTATTTGCCATAGTATCTATCATCTCCATGGTTTTACAATCCAATGAATAGCCCAACACTGCTGGCTGGGTCTTACAGAGCAGCACCGAAGTTTCATATTTGACCCCTCTTTGTGGGAATAAGGTATCCATGGCAACCAAACTTTTACATGTACCCATGGCAACCTTGTTTGACTATGTAGTAAATCTAGAAATACCTCGATAGGTTATGTGGTTTAAAGTGAAAAACATTAATATAAGTTGTAAGAACATTTCCCTCATAAATATTTACAATCACTGACCTTTGTTGACCTAATTTGACCCCAAAATGAGGTCAATGGGCATTCTAAGAGAATAATGTCAAAGAATATTGAATGTTCTCATTTTGTGGTAAGTTTGACATTTGTATGAATAATATTTTTGAAAATATAGTAACCAATTAATGCTGAAAAATACTAGTCGTATTACCCGTCATAGGACCTAACAGCCATGTTTCGTGAAATTAGAAAATGTCTTCTTTCAAATGATACCAAATTCATGTGGGAGTCCTCACGTGTTGAACCTGGGCCTATATTCACCTGGTCAGCCCCCGCCAGGACTATTTAATGTATTTTTTCCCCTGGGTAAAAAATGCTATTTGAAAAATTGGAATTTTTTGGTGGTTTTTGACTGAATTCTTAACTTGCACTATGATTATAATTACAGCATTGTATTTGTATTTTATTGTATTGCATTGTATTGTATTGTATTGTATTGTATTGTATTGTATTGTATTGTATTGATGTCATTGGCGTTTAGCGAACTTCTATGACGAGTTATAGTCAGATATGATGATGAGATGATAAAACTTGGAGTCCACACCCAAATAAAGTAATATTGAAGTGCGCAATAACTTGAATGTGGTGCCATATTTGGTCTGACCATTGATATGACAAGGTCTTTATGTAATGACAAAAAATTCTCTGACAAACTAGTATTTCTTATCAATTGAATTTCCATGTCAGACATCGCAAATGCACTATATAATACATCATATCTCGAAGAATTACTGTCAATATGACATACAAAGTGCTCTTGAAAGATAAACTTTGAATAAGCTATACTGGGAAATGAACATTGAAGGATCCTTGTAAGTGACTGTCACATTATATTTTTAGATGTAATTTACTGTAATCTATCGATTTCTGCTGAGGTGAAGAATTAGGATGATAAAATACACGAATGGCACACTTCCTGATCTTCACTATGATAATGGTAGAATAGTTTGCTTATGTATTGACTTATTCTCTATAAATATCATCCTGCCAAAGGTGGAATGTAACAAGGCATATCCTATATACTATATCTGTTTTGACAGATCAGACGAGGTGGGTGCGTAGCAGGTTTTACGTTTATTCCCCAATAAATTTCAGCCATTTGGAAATTTAACTTTTTGATAAAGCATGTATACACTAAGCCAGGCTATATTTCGAATGGCGTGAACAGCATCATGAACGTCTTCGATTCGCAATTTATGTTATGCATAACTCAGCCAATTTAAATTTTAACTTTATTATTATGTTTATTCGTACCTACATAGTACAAAAAAACAGTCTCTGTTCACTATATGAGATAATTCTGCTACATCCAAATTCTTTGTTACACTGATAAATTCATAACTACTACACGCCATGGCCAAATGTGCCACGTGCGTTTTCCATGAGAAGGATAAATGCACGGAAAACGCCCTTGGCACAATTGGCCATGTAGAATGTAAGATTGTTATTAATATATCAGACAAACTGTAGTCGCACGGGCAAATTTTTCTGCCATACGCGTTTCTTCCAAATTTAGACATAGCAACGTCATGAGCTTCCTTATTTGGGCAATGCCTGAACGTCATTCTGTGTGATATGAAAAGGAATAAATGTCAAGACTTTTTGTTCAAACGTCAAACTATGTCAGATATGTGTTTATTGGATATTTAACATCAGCAACATGCATGTTCATTATGCTACAGCTCAGTACATCTGCCAGGTACACTCTATTGCCTAATTCTTCATAATCTCATAATTTATACATTATACTCCACTGGTCGCCAATTAGTTCTAGAATAGAGCTGGGGGAGGGGGACTTAATACAAATTTTACATGCATAGCAGTCATAATGTGCCCCTTGGTCAGATATGATGAAAAACACAAATTCTGGAAAATATGAGCACGACTACCTTCCTGTTCATATGCCTTGATGTTTTATTTCAACGCACATTCAAAATAATACTAGGCGAGTTCTGTGTAAAATTACCTTCAAGATGAATAACATCAAGCCTTACTTTCAGCGGGCATCACATAAGTATTTTGGTGATTTGAATCAAAAGTAGCTATCAGATTCATCCATGATTTTTTACTATTCAAAAGTAGACTTCTGATGATGATTTGCAAGTCAAGCATGTGGTACTCAGGCTTTGTAGAAGTAGCTTCATGGCTTCCTTTAGGCTTTAAATTTAGTCTTTGGACTATGGTCAATAATACTAGAAATGCCGCAAATACAATACAAAAGAACCGCATGTGATGATGAACCTTTTACTGCAAAATTTGGATTTGAACTTTGAGCAACTACCCGTTGGAAAACATGTCACTGAATCAATTATGGCAAATTTAACATGGCATTATTGCATCCAAATGAGACTGGGCATAGTCAGACGGCCTTCTAATTTTATTTGAAGAAAAATGAGGCATTTTGTGTTCAAAGCAGGCAACAGGTCAATTCTTGATCTTTTTTTTATGCTGGGGGGTTTAATTATGCTTTTGTCAAGCTGATTTTTTAATCTTTCTTTATAATGAATTTTTATCTTGCTGTTCCCATGCTTAGTTGTGGGTCCTTCATCTCCTAATTTGCATGTCAAAATGGCCTATATTGTTACGAAGTGTGTGAGGGACATCCAGATGTTATGAGTTATCAATTGAGTACACCCTAGAATCACTTTCCTTCATGATTATATGAAAAATTACCATATACCAATTAGGGCTGCAAGTAATGAAGATACATTTTTCCATAAATGTATCTCCTAAACTATTAAAGATGATACAATGAATTTAGTGTCTACAAGTATGGTTTGATGATCAAGGAATACAAAACTGACATGATGAATGAGTATACATTTGGACATGGCTATGATTAAAGGCGTTACCAATATTAGTTGTATTGTATTTGTCACCATGAAACTAGTTTTGTCCTACAAATACGGTACATTCCATGGTCAAGGAATGAAATAAATTTTGGACAGTTTGACTGAGTATATTAAGATTATAGATTATAGATCTAAAGAGGTTCTCTCTTCCCAGATTAATACGCATTGAGGTTTCAATTGTATAGAAGTTGTAATACATTGCACTACAATCGAAGGTGATGTGTTTGGAATGATAGAGAGAGGAAGTTTCAGCAAAGGATTATCAAAAGGAAATGGCAAATATCTCAGTAAGGGGTAGAGTGTGAAGATATGGAACAGCTCAGGAAGGAAAGTGGACTTTATAGAAAACAGTGCAAAAAGCTAAATTTCTGTATCTTGCCAAAAATAATTATGGCTCTGCTGTTGCCCAATACGTTGCCCATATTTTGTCGGAAACAAAATTTCAAGAATCTCCCATTGGTTCAATATGCTTAACTTCAAAATATACCTTAAAAACAATTTCCTCTGATAATATTGCAACCATGGAGGACATTACCAGTATGATAGAAAAACTAACACTGAAAAGTGATCATTTTAGATAAACAAAAAAAATCGCAATAATAATGAGTTTAATGAGTTACATTCTGTAGCTCTTTAAAAGGGTAAGCGAATGGTGGCATCAGAATTATGATATGTACAACTATCAACAAATGCGATAACCTAAAACATTTCCGAAAAAGTTTCCAAGGTTCAAAACTTCCAGGCATATGTAGGCATATAGAGGGCAGCACTGTCCAGATAAAAAGCAAATTTTGGTTCCCCTTTTATGGCAGACCAAATGGCATAATATAGGCTGGGATACATATTGAAATTACAGAAAAAGTCAATTAAGCCCCCCCCCCCCCCCCCCAAAAAGAGCTGCTTAATATTACTTGGAAGCAGTTAACAACGATCAGACATTATTAATATATTGAAGCAAAGCCTCAGCAAACACGAAATCTCAGAGGCAATGACCAGAAATTGCTTTTCCAACCTCAGTCCAGAGACGAATTTAGTGCCCTATAGTTTCTTTATATAGTCATTGCACCTTCTCATAGACCATAGGTTTCCAAATTAAAATTAGCCGATGAGTGAAATTCATTTCTGAAATGGGAATTATAGAAATTAATATTATTGTATTTGACGATTTATCAGAAAGTCTCAAATACACAAAATATTAAACGCAAAAAATATATATAAATATTGATAAGTCACTATTTTTTTTATTACTGTAATGAATAAAACCACTTGGAAAAAATAACAATATCTTATATGTTATTAATGTAGATGTTTTCTCATAGAAGGCAATATGTACTATGCTGCAGAATTTAGGTTTTTTTCGCCAAATTTCTCTAAAAAAAAAAAGAAGGCATATTTTATTACCAAAAAAAGGAAAATCTGTTATTTTGATAAAAAAAAATTACTTCCTGTTTTCACGGCAACCAAGATAATGGCAGCTCAAAATATTGAAGTTTTAGCTTGATGTTACTTTATTTATAAAAATATGTAACATATGTAAGATAAGATAATAAGATAAGATAAGATAAAACTTTATTTATAGTCTGTGGTGCAATACAAAACAATAAAACATAAGCTACAAAGCTTTTAGCCGACTGGTGATATATATACAGATGATTAGAATGAGATTATGACTTAACTACTCAATGATCATAAATTATTTTTGCTGACAGATTATACAAGATCCACAATTACACCTTTCTAAGGAATTACAACGTCTTAATAAATCTTTGAACTTAGCTAAATCATCTACTTGTTTTAGTTCAACAGGTAAGGAATTCAAAAATCAAAGCACCTTGATATATAATATAATGTATCATAAACAACATATAACTTATCCTTGAACAACAAGCAATGGGAAAGAAACACTTTTCTTTCAATGAACACACTCCAGTGAAAATATCACAATGCAGTTGTGACAGTCTTAGCCTTATTTTAATATTCCCATATTGCTGTATATTATTAAAAGCATATTGAGCATGTGATAGGGATTTGAAAAAAAAATATGGGGTGGCTTACCTACTTTTCAGCTGAAATATATCGTGGATTTTCATGGAAGGTTCTGTGTATTTCCACCAGGTGGCTACGGCAGAATGCTGCAATTCTATTTGCTGAAAAAAGATCCCCACCCTTGACTCTGATTGGCTGAAGCAAAGTGCATCTTAGCAATAATATTGTTAGTGCATTTTAATGCATAATTGATATCTTATCATTCAGTCGATTTTTGTTATTTCCTTAAGAAAATTATATTTATGGAATCAGTTAGTTATGTCTAAAAAGCAAAATGAGTAATAAGAGGAGAGGAAAGACTTATGTCTTGCTGAATTCAGGGTTGCTGGTTCAGAACCCTCATCAGTGCTGGCCGATGTTATTATCCATGTCCTAACTATCTCATTTAACTGCCAATAAATTACACAGTACCATCCCAGATCGGAAAGTTATCCTGGAAATTCCTGTCATGAAATTGAAGTGCCTAATTAATAAACACAGAAAATATTAAGCTAGGGTTTAAACTCTTCTTGAGCTGCATCTCAACTAGACGTACTCAGTGTGGCTAGACTATGCTGACCATCTCATCATTATTTCTGCTTCAGGAAAATGATAACAATTAGACATCTGCTCATTCATTCCCGAAAACATCATTTATGCTGTAGACCTTGCAGATTTTGAAACCAATTTTGGCTCATTGACCACAATCTAATACATTCTGCTTATCAGAGCTGCGTTTTGCCCTAACCATACACTGGACTGAACCACTCGCAGATTAGAGTATCACAGCCAAAATAATCAAACATACTCTCCACTCAGCTGGTGTGAGCCAATCAGATTGCTTTATAATTATCATCCAGCATGGGTATATGTTGGATGGCTGGGGTGTATGTTGGACAACATGTAATGTCATGGCTACTATAAGACATTGTGATGAGTCAGTTGGTTGGTCATAAATAGGCTATAAAACAATAATTACATGTAATGCAGATTCAATAGTGATAAAACTTTACATGCTTTAGTATGCATGGCGACATTCGGGCATGAGGGTAATGTTGGCATTTCCACCACTCAGTACGCAGACAATTAACTCTAAAAGTGCAGTGATGCATATCTGACAATATGTGTATTTTTTTTTTACTGATTAAAATGTATGTATTAGTTATATCCCGAATAGGAAGGAGTTGACTAACATTTTTGTTGTTTATATCCCGACGCCGAAGACGGAAGGATATAACCAAAAAAATTTTAGTTAACTCCTGACTATGAGGGATATAACTAACTTATACTCCATTAGGCATATTTACTAATTTGATTGATTGTTTGTTTTGTTTTAATGCCTTTATTATGCAGAACGAGTTCAGTTTGCACTCAGGAGGGAGAACAAATTCATCATTGTCCAGTATAAAACCGAATCTATTGTCTCTTAATTCCATTATTTGGGCTACAACCCTATTTTCTTCTTGGCTAAAATGCACATAAAAAATATTCACATCAAAGGGTCTTTGGAGTCTCTCATAAAAGTTCAGGCCATATCTTTTAGCAATACACTGAAGATTCCTGCATATAATGCTTGTGTTGTCTCGTATGAACAAGTTAGTAATATATGCCACTCTGTTGTTTGTCCTCTGTAACATCTTGGATAGCAGTTTATAAAATCGCGGGTGCAGCCGATCAATGACGTATGGCCGGCCAAGGAAGTATTGAAAGGTAATAGCGCGTATGTGTATGATACGGCAGTCAAAATGCCTTCCTCACAATCTCAGGCTTAGCCATATTCCAGGCCTTAGAACCATAAAAATTACTGCACTGGGCATTGAAAATGAGTTTAACTTTGTTGCTTGTCTTGTACACATGCTGTTAATCCTGCCGATCATGTCTCCTCGTTTGTGACCAATTTCATTTGTCTCTTTTAGGTCGGATATCTAATATGGTTTCCCAGATGAATGATAACAGAGACCCACTTCAAAAGGTGACCAGCTAGGAGAAGGTCCGGTAGTTGGTGAGCTCGTTTGCTAAAACACATAAGAGCAGATTTGAAGGGGTTGTACTTTACCCAAATTGTTGTCCAAACTTTTCACAGATCATCAGCATTTGTTGTAATCCTGACACTCTATGGCAAATTAGAGTCAAATCGTCAACGTAGCTAAGTGTACCATAGTAATGCCCACCCATCTTGCATCCATATCCACTTTGCTCCATTTGCAGGAGAAGCTTATCAAAATACACTGTAAAAAAAAAATTGCTGAAGTGATGCTACCCTGCTTAATGCCATTCTGATTTATAAATGTATGTGAGAAGCAGTTACTCCATTTTGCTCTCAGCTGCTTTCTTTTGTATGAGTCCAAAAGAATGCGAATAACCACAGCAGGAAGCTTGCATTCCACCAGTTCTGCAAAAAGCTTGTCATGTTTGACATGGTCAAAAGCTTTGCTCACGTCAGTCATGCCGATATTTGTATCACCATTATTTCTCCTGAAATAAGATGCCACCTCCTTCAGTACCAGTGTGCACATAGTGGTGTTATGTTGACCCTTAAAGGCATACTGCATGTGAGATGAGGACAGATGGTCGGTGTATTTACTCAGGATGATGATATCATGGATCTTGGAGATACACGTGCTTAGCGCTATTCCCTGGTAATTTTCAATGTCACATACATTGCCTCGAATATTCTTAGGTACACAAGGCCAAATGAGCCACATGCATTTTCCATGAGAAGGATAAACGCATGGAAAATGCATAGTTTTTGCCTAACTAAAATGAGGTGAAAACCAATGCGCACGTAGCACATTTTGCCATGTATGGATGTCAAAGAAGACAGAAGCATTTTGCATGGCATATACCTATGTCTGGTCGCTGTGTTCAGCAGTAAAGCAATAAGAGCATGCAACCTTCTGGGAGCATTCTTCGCATGATCAGATATTAATCCCTTGTTGCCATCACTTTTGCCTATACTCAGGTAGTCAATGGCTTTTGTTACTTCAGATTCTAAGATGAGGTAATCAACCAGTTTTGTGTGTTCTAACTCTTTTTCAATGTATCCATGAATTTTGTTAATTGCTGACTCAGATGATGGGACAGATGTGTATAGTTCTCGGTACTTTAATCTGAATAGTTCTGCTATGTCTTCATCATTGGTGAGACCATTTATGTTAGGTGCATGCTGCCTAGGATTTTTCATTATTTTCACTTCCGTCCAGAGGTTTCTCTTGTTGTCAGACGCAGCGTTTTGGGCAATTTTCTCGAATACCATTTGTTTCTCCTGTTCGATGACTCTGCGATCAGCGTATGTATATTGTCTTGTAGCTCCTTTCATGCAACCAAAGATGGCACCACTACATGGCCAAATGTGCCACGTGCGTTTTCCATGCATTTGGATAAACGCATGGAAAACATATGGTTTTCACCTCATTATAATTAGGCAAAAACCATGCGTTTATCCTTCTCATGGAAAACGCACGTGGCACATTTGGCCATGTAGCAGGCTCACCACATTGTACCAATATTTTGTGCCACATAATGGACTCAGTCTTGTAACATTTAACATGCTCAGACCATCCAGGGCCTACGGAGGATTTTTTCCTGCATTAAGGTAAGCAGATATCTCCAGCATGAATGTAAATATCATTGAGTTCACTCATAGCAGTACACTGCAGAGGGAATTATATAGTATCTTTCAACAAGCAATCTAAAAGTTGTTTGTACTGTTCAATAAGACGGCTTCTGCTATGATTGTTCTCACTGACTTGAGGAGCACAACCGGGCATCAATTCTTCCATATTTATTGAAGTCTTATAGGGAGATGGTTTGATAAATTATTGCATATTTTCAGAACAGTCCTTGGACGCTTTGAGTCAGATTCACGGAGCACATGAAATAACCAATCCTAGGTTTGGCACCATTTTGATGGGCAATATATGTATTATCGGGTGTTGCCTTAATTAGGTTAAGACCATGTATCAATAAGACCATTCCTGGCAGTCATGTTAGTTATCCAGTTTGAGTGCTCATTATTTCGCCGAAAGTCAACATTGAGATCGCCACAAAGAATTACAGATTTTGCACTATAAGTATGTGTTATTGTAATATAACAGGAAGCATTTAATAAGTGGCATTGCAATTTGACAGTGGTAATCATTTTAGTTGTCCAGTTTGAGTGAGCATTATTTCGCCGAAGGTCAACATTGAGATCGCCACCAAGAATTACAGATTTTGCACTATAAGTATGTGTTATTGTAATATAACAGGAAGCATTTAATAAGTGGCATTGCAATTTGACAGTGGAAGTCATGTTAGTTGTCCAGTTTGAGTGAGCATTATTTCGCCGAAGGTCAACATTGAGATCGCCACCAAGAATTACAGATTTTGCACTATAAGTATGTGTTATTGTAATATAACAGGAAGCATTTAATAAGTGGCATTGCAATTTGACAGTGGTAGTCATGTTAGTTGTCCAGTTTGAGTGAGCATTATTTCGCCGAAGGTCAACATTGAGATCGCCACTAAGAATTACAGATTTTGCACTATAAGTATGCGTTAATGTAATATAACAGGAAGCATTTAATAAGTGGCATTGCAATTTGATAGTGGTTTGTCACAGTATAAATTAACAGCATATGATCATGACAGCAAATATGATCTCTTGTGTAATAATGGTAACTATTCTTTTTATCGTTTAAAGGAAGTTAGCAATATTCGTATTCAAGGTAGGCATACTTAACAATGGATGTAAACCCGTTTTTAGCTGTTACTATGAACTATATCGACATAATTACCATACAAGATCTGTAAGAACTGTTAAATATCACCATGTCAATAGTGTCAAGTATGGTTTTAACTCTCTACCAAGGTGTTTTATTAACTCTTTACCAACTGTGATAAATGTCATATGTGATTTAAATGCCTTTAAAGATAGTATAACCTCATGGGCATGCACTGTGGATATGGCTTAAATTGTTCCATTTTACGAAAATGATTTTTTTACCAGTTTTATGATTGTATACTCTTTTATGATTTTACATCATGTTTTAATGTCATCTCTGATTGTATATACCATTTCTCATTTGTAATTCCTGTGAAAAGCACTTGTGCTTGTGTTGTCTGTGTTTTGTACATTATCTGACTTTACATAAATCTTTCCTGTGGTATACTGTTGGCAAAAGATAATTGCAATGGCATGAAAACAATTGCGCAATGTCATTGACACGCTTGTTTAGTCAGATTCACAAAAGTATGTCATAAGGTTGATGGAATTCTTGTCTCAAAATTTGGGCAAATGAATCTTCAAACAATTTTACAGTGAGTGGCTCCTTGAGTAAAAGAGATCATGCAAAGTAGTCGCACCACTTCATGTGCAGACGACGCGCGTAGAAATTTCCCTCCCCAATTTCAGGGGAGCGGCAAATCGCTTATCAGAAAGACCACTGCTTTGCACTGGATCATGGCATAGTCTTACGGGAGAAACTGCACTCCGAGATGCAAAAACTCAGCTGCTCAGGAGAAGTCCTCTGATTGGCCAGAGACAATCACGGACTGTAGAGGAGACATTGGCTATTTTTGTTCCAATCGGGGTCAGATCATTCTGGGCAGCAGAGCATATACTGGTTTTTGTAGTGTGTGCAAACTTAATAGCACACGGTGCATCAATTAAATTTTCTGGCTGACACCTTTGTTCAGCCATACCAAGTTTGGTGTTTGTGTCATCAAGAAAATTATATATTTGACTCAGGCCAAGGCACTCTTCATAGCCTTGATATTTTATGTATATCAATATGAACGGTTAGTGGGACAGCGAATCCCCCCCCCCCCCCCCAAATCGAGTGAGAACGTAACACTCCTGACATTTCCTACCTTTAAATGTCATCAGTGAAACATATTGGTTGAAAAAGAGGCGGTTCATCAATTATTAAACAGGCTTAATTAGTGTCACAGACAAGGACGAGCATAAATCGGCTGACCTGTTCTTTTAAATGTTACCCACACTAGGCCTAATTAAATAATTAAATGCCAGCTTGTTATGGGTGTCTTAGCAATAAATGTACTTTATTAGTTTTACACTTCGATTAAACCCACACAGGGTCAGGTCAAGTCGTGGGCTGTTCAATGTTCATAGCCATTATTGACGAATTGCAGAACTTTGTAATTAAAGTTTACTGGCGATTGGATATTGCACAGTAGTAATTTATAAATTGATGAAGTAAATCAATCATTGTCTCGTAAAAATAAATTATTAGGACAGATAACATCATTTTCCTTGTATACACACTGTCATTTAATAGTTTAATTCGAATCAATCAGAAATCTAAATGATTTCATAAGAGACTGGTGTTTTTATTTATCAAGATATTTCTTCAGTTCTAATATAAGAGAATGCTCTTTTTTTTCTCTACAGCAAATTTCATAGCCTTGGAAATTTATACTCCAGAAGACGTCATGTGAATCCAGAACTCCCATTGGTCAAAGCAATCCCCCAGCCAATGAGAGTCCTGGATACACATGACGTCCTCTGGAGTTTAGTTTCCAAGTCTATCAGTTCATATGTAACATCATGGTTGTGATACTATATATTAGATATACACGTACACTGATAACATGCACTTGAAATATATACAATTTAAGTTTTACATTTGGCAAGCATTTTTTACAAGCGTTGTATAAACCCTATGAATAAATCATCGAATGCGCGTGTAATCTTTCAAAATTGGTTCACATTGCATTATCACCCGATTACTGGTATTAACTTTTTTCAGTTATTCAGTGTTTTCATATAACAGAAACTCTGTATGGTCCAAAGGTTGCAAATACCATTGATGGTAGATCTATACTTATACGCCATGGACAAAAGCATCAATGTCAGTTTCCTAGTCCACAAAATCTGCATAAGTAAATTGTATTGTTGTGACTGAATAAGGGAAGTCACTGTCGAAATGCTAACCTTTGAAATAATTGATTTCTATATGGACATAAATTCTTACTCCTAACTCTATATTGATCATTTATTCAAGTGTGTGTTGTACAGAGTTCAACGATGCATCATTTAAAACATACGTGTATGATATGTATACATGAGTGCATGTGTCATATATATGGAAAGCTTTTTTTTTCTTGGCTACCTGTATGGGACAGATGACCACATGCAAAATTGTGACCTAACTTCAAGCAGTTTTTGAGATATCAGGAATCCTATCCCTAATAACTTTACGATGAGCTAAAATGGATAATTTTCAATGAACTGCCATACCACATCAGTATTGAAGATTTGACATTCCATGGCAAATCATCTGGGTCCTCCCACGTGACCTTTTTAGATATTCATGAACTTTTTTTTAGCTACCTGTATGGGACAGATGACCGCATGAAAAATTGTGTGACCTAACTTCCAGCAGGTTTTGAGATATGGGGTTTTGAAAATCAGGAATCCTATTTTGTAGATGCATACCCTCATTTGACATTGTCCCATTCCTGGAAAGCTATACTGCAGCAATGCATGGCTGTATTGGGCTCAAATAATTCATCAAATGAAAGATTCTGGAGTTATTGCTGCACAAAATAGGAGCCAGACTCTTGATTTAAAAAAAAAAATCATCTCTCAAAACTACTGGGCGTTAGTCCCATGCATGTGACGACCATTCATAAACAGGTACAAAGAAAAATATTCATGAAAATCTGAGATGGTCACCTGGGAAGATCCTGAGATTTCAGGTGATTTGGCATCCTCATCCATAAATGTTTATCCACAGCAAACTAAACTTCAAGATTCACATATATGATATCTGTAATCAGAGAAGTAGGCAAATCAATGCCTTAAAAAAGAATAAAACACTATTTGGATAAACACTTCGTATAATAGTTATATAGGTAGCAACTCCTCTAGTCTGATTGTTTACTGGCAATAGAGAAACTCGAAAAGATGCTACGATACGTTGAAAATCAAAATATAAATGCCTTTCGAAGAACTATGTCGAGAAGCTAAGAAATTAACAATCACCCAAAGATGCATAAAATCAGTGGCTAACAAATGTACAAAATAAAGAGTAAAACCATGGAGTCACTCACTCCATGGCAAAACGGCCCCCACTTACTTATAGGAACTATTTTTCAGATAAGGAAGATCTTTACAATCTGAGGACAAATGACACTTTTCATATCCCCCATTTCCAAACAATGACATGGCAAAAAAAGTTTTAGGTATAATGGAAGCAAATTGTGGATGCATATACCAAGTAACATCAGAAGCAAAGTAACACTCAGTAGCTTCAAATCCTCTGTAACTAACTGGCTGAATTCTCAAAAGAATACGATATCAATTTTGTATTACTGTAGATGTTACAGATTAATCTTGTCAAAATTCATGCATAGAAATATATGTTTATGACACATGTATCTATTTGACGCCCTGCGGTCAATAAAATTATATATATAAGAATCACTTGTGCAGTCTTTATTTCCTATAAGGTGCTGATTCGTACGATGGAGTGCTTTATATGTGTGTAATCATTATCATTATATACTATATTGTATAATAGATTTGCTTTGTGAATAGTTCTATATTTATACTTTCCGAATTGTATATTATTATTCCTAATAGGTTGTACAGAAGCTTTGGCTTGGGTCATATATTTGGTATTGTACATTGAATGTGACACCGTGATTTAAAACGACTTTAAGTAAAATTGTACTACCACTGTAGCTACTTGAACCACATGGCTTGCTTTTCGAAAAGAATGATTCAAGGGTTTGAAAATGTAGTCTAGTGTTGGAGTTTCTAACGTTGAAGAATCTCTTCTGGCTAGAACAAACTTTTAAAGTCCAACCTCTTTTAAACATCCTTTAGGACATGAACTGAAGGGCCACTTGCAAGTTTCTGTAAGCGATAAACATTAGCAGAGATGAGAGTACAGACACATTGCTCCTCTTCTCGCTCATGCATCTGGTAGGCAAGGCAGTCTTGCGATTGCAGACAGATCATGGAGCAGTAGCTTTCTCGACAAGTAATGGCTGTTTTGTTTTGAATTTTTCCAGCAGACACACTGCTTAGATCAAGAATCCTCTCCTCGAATCGAGAAAATGGGGCATTGAACTTATCTGAAAAATAAATAATGTGTTGATACGGTTATTTTTGAAAATTCAATGCTTAGTCCGATTAGCTTTATGATATGTTATAGTTGAGTTTACCAACAATGTACATTCTAATTTTTATCAATCATCAAACATTTGAAATCAGTTTGACTGACATGTGTATGGGGGTTTCTGAAATATGTTTTATTATAGACCATCATAAAATTACTTGTAAGTAGTTCCCAGATAGCATTCCAAATCGGCCCAGCATCGTTTCCATAAAGGCTACTGTCATTACAACATCGTATTGACATCGCCGACATTGCACCGACGTTGAAACGATTTGGATTGCTCTCTGGGTTGGGATGCAATAAGCCATATAGATCTACGACATCTATCTAATTTTGCATGTTATCCGGTGACCAGTAGTTGATATTAGTGGATTTTCATGGAAGCTGAAAAGGTTCCCGCCCTTGGCTGTGATTGGCTGAAGCAAAGTGCATCCTAGCAGCTGTATTTTTAGTGCATTTTAATGTATATTTGACATATTATCGTTCAGTTGATTTCTGGTATTTCGCTACAAAAGTTATATTAATGGAATCAGTTATTTATTACTTATTATATCTGAAAAGCAAAATGAGTAACAAGAGGGGAAGGAAGACTTATGTGTTGTTGAATTCAGGGCTGCTTAGGGAAAAGACTCTTATTTCCCATGATGTTTTGATGCATCGAACGGGATAACAGACAATATAACTTAAGGCTGACAAGAACCAGTATTACAGCCTAGTCACTGCATAATGCAGGAACCCCATTGGAAACATGTCAAGGGTTACAATACATTTCTGAAGCCTGTCATTATCCAACTGTATATATGCCAACTTACCAGGTCCACATAAGCCGTCAGATGCCCAACTCTTGCAACGGCAAATGTAGCCGTTCAAAAAGTCAATGCACATTCCATCCGAACAAGGGTTACTCGCACATTCATCTATCTCTGTCATGAAAATAGCTTAGATTTAATAAATACACGTTTGTTAGGATGTTTTTTTACAGCAGGAATCACAGACCTGGAAACTAAAAACTCCAAAGAACATCATGAGAATCCAAGACTCCCATTGGCTGAGAAACTGAGGAACTGCCTCAGCCAATGGGGGTCCTGAACTCAAATGACGTCCTCTTGAGTTTACGTCCCATTTCTAACAGTGGTGGTCCTAATACAGTCTTTTTTTTTAATCAATTTGCAATTGATTGTTACAGTAAGCTTATGATCAGAACAACCAACAAGCCCACCATATATACTATTTCATATATTTATGAGTATAACAATAAATCTAGCGGGGAGTCTTTTATTAGGTTAGATAATATCGATAAAAACATGAATAATATAAACATACAAAAGTTTACAACATACAAGATGTTATAGAAAACCTACCCTGAGTGCAAAATGTCCCCGTATATCCTCCCCCACATTGACATGTGTAGCCATTTACTCCATCAGTGCAGGTTCCTCCATTTTGACATGGCCCACTTGTACATTCATCAATATCTGTGTGACAAATAATTGTTCTTTCTGTTTAATCAACTGCATTGTGTATAACTTAAGCTTATGTTGTGAGATATAAAGAAGGTTCAACTATAGCCATCCATGCCAGGACCATCCACCTGAAGCACTGTTATGTTGTTTTAAGAAGGTATACATGACAAAACACTGGTGGTTTCAGTTGTACCATACACATGTGTGTGTGTGTGTGTGTGTGTGTGTGATTAGGGCTTCACGTCCTGTATTTCTGCACCAGTTGGGCTAATTAGGACAGGCAGAGACCATGGCAATGAGACAAAAGATGAAAAAGCCATCCAACTTAGGCTCGACCAGGAATCGAACCCGGGACCCAGTGGTTGGAAGCCCAGAGCGCTACCTCTGAGCTAGGACACATAGGTGTTTCTTATGCAGTACTAATTGACCCCACTGACCATTTATGACAAGGGTCCAAGACCATGTAACATCTTACTACTATGCTTCTGACGGCCCACAGCTTATCTTGGTTTGGGGATAAGTATTAGTTATATCCCGAATAGGAGGGAGTTAACTAACAATTTTGTTGGTTATATCCAGGAAAAGAACAATAGAAAAGGTCACATGGTGAGGTTTAAAACAAAGTTATATTCCACCACGTTATAACCAACCAACAAAAATGTTAGTTAACTCCCTCCTAAGTGCATACTATATTTTAATTGCTTAATAACAGCATGCGAACGAATCAAATAAGCAAACAAATGAGCAAATATGTCTTGTGGAGTATAAGTTTGTTATATCCATCAGATTAAGGAGTTAACTAATTGATTCAGATAAGTTAAAATGCTGTATAACCGTGCGAACATAGAATCCCACAAAAATATATAAAGGCTGCTGCATGGCCCTCATTCTGCGCAATGAGGGCCATGCTTGCTTGGCTAGATAAACCCAACCCACACCTGCCTCTGGGTAATGATTCTGAGACCGCCTGCCCCTCAACCCAGGATATTGTCTTGCAGGGACCCATGTTGTACATGGGCTGCGGGCCACCACAAGCCAGTGGGGGATTAACCAGTCCAACGTAGGGCTCTATTGTAAGATGATATATTTTTTACAATACACGCGATGATTTCATATGAAAAAGAAATGAATATACCTGAAGCACAAATAGTTCCTGTGAAACCAGCGGCACAGTTGCAAGTGTAATGGTTCAGAGCATCGGCACAACTGGCCCCGTTGAGACATGGTGTACTGGCACATTCGTCGATGTCTGAAATACAAAAAAAGTTAACATTTGAGAAAAAAATATGTAAAATAAGTTCACATGTTCAGCTGAAGTTAGGTGGCTGACAGTAATGGTATCATAATTGTCATAAGAAAACGAAAGATAATTTATTTTATAATAACAGAATACTGAAGGAGCCTACAATTCCAAAAGGTTTCTTGGAGAGGAGTACTCGCCCCCCCCCCCCTCTAAAATTTAAAAGAAACTCAAATTTTAGATTGTGAAAAGGGAATTTCAGAAATATATCGATTTAAAACATTAACGTTGCACCCCTTGCCAAAATGTCGAAGCCACCAGAAATAAACATCTGATATACAAGGATTGATGTTGGTCTCATTTATAGATTTCATTTACCTAATTTTACCAACTTACCAATATCGCAGTTGGTTCCAGTATATCCAGCCGCACACGCGCATGTGTATTGGTTGACTCCATCGTTACACACCGATGGTGATGCACAAGGAGAACTAGCACATTCATCGATATCTGAAATTAAATTTATGGGAACATGTAAATGTAAATGTTTTGCTTTTGAGTCTGCCATCAGTTGCCCTTGTTTGCCCAATGCTGCTGGTCGAAAGCTTAGTCAACTTGTATGATCATTGGCTAGGGCAAGTCATAAACACCTGATACAGACACTAGAGTACAAAGAGACGTCAATTAAACATCTGAATCAAAGAAATTGCGCTGATTTGTGCATCATTCTGACATCTTAGTACTAAAGAGGTTGCCATCAGCGAGAAGTTCTAACGATTGCTTCATGAGATAATCATACATTCAAATCAAATGCACTTGATCGAACTGCCTGTGTGACAGCTGCTGATTTCATAGACTTACAAACTAAACTCCAGATAAAGCCATGTGAATCCAAAAATCTCATTGGTTGAGGCAGTCCCTCAGCCAGTATCCTGGATTCACATGACATCTTCTGGAGATTCGTGTCCAGGTCCATAAAAACCAATGTTATTACGACATGCAGATTGACCATTATCATGTCTAGCCAACATCTGGTAGATAAGACCAGGCATGTTAGATAAAACTTAATCTGTACACAAACTGATTCACAGGAAAGGTATAGGGCTTAAATATATTTTAAAGACTTACTTGTCTGACATTGTGATCCGGTATATCCTGCCACACAAGCACACGCATATTTATTGACCTGGTCTGTGCATGTTGCTCCATTAAGACACGGGTTGCTACTGCATTCATTAATTTCTGAATGGAAAAGATTAATTATCTTGATTAAGCATAGAGGTTCATTAAAGACAAATATTACATTTATGTTAATTCCAGCTGTGTCATTCAATTTACTAGTTTCAAGTAAAATACAATAAAACATAGCAAAAGAATCACCTACACCATGTTATTTATCAAGTCATTAGCAATTGCTAGAAATGATTAAGAACAACCTATATTTAATTATGTTTTGGAACACGTACAATTATACTTATTTACTTACCGAAAATTATATTGACATTTATGTTTAATTTTACTATGGAACATATGTATTGCATTTACAGCCAACTTCATAGACTTGAAAACCGAAGCTAAACTCCATCAGAGGAAATAATTTGAATCCAGTAGACTCCTATTGGTTAAGGCAGTCTTTCAGTCCTGGATTAGCTTCCAAGTCTATGAGATTGGTTTCCAGTCCATGAAATTGGCAGTAAAACATGCACATACCAGTTTGACAATGTGTTCCTTCATATCCCCCGGCACAATTGCATGTGTAACTGTTAACAGCATCAACACATGAAGCTCCATTCTGACATGGTGAACTGGCACATTCATTGATGTCTGAATAAAAACAACAAGCGATGATACATTATACATTATACATTTATTGAAATTCAAGACTCTAGTCATGGAGTTAACAATTTATTGCCTGTGATAAAACAAAGAGAGATCCTGTAAAAAAAACCTCCCTGTGCTATGCTGTAAAAACAACCCGATTTAAAAACAGTTTTATTAATTACTGTTTTTTTTATTTACCAATGGTAGTTTTTTTAACCACTTTGTAAATTTCATATATATGTCCCTTTACAACTTTTTATATCATATACATGTAATGTCACTATACCTATTGATGTGTTTCAGCAAATTTCTGCCTCAGAATGAACGCATTTAATCTTACGTGATAAAACTAAAACTTTAGCGACTCCGCATGCGCATTGAGCTGATGAGATATTTTATCTGGTTATGCTTCACGAAATACTATTCTTGATTCTTGTATCAATTACATCTTCACTTATACTCCGCCAAGATAATTTTCATATTGTTCTGTGAGGGATATAGCCAATGAAAATACAGCTATCCCCTTTGTGAGTGCAAGCAATGCTTTCTTGATTATCAAGAGCAGTTACACTATGTTTAATGGAGTATAAGTTAGTAATATTCCTATATTAGTTAGGTCCATAACATTTTTGTTGCTTATGTCTGACAAAATGTAAGTTATAGAGCTATCAATGAAACAGACTGCATTTCACACATGAGATTTATGGAAGTGTTGAGGTGATGTCATGCAGTTATAAGAAGCTCTAGCCAATCCCCGAGTTTGTTGTTTGCCCAAATGATTTGTGGTTTCAGGGAGGGTCTTAAAGATTAGATGGGGGCCAGATGGTTTTGCAGCAAGTTTCATATATTTCAATTTAGCCCCCTCCGCACCCACTTGTTCATTGCTGCTTTGAGCCCACACATGCATACGTGACATGGTCAGTTGTAATGGTTTGCTTGGACTCAGTTGGACTCAGTGTAGTCAGTTTGATTGAACAAGCAGTAACTCCCCCCCCCCCCATAACTTATTACATGCTTGATGTAAACGTAAATGTTATAGGTATATGTAACCAGTGTGTGTGGAATTTACTATCACTAAAAGCAAGCATTTATTGACAAACTCTACACTGTGTGTCATCACCTCACAGCCCAGTGACCTAACTATGTACATTTTTGCTCGTTTACTCATCTAAAGTAAATTAATCAATTTCTCTTACTATAGTCTATAGGCTGGCTTATGGTATTAAAGGTCCAACAATGAAATTAGAGAATAATTAGATGTTCATGTGCCGAGTTTACGCAATTCTTGTTCTGATAAGCAGGCAATTCGGAAAAATTGCCTGTACTCAAAAATTGTGAATCAATTTCTCTTGTATTTTTAAGAGAATATTTCTTCAGTCTATACTCAGCCTACATAGTTTAACCAATAATTTTGTTTAACTAGTAAACTAGCAAATAATGTCCATAATTAGGTAGCTGGGCTGTTAGGTGACGACACAGTGTCTAGGTTACTGCAATAGATTCTGTCACAGTAGCATGAATACAATTAAGTAACATGCACTTAGTACAATGGATAATTAACAGGCAATCAATATATTGAGACTAAAATACTTACTGACATCACACAAAGTTCCTGTATATCCAGCAATACAATTACATGAGTAGGCATTGACTCCATCTACACAGGTTCCATGAACACATGGGCTACTGGCACATTCATCAACATCTGTAAAGTAATGATATTGTGTAAATGATGTACATTTGCAAATGATACAGTGCAAATGACGTACAGCTATGATAAGCCTACCTGAATAGAATAGAATAGAACAGAAGTTTTTTCACATTGGCAACTGAAAGTTGAAAGGTTGGTAAAATAAGTAAAATATGTAAATGGATTTAAGGATTTAAAATTAGCTTAAAATATTATAAAATTGAAATTGTAGAAAATTGAAAATACAGGGCAATTAAAAAGGTTTAAAAGGGTGGAAACAAAATCATGATTAAAAGTCACAGATAATTAGGGAGGGCCAGCAGGATAAAAGAGTTCTTGTATCGGTTAATGTGGCATCTTGGGGGATCGAGTTTTGGTGCAAATCTAGGTGATCGTCTGTTCATAGAAGGCGATGGTGAAAGGGGATTCAAACGATGATTTTTGTTAGTCATACACTACAAGTCAAAAGTATTCGGACACCTTCAGATTAACAAAACTTCATCGAATTTCATAAAATTTCAAAAATTCATTGATGCCTCATGTGCATAAACCCTCAAATGGGATGCTAAAGGGCGCTTTCTATAGAGACTAAGGCAATCAATCAGAACTTTAAAAAATGAAGGCTATTCCTAAAGGCGTATTGACAAAAGACTAGATATACCTGTGAGAACTGTAGCTTTCACAGTGAAGAGAATTGAGGAAACTGGCACAAATCAAAACAGCAGAAGTGGTAGGCCCCAATCAACAACTCCAGCACTAGTGAAGTATATTCGTGTGACCAGCCTGCTTAACAGACAGCTCTGTGCACCACAAATACAAGCCCAAGTCAACCAGATCCACAATGTAAAAGTGTCCACCTTCACTGTGCAAAGAAGACTAAGGAGAAAATGGCCTAAAAGGTTGCATTTCAGCAAGAAAGCCTTTGCTAAGGCCTGTGAATAAGAAAAAGAGACTTGAGTGGGCCAAAAAACATGGGAACTGGACAGTAGAGGACTGGTTCAAGGTTTAAAATCTATGGTTGAAAAAGGAGATGTTATGTGCGCTGTCCAGTGGGAGAAAGGATTTTTGCCAGAGTAGTACAGTGAAGCATGTGGGAGGTAGTGTAATGGTTTTGGGGTGTTTTGCTGGATCAAGAGTTGGAGATCTGCATATTCTCAACCAGAAGGGCTATCACAGCATCCTCCATCGACATGCTCTTCCATCTTGCAAACGAATCATTTTGCCAAGGATTCATTCTACAACAAGACAATGACCCAAAACACACCTCCCTATCTGGTGTTTTTGGCAACTACAGTAAGTAGTAATACTAAGTTTGAATGGAAGCATATTAGTAATTTGAAAAATCTGATGGTGTCCAAATACTTTTGACTGGTAGTGTATCTTGAAAGAAGTTTTTGCACGTTTCTTTTCCTCTGTCATAGAAGGTTTCATGAATTAAGTGGCTAGGCTCTCATGGTATGAAGTATAGTCTTTCAGAATCAGTTCCACTGCTCGTCTTTGAACACTTGCAAGCATTTCAGACATGTGTGCCACACAACGCAACAGTGTTCCAGTAAAGGTCTGATGACCATTTCTTTTGTTTTCTTGACATTCAGTCGCATATTATTATTTTTAGCCCATTAATTGATTGAATTTGCTGCCTCCTGGATAATAGTATCAACTGGGTTTTTTTAGGTATGGATCATAGATGTATCGTCCGCATACTTGATAGTTATTGCCAGTAATGGGATGATGAGATCATTTATGTGGCAGATGAAAGCCAACGGACCAAGTAATGTTCCCTGTGGGCATCCAGCTTTGATGGGTAGTGGGTCGGATAGCACACTACCTATTTTGACACTCTGGGATTGCCCGGAGAGGAAACTTGCAGTCCATTTTATAAGGAAGACAGTCTGTCCATGACCTTGAGTTTTTCAACCAGTTTTGCATGGTCTACCAGGTCGAATGCCTTTGAAAAGTCACACATGGGTATTCAAGCAAAGGTTTTTGGTTTGTCAGGTGTTTATAAATGTGGTCCATCACATGGAGTAATACCAAGGCTGTTGAATTCCCTCTTATGGCTCTATACTGGCTAGAGTCTATTTTATCATTGACCGAATCCTACAACATTTTGCAAGGGAAATACTCCATGATTTTGCTGCCAATTGGTGTCGAAGAGATGGGCGTATATCTGATTTTATGTCTGTTACAGGTAAGACTTTTGGAACTGGGACTGTTTGTGCACTTTCCCATATGCAAGGGACACGGCCGTCAAGCATTGATGCATTGACAATGGAAGTCATGGGGCCGGCTAGAATGTGGTTGAGGTCTCTGTACACCCATGCTGGTATTCCATCAGGGCCACTGGCTTTACTTACATGTGTGAATAATAAGGTGTATATATGTAATTACATGCATAAGGAAAGGATTTGGTTAAAAGAACATGCATCTTCAAGAAATGCAGTAGAAATCAATTTCTCTTTCAAAAAAAAGCCCAAATGATATTCATTTGTAAAAGATACAGTGCAAGTATGTAGCTGGAAATAATATATTGTACATGATACAGATACAGATAAAGATTATAACAACTGATATAAATCAGTTATAGAGGAAAGAAATCTTGAAATAATACGCTGCAAATGGTGGAGTAAAAATAATATATATTACTGTGATAATTATATGCATCTGTAAATGATAGAGCTCAAATAAAGTGTTTGAAAAGGTAGCGTGAAAAGAAATGCATCTGCAATTGGTAGAGTGCAATAATATGCACTGCAAATGTTACAGTGCTAACAATGTAATTCTGTCAACGATACCATAGAAATGGTTATTCCTTAACTTTTTGGTCTATATATAGTGCACCAAGCAGTTATGAAATGGAAAATCAGCTTCCATTTAGCAGTCATTCATGAGGTTTGCAGGTCATTCGAGTTAGCAGTATTTTAATATTTATGCACTAGTCCAAAATTTACTTATCATTTTGATGATATTTTTAATAATCTCAAGAAAAATGTTATCATATGAACAGCAATGAGCAACTGGTTGGCCTTATGGCCAGGGCATCCACCAATTCCACATTGGCCAGCTCTGAGGAAGGTCCCGGGTTTGATCCTTGGCCCGGGCAGCGGGCACTCTTTGTGAGCTCATTCCCACCTGGATGTCACTCGCATGAGGTGCCTTGTACTCAGTTTCTATGCTGAGGCAAGTAAAAGACCCCACCCAGGGGGTAAATGTCTACCACGGGTGGACTCCTCTTCTTCTCTCACCTCATCAACTTGCCTTAGAGGGCTGCAATTTCCATATCTATCTATCTATCTAAATCCAAATTCAAAAGCACTACTCACCCCCATCACAGGTGACACCAGCAAACCCTAAGGCACAATTGCACTGGAATGCATTCACTTGGTCAACACAGGATCCTCCATTCAGACAGGGTGAACTGGCACATTCATTGATATCTTAAATAAAAGAACAACGTGATTGCAAATATCAAATATGTTGGTGGCTTCGTTAAATAGATTAGAGGTGAATGTGCCTAATTTATCACTCAACAGAGTCTCAATTGTCTTTGTGGGATGTGTGGTCTGGTGGTTAAGTATTTGCCTGCTATCCGCAAGGTTGTGGGTTCGAACCCCAATCATGGCTCTTGAGCCCCTGCGGTTAACCTCGTGTCCAAGGCTGAGTACTCTCTAGGGAGTTGAAAACAGACTCTGGATTGGCCTGCCAAGGGTGTAATTGTAAAGTCTGTTGAAACTTCTTGAGCGATGATTCTAGACTATAATCACATACATTTAAATTGACAATTGCACTTATGGCAGGCCAATCCATCGGAGTATTTAGCCTTGAATTATTTATCAAAAGTATTTTTTTGTATCAATTTATTTGATCACTGAAAATTCTTATGATAATTCTTTTGTAATATAAATTATTACAAAATAACGATGTTTTCAGTATTTTCTAAAAATGCTAAAATGTACGTCAGCTATAGGATTATCAGTCTCAATAAACTGTACAGGCTTCTGATGCAGGATGGACATGATGGTTTCTATAACAAGCATGATCAATTTGTATCTATTTGAGGTTAAGAATATTTTACAAAATTTAATATTTTTGAAAAGAAAACTATCTTTCATATTAAGATGCCAACAAATTTCTCTACAGTGGTCGAACTGACATTCATTGTAATGTTTAGTTGTGTATTTGTGGTATAGATTAATATACATCCAGACTTGTTTTTAATGGTGTATCTTTATTCTCAAAGTGTCGAACTATATTTTAATAACACCCACAAATTTTGAAATATCAAGATTTGATTCACCATAGAACCTATTTCAGTTTGAAGAGGAGCAGTTGACACAATACATGGAAAGGGAGTTTTGATCATTTTCCAACATCAGGATTTATTTACAGCAGATTTCATCAACTTGGAAACTAAACTTCAGAGGATGTCATGTGAATCCAGGACTCCCATTTGTTAAGGCAGTCCCTCAGCCAATGGGGGTCCTTGATTCACATGACGTCCTATTCAGTTCAATTTCTAAATCAATGAGTTCTGCGGTAAACACTATTCAAATAACACAAAATACAAATGCTACAAAAACCACAAATTCCTACCTGTCTGGCAAAGTGCTCCCTCATAACCTGCTGCACAGTTGCAAGTGTAACTGTTCACTGCATCGACACAAGAGCCGCCATTTTGACACGGGTTTGATAAGCACTCATTTATATCTGAAGAAAATTGCAAGAAGATTCAAATCATTTGAATTAATTGATTAATTACTTTTATTTTTTATGGTAAAATATATATATATAGGACTTCCATATTGGAGGGGTAAAATTATTGAAACTTTCCTAAAAATCTTAACATGGTCTTCATGTTATTAAACATTACTCCCCTATTATTCGTATAGCATAAATTGTACTGATGGGAAAAAAATCTATCCCTATTTTTTGCTTCCACAGGGTGTTAATAGTACAGTCTAGATCTTTTTCTAAATTTAGTAATGTGTATTATCGAACTAATCTGTGAATAATATTATAGTACAAATAATCTGCCAATGCTATCAAAAGAAAATTCCATAGATTAGGTGTAGGAATACAATATTACAGAACAGCTAACTTACTTTTAACATTATGTGGTGCACCACCTTTGTGAAAATGTATATGCCATTGTGGCAATCTACAAAAGCGATCGAATGTTGAGCTTTATGGATGGGTGCATTTACCTGTCTGGCATAATAGCCCAGAGTATCCTACTGCACAGTTGCACGTGAATCCATTTACTGAATCGACACATGTTCCACCATTCTGGCAAGGGGAACTGGCACATTCGTCAATATCTGTTGAAATAAAAAAAATGTTAAACTTGACAAAAATGATTGTTACTGTGGGCTATGTACACTGTAAAAAATTACCTGTACTTTTTACGGCAACTTGCTGGCAAATTTTTTCACAGTACTTGCAAGTTGGTCTACCATAAAAGAGGAAAACGGATGTTTGCCATAAATTAAGGACCATGTATGTGACGATTGCTTACCGTGAAATCTTGAAAACGGCATTTTACCGCAAAATATTATAGTAGTTTTTTGACACAGGATAGATTTATGGTAACATCTTGCCATATAAAGTTTATGGTAGCATTCTGTATACCAATTTTATGTTATTTACCCACAGTTATTTAAATGAATCAAAAGATCGGAAAAAGTGCAGTAGAGCGGACCCAGATTTATTACCATATTTAGCCAGTCCCATTGCCAGGCCTATGACGTCAAATGCTTGAAGTCAATGTATGACGCCACAAAGAAAGGATGGTGATTTTCATATTCGCGGTATGGACGCAGTCCTTCTAAGTACATTTTTTTTATTCTTGGGGATTGCTGCCCCCAAACCCCCACTTATTTACACTAATGTTATTCTAATTGTGCCAGAACTTAAAACTTATCAAAAAATTGGATATTAATTCATATTCTGTGGACGCGAAATATGGTCATAAATTTGGGTTCGCTATACATGTACTGCACCAAACCCAAAAGATCCATTAGAAGGATTTGAACCATGGGAGAGATGCAGCCGACATTGCCCAGCTTAAAGTCCGGCCAACATCGAACCAATATGACCAAACTGTAGCGCCACCTGAGATTATGCATGTGCCATTTGTAGGATATGTCGCATTTTTCAGGTTTTAAACCCATGTTATGACTATTATTGTCATGAATGCATCAGAATGGCTGGCTAAAACAATACCTGGTGACAGTATGTCGTCATAAATGTATATGTGCAAATATATTTACAGTCATAAAAAAATCACCCATACACATATACATGCAATATCAGCAGCTTAATGGACCAGAAACCATTACCACACACATTAAAACAAGTGCATTATATGACGTTATGCATAATTGATTTTGTAAAAGTTGGACAAATTTTCTCTGAAGAAAATAGGAGGGGCCAACAGTTGGGTTAAACACAGATACAGAATTTCGATATTTATTGCAATGCAGCCTATGGGTAGATTAACTTAATTTTTTTGGCGTGAAAATTATTTTCATCATTATTATGCTTATCTTCCATAGGGCCTTGTGATTACTATTAGATATGTTAGAATGTTAAAAAATCAATATATGTTAAATAAAAAATTGAATAATTTCGTATTAAAGCAAAAACAAAAATGCATTAAAAAAGGCGAAAATGTGAATAAATGAATGTGGTAAGCCAGTATGCTTGGCACTTTATAACCTTCCACCTGACAATATTTTTGCCAATAAAATTCGGTGTCCAACGTTTTTTTGCAGATGCTGCTTTGCCAGTTCGGCTAGACCTTGCCTTGATGCCTTTTCGATATGGGCTATGTGGGTCTGGCATTGAGGCGATGAACACAGGTATTTGATACACTCTCTTACAATACAGTACACCACATAAAAACGTTCCACTGTAACTATCTACAGTAGAAACAGCTTCATAAAGCTATAACAAGCTAAAAAAAAGCCATACCTTGTTGCAAGAAAGCTGGCTGAGTCAGGATGCTGATACATCGACACTAAATTTAGACAATTATAAGATGATCAGCAAAGGAAAAACAATCAGTAAGCATGGAGGGCTAGTGATATACTTACACATGGAACACAAGTTTAGTGAGCTAAATGATCTGTCCTCTGGTTTCACTGATTGGGAATATCAGTTTATTAAAGTCTAAGCATGTGGGAAACAACATACAGATATCGTTACTGGAAACATTACAGACTTCTAAAACATACCAACTTGAAACTTTCAATCAAGAATTTTCCGAGTTTTTCCACGGTGTTGGAAATCATTCAAGAAATGTTGTCCTCTTTGGGGATTTAATTATAGACTATTAAAAATACAGTAAAAACCAAAAATTAACCATTTTCTTGATATGTTGTCATTTGGCCTCATACCAAAAATCACATTTCCAACCCGGATATCAGCCAAGGGTGCTACTCTAATTGACAACACCTTTTGTAAACTTTCCAATGACTTCTCAAAAACAACTGCTGGGGTATATTAACATGCAATTTGTCGGATCATCAATCATACTTTATCACACTGGATTACATGCATGTAAAAGAAAACTCAACTAAATCTATAGAAATTGAAAATTTTGTATTGAAAGCATCAACAGATTCATTCATGATATCAACTCTTCACAAATTGATGAGCAAATAGAATTATCAACAGACCCAAATGATAGTTTTAAAATATTAAATGACATCATTATACGCCTGAGCGAGAAGCACTTTCCTGTAAGAACAGTTAAGTTCAAAAAGCATAAACATAGAAGACATAATTGTATAACCAAAGGCTTTACTGAATTCGATACAATTCAGATATATATACTCTCCTCAAAAAGTGTCCAATAGAATCAGATCTACATAAAACTCTACAAACTAATTTACGTACATACAACACAATTTTGAAATCAAGTATCAGTCTAGCTTAATTCCAGTACTATCATTTAATTTTCAAAAATATAAACATGATATGAAGCAGACCTGGATAAATATAAAGTATATTATGCAGAACAAAGGAAAAAGACAAATTCTCAGGCTATTTCTTGATAACGTTCAAAAGTGTCTGATCCACACACAATAGCAAACTTATTTAATGATTAATTTCAAAATGATCTGACCAATCCAGTAAAACAAAATTTACAATTAGAACCTGTTACGGAATATCATGTTAATAATGTATTCAATAAACTTGCACTTAAAAGTAGTGGCAGAGATGGATTGTCTGTTAAATTTATAAAGCTTATCAAAACACCTAAATACCACCTTTGACGAAATTAGTAAATCATACACTCTTATTTCCAGATAAACTGAAAGTGGCCAAGATTGTCCCTATTCATAAAAAAAGGCGACAAACATAGTGTTGAAAAGTTATCACCTCATTTCAATTCTGCCTGATCTGTCAAAGATTTTGGAGAAAATTATATTAGAGCAGTAACAAAATCACTTTACAACTAATGAACTGTACTATGTTGGACAATATGGATTCCGGAAAGGACATTCCACGGTATATGCAGTCATGGAAAATGTAGACAGGATTATAGATGTACTTGAAAATGGCAAACTGACTTTTAATATATATCTTGACCTATTGACACCATTGACCATAATATATTGCTTTACAAATTATCAGCTTATGGTATGCAAGGCACAGCATATGATTTATGTAAAAGTTATTTACAAAACCATTATCAGTATGTTAATCACAATAATGCCAAATCAGACTTACAAATCAAAACAGGAGTTCCTCAGGGATACATACTAGGACCTTTCTTTTTCCTAGTTTATATAAATGATTTTCATAGATCCTCAAATTTCTTTAATTTCACTATTAACGCTGATGACACTTCTTTGTTAGGAAGTCTAGAACAATCGGCTTGAGCAAGTGTCGAATAACTTATATACAATGAAATAATTCAAGTTAATAACAGGCTAAAAGCAAATAAACTTTCTGTGAATGTTGATAAGACCAGCTTCATGATATACAAAATTATACCAGAATTAAATCTTAAAAATGAAAATCTAATAATTAAGCAAAACAGGCAATTTGATTTTCTAGAAATTGTTATTGATAAAAATTTAGGCTGCAAAGAAATTTAAGAAAGCACTTACTGTAACAAGTAGATTAAAACTCTATTTACCTAGGAATACCCTTTTATTCATACATAATTCTCTGATGTCTCATTTTATATACGGAATAAGTCTATGAGGTCAGAAATCCAGCTATGTAACAAATTTACAAAAGAAAGCAATGAGGAATTTATCCAAGAGCAAATTCAATGTCCATACTGACCCGATTAACGAAGAGTTCAACATCTTGAAATTTATCCACATAGTAGAACTTCATGATTGGAAATTCTATTACAAAATGCTAAATCAAAACCTTCCTATTTACTTCCAAAATATGACATTACCCACCCATACTGATATTCACACATATGAAACTAGGGGATGATCCAGATATGTCCCGAAGTTAAAATATTAAATCTCCAGTGCTAGTATCAAACATCGCATCCCGAAAATGGTTAACACAGCAATCTCAGATATCATTAAAAAACTATACACTCACAGTTTTCACGGATTTGTCAATAATCTCAAAAGTATGTTTGTCAGTGCATACCAATCGAAATGCAAATTCATAATTGCTATTTATGTGCATAAAAAAAATTTGGAAAAATGCTTAATAAGCATTAACTGCAAAACATATTAAGATAATCATACTATATGCTGTCCCAACAAATGCCTTAATATGGGTCTTCATTGGCTCTAATAATGTATCTGTTTTAATAATTCATACTGTACTGTATTTTGTCTGAATAAAAGTCTTCTGTATCTGTGTCTGAAGGCCCTAATAGTCGCCTTAACTGAAATCACTCCTGTTAATAACTACCAAATTACAAATTACTTTTATTATAATATAACTTAATTCAGTTTATTGACAGGGAGCAGGGTGGTTAAATTGTGGGGTAGCTATGTGTAGCTTATGAAAGTCTGAACACTTGTTTAAAGGAGTACTGTATTGTAACATTTCTGAGAGGAGAGTGCCCCACTCTGGAATCGAACCTGGGGCCTCATGTGTGGGAAGCGAGAGCGTTGACCATTACACCAAGGGTCACTCTTTTGTGCTAACACCATTACATACGCAGATATTCAACATAGTTCAACAATAAAAATCTCCAGTGCCCAAATTCTTTTACCACCCATGATAGTCTTGCCAAACTATTAGAGTAATAACGAAAATAGGGAAAAGGGAAATACAAAGAGTTTTGCACTGAGTAGCATCAGCGACTGCCAAAGACCATAGTGGTCCAGATGACTGCTTTAGCGCACTTTTAATCACTCAGTTAACACATTACAGTATCTTTACTATTGGCTATTACCTATTCAAGTGCTTAGTT
This sequence comes from Alitta virens, assembly GCA_932294295.1. Taxonomy (NCBI): domain Eukaryota; kingdom Metazoa; phylum Annelida; class Polychaeta; order Phyllodocida; family Nereididae; genus Alitta; species Alitta virens. The sequence goes on from OW028578.1 coordinate 27,336,615, forward strand.
CTTAAGTTCAAACTTCATAATTTATGGGTATTTGATCTGAACTGTAGGATATTGGCTAATAAACCTAAATGCCAGAAGAATGTTAAATTCATAATTGTGTTACTGCAAGACATGAACTGATCGATCATGTCATCAGCCGCCCACACCATCTTCAGCTTATAATTGTGTAATCAATGACCATACCACTTTTGCCTACACACTTTAAAACAAAATAGTTGAACATTTTAATCAATAAACAAATTATCATAATGTGACCAACTATCAAAAACATAATGGCTGAGGTTGAAAGGTAGTAGCAAGTAGTATTAGTAGTAGCAGTGGTAATAGTAGTGGTAGTAGGGGTAGTAGTAGTAATAGTATACTATTAATAGTATTTATACTGATAGTATAGGAGTAGTAGGAGTAGTAGGAGTAGTAGGAGTAGTAGTAGTAGGAGTAGTAGTAGTAGTAGTAGTAGTAGTAGTAGTGGTAGTAGTAGTAGTAGTTATAGTATAGTATTATTAGTAATAATATTGATAGTAGTAGTAGTAGTAGTAGCAGAAGCAGTAGGAGTAGTAGGAGTAGTAGTAGTAGTGGTAGTAGTAGTAGTGGTAGTAGTAGTAGTAGTTATAGTATAGTATTATTAGTATTAATATTGATAGTAGTAGTAGTAGTAGTAGTAGTAGTAGTAGTAGTAGCAGAAGCAGTAGGAGTAGTAGGAGTAGTAGGAGTAGACTAAAGCCCCGTTCCCACATAGCCGAGTTTGTCGTAGTCAACTCGTAGTATTACGTAACGGCCAAAATTCGAGGAGTTGGCGACGAATTCTGGTGGAAAAAGTGACTCGGCGGGTTACTCGCCGAGTTACTCGGCGGGTTCGGCGAGTGACTCGGCGGGTGACTCGGCGGGTGACTCGCCGAGTTGTAGGAGTGACTCGCCGGGTGAAGCAAGGTGTCTACGACAGCGACGAGTCACCCATCGAATGATAGGCCGACGCCAGCCTACCTGCATTCTCAGATGCATATCTCGCTTAATATTTGGTCTATTTTCGATCCGAAAAAACCGATGGAGTCACTATGAATTATACTACAAAACAATCTTTATTTGACGAAAATCGGAATAATATAAATGGAGCAGCAGCCGCCGCCAGACAACCGCCTTCTCAGACGAATATCTCGCTTAATATTTGGTCTATTGTCAATCCGAAAATACCTATGGAGTCACTATGAATTATACTACAAAACAATCTTTATTTGACGAAAATCGGACTAATATTGTAGGAGCAGCGGCCTTTTATATTATATACGACCCCCTACGCTGATGATGCATGTACTAAAGGTAGAACTCGACGAGTTACTCGGCGAGTTACTCCTACAACTCGCTGAGTTACTCCTCGCACTCCTGAACATCCCCCCTGAGTGTAATACGAGTGAAATTAGCGCCGAGTAACTCGGCGAGTTCGAGGAGTAACTCGGCGAGTTCGAGGAGTAACTTGGCGAGTTCGAGGAGTAACTCGGCGAGTCATGGCCGAGTTTTTGGACTCCTGGATAATTCGCCGAGTGTGCCGTGCAGCGCGGCATACTCGGGATACTCGGCATTCTCGGCTCCAAATCTCACGAGTTCGCTACGAGTCAGAGGAGTTTCTCGCCGAACATCTCTCGAGTGCGAGGAGTAATCGCAGAGTTTAGTACGAATTGGGCCCGAGAGGCGTGTTACGTAATACTACGAGTTGACTACGAGAAACTCGGCTATGTGGGAACGGGGCTTAAAAGTGCCCCCACTTTTATTACCCAGGAGACATGTGTCATCACTGACGTTTTCACAGCATATCGTATTCCTAAAGTTATTCCTTTGGCAATCTTGAATAATGAAAGGAGTAGCCCGTCACCATAGCTGTGAATTCATGGTCACCCATGTTATGCATGAATGCTCCTCTTTCGTTTTAATTATAGGCAATTCTTTGACTTTTAACATAGTTTCTAAATGATTCAGTATGTTTCCTTGCTCTCAAATTGACAGTGAAAATCACCCAAGCAAAAGTAAATTGTGATGTGATGACCATTTCTCTCTCTAGGCCTTGTTACTGAACAATCAAGAATTAAACGAGTCTTAATGTTGAAGTGACCATAGCTCCCAGATTGACAAGTTTTCACTCTATTATCAGTCACGCCAAATGTTTTAAAAAATGTACGAGTAATAACAACAATTAAACTCCACCGAGATAATTGTTTATGTTCCTGAGAGAGACATCACCCACATTGGAGGGAGTTCACTCACAGGAATATAAGCAACAAATATGTTAGGTAACTACTGAATATCAAGGATATAACTAACTTATACTCCATTAGGCCGATTTACTAATTTGTTTGATTGTTTGTTTGTTTTTTACTGCCTTTATTATGCAAGACAAGTTCAGTTTGCACTCAGGAAGGAGTTAACTAACATTTTCGTTGGCTATATCCCCCCTGAGAACAATAGAAAAGGTCACGTGATGGAGTATAAGGGCAGTTAAACTAATCAAACCATCAAAGAAATTAAGAATCATTTCTAAAAGAGTACAAGTTCTAGTCGGAAGTTAACTAACATTTTTTTAAGGTTATATTCCTCCTTCTCGGAATATAAATATTACACTTACTTGTTTCACACGATGCACCACCATAACCTTGTATGCAACTGCATGAGAATGAATTGAGAGCATCTGCACATGTTCCTCCATTCTGGCATGGGTTGCTGGCACACTCATCCACCTCTGCAAGTGAATGATCAGGTTACTCAAATTTAATGGTGGTCGTTTAAGACAGGTGGTTCTCTAATAGAGGAGTAAAATATACAATGAACACTCCTAGAAATGCTTTTCTGTTTCAGACAAGTAATTGCTTAAAATCAGCCAAAATATTGCTTAGTCTTAGACCTTGAATTGTGTTAACTAACCAACATCATTGTTTGAGCTATACAACCATTGTTGTGGCTGATTTTAAACAAAATTTTGGATGGCCACTAGCTAAACAATCATTTGTCTGAAACGGGCAATCATTTGTAGGAGTTAATAGTCAGTAGGTGGCTGTCCTATTCAAATTGCCTTTAGAGCAGGTCTAGACTGTATTTGTAAAGTTGAAAGTAATTGTTTGCTGTTATTATTGCGTCATAATATTTTCAATAATCCTGATAACAAAGTATATATCTGTGAAGTTTTTCATCATACTATTTTTGGCCAACAATGATCATGATTATTGACCATGTCAAAAATACTGGTTGTGATAAAATATATTTACAAACTGGTGACCATCAAGCAGTAATCGAACTTGCCTTGAAGTTTGCTTGGATAAGATACACTACATCAAGTCTACGTAGAATATTTCATTATAAAGAGAGAAAAAAAATAACCTGTGGCACAGAGAGTCCCAGTCCATCCGGATGCACAGTTACATGTGTATTTTTGGAATTGGTCGAGGCACGTTCCACCGTTCAAACATGGCGAACTTAAGCATTCATTAATGGCCGCTATGGAAAACAGAATATATTAATGCAATCTAATTCAGGACTAACATTCATATGTGTGATATATTTACTACCCTATGAGTAATAAGTTACTAATTGTAGTGAACATTTCTTTTTAAAGTGGACTATATAATGGTGTATTTTCTTTGATTACACTTTAACCAGTGAGGTCACGAATGTTTGTAATATGGTTACCATGGTAACCAGTTTACAAGAGACATCTTTTCTCAAACGCACCCCCCCCCCCCCCCCCAGCTTTCAACATCTGCAGTTTATAATGATTTTTTGACTTCATCTTTTGCGGTGCTAAATCCTGAAATTAGCCACTTGTCTGCTTTAGGCGCCCAGACAGCGAAGCCAAGAGGCCAAAACTGGAGTGTGCCTTGCACAGAGAAATAAGTTGTTGATCAAGGTAAGACATTTCAACAAAAGGCTCCCAGGTTGAGATGCAAAGAGAGAACAATAATGGCGTTCTGTCCTGTCGAGAGATGGAGCTACGACCACACCGGTCTTGCTATTGTTTAATGACGTCATCCAACTGTAACGTCATCAAATGCACTGATTGACCTTTTGTTGATGACGTCATTAAACAATAGCAAGACCGGTGTGGTCGTAGCTCCATCTCTCAACAGGACAGAACGCCATTAGTATATCATGACATGAGAAATTAATAATCATATTAAATTTGTGCTCTTACGGTCAATACAAGTTGGACCTTCGTATGCAGATGTACAGGTACACGTAAATCCTGAAACATTATCCGTACAATTTCCGGCATTCTGGCATGGGTTTGTTGGAAAACAATCTGTGAAAAATTAAAGACATTGGAGAACAATTGTCATCTTTTATTACAGTTGATATAATTTATATGTACATTTTTGTTCACTTGTAGAGTGAAAATTGCACTTGATGAGTCATTGTTGATAGATGGACCTATACTTGGTGTTGAGTTTTAAGCTCCCTTGATGACTCGTACTGGCATTCATGGCCTGGTTTCACTAAAAATTGTTACTTATGACAAGGATTAGCTGCAGTGACACCACCTGCCCTCTGTTGCTAGAAACCCTGGTGATTGACCTTTCAATAGTGGATTTTCTCGGAAGGTTCTCTGTATTTCCACCAGGTGGTTAAAACAGAATACTGAAATACTATTGGCTGAAAAAGTTCCCGCTCTTGGCTGTGATTGGATAAGGTAAAGTGCATCCAAGCAGCAGTATTTTTAGTGCATTTTAATGTATTTTTGACACCTTATCATTCAGTTGGTTTTTGTTATTTTTCTGAGAATGTTATATTTATTGAATAAGTCATTGATTATCTTCTATGTCTGAAAAGCAAAACAAGTAATACAAGGAGAGGAAGGACTTATGTCTTGCTGAACTCAGGGCTCTTCAGTGAAAAGACTCTATTGCCCAAATATGTGTCATAACTACCTATGAGTCATCATGAGTTAGACCACCTATTGTAAAACATACAGGAGTCTGACTGACTCATCAATGCAGTTTTTAGTAGAAGGCGGGAAAAGTTAACGCATCAATTCTACCAACTCAGAAAAAAAATCGCAATTATCTTAATATTGCCGATTTTCAATGTTTAGGATTTTTATTTTTGATTGTTGTTTTATCATGTCACAGAGAAACAGCAGATATTACAATAAACAATTTAGCCATAGCTTGTTATTGAAAAAATAATGTCAATAGACTTATCCCAGGCATAATGTGATTGAACGGGTTAAATTGGATTAACAACACGATCCGGCAACAAAAATAGACTAGTATGGCCAATTGTGCTACCTGCGTTTTCCATGCGTTTGGATAAACGCATGGAAAACGCATGGTTTTTTCCTTATTATAATTAGCTAAAAACCATGCGTTTTCCATGCGTTAATCCTTCTCATGCAAAACGCACGTGGCACATTTGGCCATGTACACCTATACTACATGATTTCACCAGATTTTTCTGCTGGTGCATAATCGCATTGTACAACACATCAATGCAATTTAGCATTACGAACGCAATGGAACAAATCCTCATATACAACAGTAAGGGATTGCACATGAGCCACTGCACTGGGATTGGTAGATATGTACACCCTCAAATGTTATTTACAACGAGGCCGATAGCATTTCGGGCGTACATATCTTCATGTCTCACATGTAACCATGTGTATAATTTTATCATGTATTATACATGCCATATTTACCAAGTACACACGTATGCATATGTAGATACCTTTGTAACAGTATGTTCCATCACTAGTTGACGTACTAACTGTTATTTCACCGTGTGCTTTTGGACATCTTTCACAGGTCGATCCACTGTAGTAGTCCAGGGTTTTACATGTAGATAAAGCGAGGCACCAGTTTTTGCAGTTTGTCAATGAGGACTGAGTTGACGATGTCGCACCAAAACTGCTACATGATATAAACCTTACACTGATGCATGTGATGCCAAACGACCCTGGAAATAGGTTACATCATCATTAGGGCCATCCCTATACCATGTGCTGCAAGGTGGACATCAATTTTATACTGTATATTTTTATACGAATAAAGCTTATAATAATATATCATGTATTATTAATATAATAGTTAACAAAATTTAAATTATGATGTTCTGCTAAGTATCCCGAATGGGAGGGATATAGCTAACTTATACTAATTAATTAAAAACATATTTACTCATTTGTTTGATTGTGTTCGATATTTTCTAATAGCTCTTCTTATGTAAGAAAAATTCAGTTTGCACTTAGGAGGGAGTTGACTGAACTAACGTTTTCATTTATATCCTTCTCAGGACAGGAAAACCATCTTAGTGGAGTGTAACTTGATTTAGACTTAGTCAAGGTTTCCTATATGTATTCCTGACGTCTATTACTTGCAGTGCACGGTATAACAGAATGACAAATGCATACTTTTTCTACTTTTCTACAAAACCCTTTTTTATGATGACTTGGCTATGATAGTTATGCTATAAATGCTGGTTGATCTTAAAAACGGACCATAATGATTCTAAATGCATGTAATGATGACATAGACAACTATTATTAAAAGATGGTCAGCATTTGGTTTCAAATGTTAAATGCTGCAATTAGCATTAAGCTATCAAAAATGTTCGGGCAATTCAATTAAGTGTTTATGGTGTTTGGTGCTGTAAAATTGTTGTGGTTGTCGATAAAGGATTCATCGTGGGTACATTTGTGTGATTTGATATTAGCTTGATTGTGGTTTTAATTCTATGTGTTATGACAAAATATCATTTTTTTAATGTGCATGTATAATTCTTTGTGGTAAATGGTCGTTTTAAGACCACCTCACTAATCAGACCACTTCTGTATAAGCCCAATTATTTGGTGTCCAATTTGTTTAGTTTTCATATTAAATACAAAAATAATTTATTAATAAGACCATATCTCTTATCAGTAATTTGTGAAATCTTTATTGTGTTATTCAGAAAGGTTTCCATCATATAAATTACTGTAAAATATACAACTTTGCATGGTATAAACATTACACTCTAAAATGAATTATTTGACTTTTAAAAGTCGATATATACCAAGGAATTATTTTATCAAGGACCTACTGAATAATAACTTGGAATTTCTGGTTTGTGAAACAAAATTACTGAATTTATTTGGAAGAAATCATATAATTACCAAGTTTATGAGAAACCTACATCTGTGTCCTTATTAGTATACATGTATTTAGTAAAATAAAAAAGCAATTTCTAATTAGTTTGTGTAATCTTTAGTGTATTTCAAAAATCGATGAAATCAGATTTAACTTAGAACTGTGTTGTAATTTTACCTTGTAGTAATCCAAGGATGGATACAATAGTCATGTAAAACCCAGCCATTCTCACATCACTGCTGCAGTGGTTTAAAGGGATTGATCTTTTTAGAAATCGAGAAATTTGTTGGCCAACTTGCGGGATTTTAGTAGTTTATTGACATCTGAATGGCCTAGTGAAAATGTCAAAGGATTTTATGACTTGCAAATTGTCACCATATACACATAGTTGCTTAATTGTGAGCTTGTAATGCGCTTTGTGTATAGAAATGTCAATACATAGAGTTATTCAAGAGTATTGAACCTAGTGCACTCCATTAATGACCATTAAACAAAGAAAGTGTCATATCATCAGAAGTTATCCAAAGAACATTTTACAATGCGAAGCTGAACATGTTAAATATGCACCAAGAGAAAACCTAGTTCAAGAATGAGGTGTTAACATAATGCATAGTCGTTAGTTTGAAACTGTAGTATTAGTTAGTTACACTGTAAAAAATTCCTGTAGTTTTTGTCGCATCTTGCTGCCGAATTTTTGCACAGTATCTTGCTCCAAAAATTACGGCACGTGCATCTATTGAATTGCAATGATTGCTTACCGTGAAATCTTGAAAATGCATTTTACCGTAGTCCTTATAATAAGCCAACTTTGGGGTTTCTACAGTAAATTTTACGGTATCATACTGCAGATGAGATTTTTGATTGATCTTACCATAAAATGCTGTGGTATTTTGGTGTAGCTGTAAATTTTACACACAGAATTGATTTATGGTATCTTGCTGTAAACTTTCTATAGTAGCATGTTATATACCAAATTTACGGTAATTGCTGTAAGAACTATGGTAAAATTTACTTCAACCAACCTTAATTAATAATTTGCATATTTATTACATTTATCTATTGAAAATATTTTTAAATGGTGACTCAATCAGCAGGAGCTGTTTTTCATTGAGGCCCTAACTAATAAGCTAATAACAATAATAGCAACTATATATATGTTTCACAGCACCTGCCACAGTTATCATAAATGTTTTATCATAAACATTTACATTTTTCCAAGTAATAACCTACTCAACATCAGTGGGAAGAAGTAGACAGGTGGGCTCAAGCACTATGCACCGATATATTTCACTAAGATCTTAGTCTTTTTGACAGTGTCTTTAAACTGACTGACTTGCTCATCAAAAATGGTACTTGTTAGTAAGTCATTCTACCATAGTCAAATTTACTAACGTTAATGATAAATGTCAACACATTTTGTCGAAGTGTGAAAAGTTAATACTTAGTCCAAGTGTCGGAAAAGTTTAACATTAAGTCTGAACATTTATTTTTCAACAAATTGTCTACCGACTGAGCAGCCCTGAGTTCAACAAGACATAAGTCCTTCCTCTCCTCTTATTACTCATTTTGCTTTTCAGACATAGAAGATGATAACTAGCGTATTCAATAAATAAAACTTTCTCAGAAAAATTACAAAAATCAACTGAATGATAAGGTGTCAAATATACATTAAAATGCACTAAAAAATACTGCTGCTAGGATGCACTTTGCTTCAGCCAATCAGAGCTGATGGCGGGAACTTTTTCAGCCAATAGAATTGCAGTATTCCGTCATAGCCACCTGGTGGAAATATAGAGAACCCTTACGTGAAAATCCACTATACAATATTGCACACAGAAACTGCATTGAAAGTTTGGAAACTGGTATAGGCCAGGGGCCATGGATTTTAAAACAATTCCAAAGTGGGCCAATGAGAAGCCATGTGTACACAGTAATGAAAATTATGTCCATAGAAATCAATGTCTGCTCTGGCTATGATTATTTACCAAAGGATAATCCTGTTTCAAAGTGTTAAATAATTCAATTTTGCAATTTATTCACTCACTGATCTAATAGCGCCAAAACCAACCCCCCCCCCCCCCCCCCAATAAAAATGCGCTTAAGCCATAAACTAGAATTATTTAATGAATACCCCAATAAATTAAATCTTAAAATATTTTGCTCAGACCATTAAGTTGCCAATATCGACTGAGGGACTTTCCATGACCAGCACTACACTATTACATAATTAATCAATAATTACTTGATTAACTTTAATTATGATTTACTAAATTTTATTTACTATAATCTACTAAGTTTTATATAGGCCTACCTAAGTACTTACTTACTTACTTACTTACTTACTTACTCACTTACTTACTTACTTACTTACTTACTTTACTTGTAAAACTTAATTGCTTACTTGCTTACTTGCTTACTTATTTACTTACTTACTTACTCAGACTCTAAGTGCTTTTATTATATTTATACTGACGGGTTTAGTGCAGTATATCGGACCCAAATTTATGCCCATATTTAGCGCCCTTTAAAAATCACATTTTATCAAATATTTCACAAGTTTGAAGTTCTTGCACAATTAAAATTACATTTGGTATAGATAAGCAGGGGTTTGGGGTCGGGAGCCCCCAAGAAAAAGCAAAAATAAACGCTGTCTTTACTGTGAAGATGAAACAGCCGTCATAACTACATTTGTTTGTGACGTCATACATAGATTATTGCTAAATAGCCAATACCTTGATTGGTTTTAGGACGATGAAATTAAACATATTGGTGAATATTACTTAGTGGTCTTATTTTTCATGTGCACATGACATTATAATGTCTAACAAATATCTTTCTATCCATTCTGTTCAGAGTAAAGCCAAGTGAGCATAAAAAGTATTTTCTATCCTTTTCCTGCCATTTAATTGTTCTGTTTCAAAGATTTTATGCACAATAAGGAGTATTCAGTTTGCCAGAATTATCAACACAATAGCATGTTCCCTTAACTAATCTACAACTAAGATTATCATTTATATATCCAAAATAGTCATATATGGGCTATGGCAATGATCCTAAGTAATATATATGAAATTCAGCAACAATGTTATGCCAAATAAAGATGTTGGGTATAATTTCATACAAAATGAACCTTTAAGGTTTGTATTTCCTTTTATTTAAATAGATAAAGTCTAATTACAAATAAACACAAACCTTAAAGGTTTTTTTGTATGGAATGATACTCAACACACCCATTTTAATGCCTTTATAAGTCAAAATATTCTTTGCTCGCTGTTTACATTTAGCTGAAGCAACTATATATTATCAGTTGCCATATTTCTTTCAACAGTTACTGAATTGTTGGGTTGCTGATTTGCATCAAATCTATGGCAATTAAATTAGTATTTATAACCGAACACTTTACAGGTGTATATGAACAAAACAATAATAAGTATTGGAGTCAAGTGAAAGTAATATAGATCATTATGCAACTAATTATTATAAAATTGCTAATTATAAACAAAAACTATTGAATGGGTTGAGCATGGCAATACTATGATCAAATATTTGATAATTGCACATGAATTGTACAACATTTACGGCTGTCATTGCTAAGTATGGGGTGCTAAGGAATATGAAGGAAGCAACAACATTTTTAGCATTTTTTCGAGATTTTCCATTATTATAGAAAAAAAGAAGAATGAAACAAATGTCAAAGTGAAACTTAAAAGGGATAGTGCTATAATCTAGATTTATCATTGGCAAAATGTTACTGATGTAAGGATCATAGAATCATTGATACGAGGGTGTGAAAGAGTACCAGATTTTCATATTTTCCTTATTATATAACATTATCTGTCATTAATGCCCCAAAAAAGTATCTCCACTCTATTTTAGACGTATTCTTATTAAGTTTTGTAGGCATGTGGGTGCAGTAGTGTGTGAATCCTGCTCTAGAAAAGAATTTTTTTATGATTAAATATATAATATTAAAAATATATAATATTAAAAAAACAGTTGAGATATGTCAATTTGACTATCAAAATGCGCAACTAAGCTATGTAGAGTAAGTGCATTAATGCTAGAGTTCTGCTCGAAACAGAATTAAACACAATTTATAGCATTTTTGAAAAGGAAAAAAAACTTTAATTTAGATATGTTATTGATACAATTTCATTCATGTAAGGTAAATAGTGTCTTTTATATGGAGGTAAAAAGTAGGAATTTTCCCTATTTTGCCCTAATTTTTAAAATTCTATAGTATTTATGGCCATGAGACCCCCAAAAGGCACCACTACACTATTTTATACATATAATGACAAAGTATTAAGCATGTAGGTGCAGAAGTGTCATTGTTCTGGTCTGGAAAAAAAAAAAAGTTTTCTATTTTTTCAAATTATATAAAACATAGCCAACATATGTCAATGTGACTTACAAAAAGCACCACTAGGCCATAAAGAGTATTACCGTACAAAATTTCGTTAGGATAAGGGCATTAGTGATAGAGTTCTGCTCCGGAAACTAAAGTGTTACGTCCGCCTGTCCGTCCGCCAGTCGGACGGACATTGATGATAACAAAAACCCTTTTCGAACTTTGTTCGTTGAGGTTTAAAAATACTAATATTGATAATTGAAGATAAAGTGCAGCACATACCAATACACAGTGGCCAAACTACACTAGTCTGATAAATATTTTGATATTTTTGGAAGCAATGTATTTTAACAGAAATGCCTACATGTTTGGAGTACTGGTAAACCATAATCATAAACAGTCGAGGTCATAACTCCATAATTAATGGTGCTCAACTGCAACTAAATGCATGTGAAATTCTGTTAATTGAATCCCATGGAGCCATGCCAATGTCGTGGGCCATGCACAATAGAAATTCCTTGTGACACAGGCTATAATGTAGGCGAAACTTATATTGCTGCAATGTCCTTGAATTATTTGTCTACTTGCTTTTATTATATATTATCTTGTTTTTTTTAATAATTTTCACTCCTCATCTGTGCATATTTTATTTCTCATATCGTTTTATTTTAGTCGATCAAAAGCTTCTGCTTATATGTTCTTACAAACGACTTTAATAAAATATAGGCCTATCTTATCTTATTACCTTGTCTTATCTTATCTTACCTTACCTTACCTTACCTTACCTGACCTGACCTGACCTTATCTTATCTTATCTTGTCTTATCTTATCTTATCTTATCTTATCTTATCTTATCATGTGATCTCCTTGTTGGCATATAATGATTGTAGCACTGAAAAACTGTAGAACTGTACCATATTAACTCACCAGGTGTCCACATTTAAATGTTCTCCGTCTGGTGGAAATTCAGTGCATTGCAGATCAATAAAATGTAATCGGAATTTCATTATTACCTGTGACCAATTCTAAGCTCCATTATTATTTTTTAAATGTATGTTGATGGGAACCTATCTATATCCATTTCAGAGAAAATCGACCCATGGGTGGAATGTGACATGTCAGCAAATCCGTTTATATTCGGTGGAATTAATGTACTTGGTAAAATAACATCGATAAAACAAATTTTGATTCCTAGTCCTAATGGTTGTCATAGAAACAGTGTTTATTATTTTTGCCCTTTTGAGCTTCAAAAATACCAAAAAAAAATTAACAATTTGTAAACTAGTTTACTAATACATAATAACATGCCAGTGAAAAAATAACCAGCCATGTTTTTCATATAACAAATAGTTCTTTTTCATTTAACATGTCATCTTTTTTTTGGGTACATTTTAATCTTTGACATAAGTTGACAGGACATCTAAACATATTTAATTAATTAATATATAAAAGACAATTTGATTGGCTTTCGTTCGATACAGTAATTAATGTTTTATCTGTATTAAAGGATAAGTTATTTAAAAAAAATGACAGAGACATCACTCACGAATATGACTCAATACAACCTAATCTTTGAAATCGATGGCGACAATAATTTTTAACAAAAAAAAACAACCAATTAGGCAACTTTGCTTATCAGAAGCCACGGATTTAAATAGGGAAAATTCTTGCCTATCTTCAAAAAATTTTAATTTTGAAAATCGGATGAAATGGATACGTTATTAAATAAAATGTACAATAAAGTCGACTCCAAGAACAACGCAGCAATTTCCAATATTTTCAATGTTAAATTATCGAAATATTTATATCCCTAGAAACTTCACCCGGTAATATGAATATATAATGTGCATTGTGGTGAGAAATAATCAACTGTCAAGTTGACATTTTTAGACTAAAACAATGCTAAAAGATAGGACTTGGTGATTCGCAATTATTTTAAACGTGGCTACCATAGCAATGGATTGCCCTTGAGGTGTACTATTTGGGAATAGTGTTTCGTATCATAAACTACATATTCTGATAATTTGACAAAATTCATTATCTACCACATTCCAAATATTTTCATATTGGGTCGATTTTCCTAGCAAATACCTCCTAAAGTGCAATATAGTTTCCGTAGGCCTAGAAAAGATATAAAAATAAAATATTTTAAAAAATCTACGAAAGTCTAGCATTTGTGGTTGACAAAATCTAGTTTGCTTTCAAATATGTATAAAATAACTCCACTGCTTCACAAATCACAGTCACAGAGAAATAATATATTTCTACTCTTTGGCTCAGTCATGTTTAATCCATGCTACATGTGGCGCCATAAGCATCGCCTATTCAGCCTCGTTTTCAGTCTAATCTATTGTTCTTCTCGTGATTGTGCACCCATGGGGTACCCAAGAACAACATCTTCCATACTGACGTTACACCTAGGTTTTAAGGGGAAGTAACACAATGGGAGTAAAAGATATTGCCAAAAAATTTGAAAAAAGGAATAATTCTCCCAGAAAGGTTCAGGTAAATACAAGTAGAAGAGCGAGAGCTTTGGAATTGTATGGGAGGAAAAGATCTCTGAAATTATCTCCCATCAAAGGAAAAACCAAGATCCCATTAGGAGGCGCTCCTGTATTTCTTGGACTAGGTTCTCGGGATGTGGAGAAAATTAAACAGAGGAGATCCACAGAGGCAGAGAATGCCAGCGGCAGTGGGGCATTGAGAAAGTCACCACGTAAAAAGAAATTAAAGTCCCCAAAACCGAGCACAACACATTCGCCAAAACCAATCACTAGGAATTCGCCAAAACCAACAAATTCATCAAAGCCAACTAGGCAATCTCCAAGACCAACCACTAGGCAATCTCCAAAACTAACCACTAGGCAATCTCCAAAACCAACCACTCGGCAATCTCCAAAACCAACCACTCGGCAATCTCCAAAACCAACCACTAGGCAATCTCAAAAACCAATTGCTCAGAATTCTCCAAAACTAAGTCCAAGAAGAAGTCCACGAAAAACAGCGAAAAAGACACCAGCAACAGAACAAAGTCTTATACAAAAAATTCTGAATATTTTTAAGTAATAAGCGCGTACATCCAGATCATTTAACAAGTTGCCAGATAGAAGTATATATATAATATAATATATTATTCAAAATCAGTTTTGTGTGTAACTTTAGCTATTTTAAATTGCCCACTGTAAATGCTGTGTTGAATTTGTTCTGAATTTTAAGCATTGTGTTTATCATTTTTAAACATTGTGTAAGCATTGTGTATATAGACAGCAAATGACCTGGGAAAAAATAATTGTGAGTCTATCTACTTCTATATTGTGCTAAGGTCGGTGGTTTTTGTCAGTAAACTCCGATCTGGCTGGATCTTGGGCCAGTATAATTTCACCAGGGCATAGATTTTGTACTAAATTAGCTTATACTCTTTTTGTGTTTCAAGTGTTTTTAACGCCGCTATTCCTCATTTAATTGTTTAAAAAAAGGTAAAAGTTTACAATAAACAGTAAGACATTTCCGTCGTTACGCCGTTGCTCAGGGCCTTCAGCCTCTTTTTGAAATTGTGACATGACAAGTCAAAGCCCTGAGTCAAAGCACAGGCCTAAATTACTGTTTACTGACTTCGGGGCTCAATCTGTCTTATATCGTCAGCTGAAGATCACTAGTTTATGCCTGTTGTCAAAGCTATCATAAGCGGCAATTTCATGACGAGTGCTACTTTGCTTGACGTTGTTCATTCAAACTGTTTGTGTTGCGTAATGGCAATTATTTGGTCAAAAACAATTAAGCTCGATTAAATGATTGAATTCAGCGGAATCAGCGCTATGTGTGATTCTATAAAGTTAATAAATAAACGTAGGCCAAATTACAGTGTATTATTTTGGTCAATGGCCGATATTGGGATGGTCCATGGCAAGCTGGCTTACAAGAGTACGGGCCACCTGAATTATTTGTCGCCGCTGGTTAATATATCAATTGTAAGATTTCACCCTCCCTTCAAATGTGGCTTAATAACTAGTATATTAAATATTGTAAATTCTGCTTAGACCAGTAAGCAGCAGAATTAAGCAACAAAAGTTTGTGATATTTTGCCCAAGTTAAGCCACAATAATTAAAAATTTGCTGCACAGTGCACCGGCACTTGCACGTGAGGCCTTGTTGGCCTAAGCCGTTTGCTGTCTCCGATGCCTGAGCCCTGCTGAGCTAGCCTAAAGCTGTGAAGTCCATTGTGCTCAGTTCACACCTCTGCTACAACATCCTGCTCTGTGGCGACGTTTTCTTCTGTTCTCAGCTTAAACCTTTTGAGCGTTTTTGTTGTACGATATGTAACAAAGAGTATGACCAAGGACAGAGCTAAAAGAAGGTGCTTGTGATCGGCTGGCCAAAGGTCATCAGGGTCCGTTGGGAGTTTCATTCTCTCTGAAGCAGCGAGTGCTATGTCTGTGAAGGTTGCAGCCAAGTTTGACGGTTTTGAGGCAAGTGCTGATAGGTGTGAGCCAGATAGTAACGAATGCCTGGCGGTTTCTGACAGGCCAGAGCCCGTTAACGAGCATGACCGAGCATTACCATTCAGAGGGCCCAGCCAAGTAATGTCAGATTCTGCCCCAAAACAGTGAGGCAGGTTTGGCCAGTCTCAGTAGGTTGCCAAGCTCGTTTGAAGGAGCCCGTACTAGACAGTACATGGCTGATGGTAGCCAATTTAGGTGTGACCAAGACTATAGAGGTGAGGTACCCATGCTTGGGTTTAGTAGCAAAATCTATAGCATATATAGCTTGAGGGGAGACAGGCCAGGTTGGCCAAAATATAACCAAAATGATGGCAAGTAGTGGATAGCTACTATGCCGACATGAAAGTCGGCCTGAGCCCGATAGGTCTAAGACCAGCTTGCAGAGCTGGATGGGTGCACGATTGGGGGCGTGGTGACCCCAGGTTTGAACCTACGCTGCCTGAGGCCCAAGCAGCTGTATCACCATCGATACGAGGTGGATGAAGGCAGGCAGTACGTTGAGGCAGTAAAGTCCTGTGCCAAATCCGTGCAGTTCGTGGATGACGTTATTCGTGTAGCCCCCGCAAGATTTTAATTGCATTTAGCTGTCAAAGGCCTTTCCAAGAACAAAGGAGCATTGAATTGAATTTCAATTACACTGACACGTTTGTTCAATAGTGTCATTTTTTTTATGATAATAAAATAATAGTAAATTAGTAATTAATATTTTGTCGTACCTACTGCTCCTGGCAACTTGGATAATAAATAAAAACAATTTACAATTAAATAACAACAAAAGTTGAATACCTAACATATAGAAATGTGTATTTAGGATTTTACACTAATTAGGTAATTCATTTTAGAATTTTATATTACATCTTCTCATGAAATGGAGGCTTAAAGAAATATATAAAATAGAATAAATCAATTTATTCTACCCTGAAATAACATCTGAAAGCATTTGATCGAGCAATTTTCTGGTCAAAATTACATTTATTGCACTATTATTATCATTGTGACAATTATGTAGAATCACTCTTTAATGTTGATCCCAAGCTGTGTAGCGGCTTTTGACCTTGTGTAGTGGCTTTTGACCTAGTGCATGTCTCCTGTGACCATAATATAACCGGTTTCTTCGATAATTTTGTATATGTAAATTGTAAGTTTATGGTCAAAAAATACTGTCGGACTGTCTGGCGGTCATGATTTCAGGCTATTTTAAAGCATTTCAGTTAACATAATTGACCAATCAGTAGCTACAAAACCCTCATGATGTCACAGAAAGAAAAACATTTGAAGACATTTGGATTTTAGTATTATATAACAACGATATTTTAATTTAAAGTGTGTTGTAGGAGGTTTGTTTTGACCATCGGATTCACCCTACAAATATAAGGCCCAAGGCCAACATTCTACAGTGCTGCTGTATATTTACCAGAATTTGTCTTTAGCCACACTAAATCAGTAAGTTGTACAGCAGTTTATTTCCTGGAAGTCCATGTAAATGAACATAAGATACTGCTGCAGCATACCATTATTAGTATCAGCAAATTTGAGAAAATACAACCATGAATAGGTTTATAGGTAAATGTAAAATTTTGACTACAAACCTGTGAACTTATTTATAAATTAATAGGGACCAATAATGTGAAATGTAGGCCTATTGCAATTTTATTTTGCAATGAAGGTGAAGTGCATGAAGGTAGTCCCAGTGACAATGCATTGTACGGAAGCTACCTAAGCGGATGTGACAAATAAAAAATTGGCATACGTTTTTCTCTCATTATCCCTCACTATCACTACCTAAGAGGACATGTCATAAAAAGTATTTCATTATTGCACTAACTTCCAATCATCATGCATGTTTCCTACATTCCTTTGCAATACATTTGTACCATTTGGTGATTGCATTCCTTTGCAATAATCACATTACCTCGCAAGTGATGAGGTGTGGGACATTCCATTTTTGCTGACTTTTAAAGCAAAAATAGCCAAAATATCAGTTATGACAGACTCCTGCAAAAATTTGTTGTGTGTTTTGTATCTTAACATTGGTCTGCCCATCCTCAAATCATATTCATATTATAAAAATCATTTGGCATTTCATTACCACTTTTGAAAGTTGAGGGATGGGGGGGGGGGTGCACCATTTCTTATAGTTGGTCTGCAGTTTTTAGAATCCTGATCTGCATCTTCTCGGAAATCCTGTTCTGCACTCACTCAAGACAACGTGTGCAGATCTGCTTTGCATTTTCCAGAAAGTGTCTGTTATTACTTGGGCTGCAAAGACTGAACTTTTAAAGTCCGAGTCTGCACCTTAAATTTCATTTACATTTAATTCCATCATTGGCAAAACTTCGATTGACACTCGCTGAAATCTTGGTCTGCATTTTCTGAAACTTGATCACCACTTTCCCAGATTCCCCAAACAACACATGTATTGATTCTGTGGACACACAAATACAAATGGATAATATTTTTCTTTTAACTAAAAATGTTTCATAATTTTCTTCACCAGTCGAATATTCCATTTCTGATTATATCTATGTGAATATTATAAATGATTTTTAGCTTAACTTACATTCTTTGAGTAGGGTAAATAGATATTTAAAATGAAAAGTGGGGCATGCCATTCAGGCTGCCTTCGACAGCAAAAGAGGCAATACTATCAGATATGACAGACTCCTGCAAATATTTCTTGAATGCATTAATATTTTAACGTTGATCTGCCCATCCTTGTAGCCAATTAGGGCGACCTACACGTATTCGGTGTGCATTAAGTAACTTCATGCTGGTACTTGGATTTTTCGTCATCTTTTCCATTTTAATGTTTCCAAGAAAGAATGTCGTATTATAACTCTGTTATTCTATCGAGTTCTCCAGGTTCCTCATTTTAAGGAATGGAGTCTACGATAATAAGGAGAAACTTGCATGCGAAGTTGTTGCTGTTGCATAGAACAGAAACTGTCTTGGCTTTAACGCTAATGGAAAAAAACTTACTTTTACTAGGAGGAGAGAACTTTGAACAAAAGGAACAGCTACTTACCCATGCATCAGTGTGGCCATAATTGTTGTCATTACTGGTAATGAGCCCCGTGTTAGAAGAAAAATGAATAAAGGACTTAATGGAATATTTGAAAATGGAGCTAGGGCAAAAAATTGGATGAAATTACAGTAAAAACTCCCTCCATATTGTCAACTAGAACCCAGTGCAAGTCTCTGAGATGCTTCTGACAATGTTTGATGGTGTAGAGAGCAGAGTTCGGGCAGAAATCTGTGGAAATTGGGCCTGAAATGGTGCGCGTTTTGGCGCGAAATGCATCGGAGCACGTGTCGTGACTACAATTGAGCCCATTCCTGTGAACATGCACCTTGAACTTGCTAGCAAACTTCAGTTTACATTTTCCATTGATGTCGATCCATGAATCCTACTGCAAGAGGTCCCATGGAACTCTCCAGCATCGATTTGTAAGCATAGATGACAACGAATCTTCAATTACAAAATGAAATTGTGTCCATACCAGTGGACTTCGACTGTATTGAACTGATCGCATGGCACTTGGCAGTGTCACACCGTCACTCCAATGACGAAATCAAAGGACTGTGCATCGTGCATCCGCTACATGATTTTGTGCATTGTTTCGTGCATTGACTGTACAGTGTACTGCAGTGTTTATATATATTGGTGTGTATTGACTGCACAGTGTTTTATTTGTGTATTGAATTTGTCACCATTGACTGCTGTCTTGTCAATTGAAGACTTTGATTGATGCTTGTCAATATGCAACAATTTAAGACACAAATGTTGATTGTTGAAATGCAAATTTATTTGTCAATTGATGTCATGTTGATTTTGATCTGCATTGGTTGTGTGCATGGTCTGTTGTCAGTTAAGCCCCCCTCTCAAATAGCCGGTTTTGCCGTAGTGAACCCGTAGTATTACATAACGGTTATGCAACAGCTTTTTTCGCCGGGATGGCGACGGATTCTGGCGGCAAAAAGGGTTCTACGGGTGAATCGGCGGGTTCTACGGGTGAATCGGCGGGTGACTCGGCGGGTTCTACGGATCACTCGGCGAGTTCTACGGGTCACAGAAGTAAGCCGTAGTAGGAGTAACTCGCCGACTGCTACCAGCGTCAG
The DNA here is from genome assembly GCA_932294295.1 of Alitta virens. Lineage (NCBI taxonomy): Eukaryota > Metazoa > Annelida > Polychaeta > Phyllodocida > Nereididae > Alitta > Alitta virens. The sequence continues at coordinate 27,356,684 of OW028578.1, forward strand.
CATCAGCGTAGGGGTTGTATATACTTTAAAAGGCTTCCGCCCCCCTAATATAAGGCCGATTCTCGTCAAATAAGGACTGAATTGTAGTATAGTTCATACTGATTCCATACATGTTTTCGGATCGAAAATATACCAAATATTAAGCGAGTTATTCGTCTGAGAAGGTAGCTAGGTCTGCGGAGGCAAACAGTGGTGCTCTCGCAGACGTCCGCGCCGGGACTGTATCAATTTGCTATCTTTTATGTACTTATATAGACCAAATATTAAGCTAGATATTCTATATTATATAATAAGCATATAAATCTATCTGTCGCTCTAAACTATCTGTCTATCTACACATCCGATTTTTGTCAAATAAAGACTGAATTATTCAGGGAAATGTGTAGAATTTATATAATAGTTAAGGTGGGGAAAATTAATGGAGTATACTAGGCACAAACAAGAATATTCTTGTTGATAAAGTTAGTAATACCTCATAGAGTATAGATATGTAGATATGTAGATAGACAGATAGTTATAAGATCTTCACCTAATAATATGTTACTATCAATAATTCATTGATTCGTAATCAATAAAAAACGAAAATAAAACAATGTTTGTTGGCTTGTTGCCAATAAAATTCCGACTTGATAAAGATGTCTATGGAGCTATAACAACTATCTATAGATAGATATACTCTAGTTTAGAGTAATCATTTTAGATATTTATTTCATTTTATATAAATTATCAATATTTCGTTCTTGTTGTTGTTTCTGAAAATAATCCAATTGGAATTAAAATTGATATTTCATGTTCCATCCATGATCAAAACAATCTCCCTCTTTAATATGCATAATAAACAGGAATCAGTTGAAATTCAGAATTTCAATTAATGCTTGTGATCAATAATGAAAAAGCATGACTTACCCCATTCTTTGTATTATTCAAAATGCTAATAGCAATTGACATAACAGTCAATTCAGAATTTCAATTCATGCTTGTGATCAATGATTTCAATTCATGCTTGTGATCAATGATGAAAAAGCATGATTTACCCCATTCTTTGTATTATTCAAAATGCTAATAGCAATTGACATAATGGTCAAGGCAGATTGCTATTACATATATAGGTTAATTGACTTTACAAAACCAAAGGAAAAGTCCTTCCCATTGGCCAGTTGGCAGAATGAGTAGAAATTAATTGCAATAAAGTTCATCCAAACAATGTATATATATCATGGTCAAAAATATTGACCACACCATTCAAGTCATGACCATACACAGAGCACCTTGCCGCCGCCAGAGAACTGCATTCTCAGACAAATATCTCGCTTAATATTGGGTCTATTTTCAATCTGAAAATCTGTGTGGAATCAGTATGAACACTACTATAATTCAATATTTATTTGACGAAAATAGGATTAATATAAATGGAGCAGCAGCCGCCGCCAGACAACTGCATTCTCAGACGAATATCTCGCTTAATATTGGGTCTATTTTCAATCTGAAAATCTGTGTGGAATCAGTATGAACTCTACTATAATTCAATATTAATTTGACGAAAATCGGATTAATATAAATGGAGCAGCAGCCGCCGCCAGACAACTGCCTTCTCAGACGAATATCTCGCTTAACATTTGGTCTATTTTCAATCCGAAAACACATATGGAATCAGTGTGTACTATACTACAATTCTGTCTTATTTGACGAAAATTGGCCTAATATTAGAGGAGCAGCAGCCTTTTAAAGAAGCGCTCAGCTCTTCCTGCATTGATACTGTCCGGGCGCGGACGCTTGAGGGAGCACCAGTGTTTGCCGCCTACCTGCCTTCTCAGACAAATAACTCGCTTAATATTTGGTCTATTTTCGATCCAAAAACATGTATGGAATCAGTATGAACTATACTACAATTCTGTCTTATTTGACGAAAATCGGCTTAATATTAGGGGAGCAGCAGTCTTTTAAATACAACCCCCCTCCATGCCTTTGCTGACGCTGGTAGCAGTCGGCCAGTTACTCCTACAACTCGGCGGGTTACTCCTGGAAGCCGTCGAGTTACTCCTACTACTCGTCAAGTTACTCCTACTAGCCCTGAACAAGCCGTCGTGTTCACTACGCCTAAAATTAGCGACGGGAAACCCGTCCAAGTCGTCGAGTGACTCGACACCCTCCAGGGGTTACTCGACGGCCTCCAGGGGTGACTCGACGGCCTCCAGGGTTTATTGTTTACTTTTGGACACCCGCGATATTGCCACGGGAATTCATTGCACACATTGAATTTCCGGCTACCGGGCCCGAGAATCCCGGTTTGGGCCCGAGTCCAAGGAGAGACTCGACGAGTATCGCCGAGAATTGCCGGTTTGCCGTCGGCTTGGAGCCGAGAATCGCATTGCGTAACCGTTACGTCATACTGCGGCTTTACTACGGCAAAACCGGCTATGTGAGAGGGGGGCTTTAGCAAACTATTGTTCATTTGCATACATGTATGTCAGAAATTGCTTGCAATTCACTCATGAGTATTAGTAATTGAATTGTCAATGATTATTGCACATTATTTGCCAAAGAGTGTGTTGTCAAAATTGGTTTGAATTATGAAATTAATTAGTCAATCAATGTTCAAACAATGTTACAATGTTGTGCCTGCTAGTACATTGTGTGTCAATGAAGTGGTAGTTAGGTGGGTTGCGTGCAACATAACCACATTTATTGAAATTTAACTTTGCTTCCATCATGATGGAAGACAAGGTTTCAAAGCCCAGTGCCCCTGTTGGTCTGCGCTCTTCTGATAGGCCCATTACCCTTACTGCTAAGGGTAGAGAATATCAAATAAGTGTTTCCACTAAAGAATTTCAAAGCTCTTGTGTTAGATTTAGGAGATTGGTAAATTCCAGTGAAGATGCTTTGCAAGATATAGTAGACAGTGCTGATTGCCGCTCAGTAAAAGGGTTGAAAGGTGTTGGGGCCTGATGTGGAAGCTGCTTTGGGACATCAGTTAGAAGAGGTTGAGCGTCCTTATTTCAGTTTGATGGAAAGAATTAGGGGGAACATTCGTAGGCAAAGTTCTGGTAGTTCAAAGTCCAGTCACATGTCTTGTTCCCACAAAGGTCGGTCTCACAGAAGTAGGTCGCATAGGTCACTTGGTTCATGTAGCACAAGGTGTAGTAAATCTAGTACTGAGATCAAGGCGGAGGCTGCCGCTATGAAGGCACAATTGCAATTTATTGACTTAGAGGCAAAACAGAGAGCAGAGCGTGAACGCACTGAAACTCTGAAGAAACTTAGTATGGCAGAGGCTAAGTTGAGTGTTCTGCAAGAAGAATTTGATCTACCTGAAGAGACGAATAAAGATGATTTAGTCAGAGGGTATGTTCGGAACAAGTGCTGATCAATCTGCTGTATCGTCACCTGGTTTAATGGCTAGTGCTGGTTTTGGGCGATCTGATATGGGTACCGTGGCTTCTGGTGGTGCACTTAAGGTGCTTGGTGATAGTACCCAATCTGGATTTGGCAGCTCAATTTCTCGGGCACGAAGTGTGTCAGCGTCTGTGACAAGGCAAGTTGGGTTTAGTGTTTCGAACTCTGTTAGTACATACTTGGGTAACGCTGGTCAGACTGACCCTGCTGTGTCAGCTGGACCAACAGCAATGTTTGGTGTGTCAGGTTCTCAGTCTATGCCGCCCTTGGTGTCGGGCGTTTCATTTGGTGTTCGTAGTTCTGCAGGTTCTTATTTGTCTCCAGATGCTGTAAGTTTTGTACCGTCCAGTACAGCTTCTGTTTGGTCCGCAGTTGATCCTATCAGTAGCGCAACGCAGGAAACTGTTGGAACTGTTGGTGAACAAAGTTCTGGTGATCAGTTGGTTCGTAGGTTGTTAGAGCAGGTCAGTTTGGCTAGAGTCGCACCTCCTGAACCTGGAATCTTTGAGGGTGACCCTTTGACCTATCCAACATGGAAGGCTGCATTTTTGGCCTATGTATCTCAGACTAATCTACCAAATCTACCAAATTCTGAAAAAATTATGTTTCTGCGGAAGTTTGTTGCCAAGGAAGCTCTTGAGGCACTACAGGGTTTCTTCATGATTGGGACCTCAGGTGAGGCATATAATGAGGCCTTCAAGATATTAGACAGTAGATATGGCAGTAAGTTCATTGTTGGTGAAGCATTTCGCAAGAAATTGCCTGGTTGGTTGTCGGGTCGCTGGGCCCGTGTCGTTCATGATTACCCGAAGAAACATGGCAAATTTCCTTCATTCGAGGCATTCTTTCATTTCATGGAAAAGGAGTCCAACATTGCCAATGATCCTGTAACGGCACTTGCTGATGTGCACGAAACAAGTAAGAAGTTCAACAAGTCCACATAAAGGCTTAGTAGATCATCTGATAAGGTCACCAGCAGGACTTTCAATACAGGTGTTTTGTTTGTGCAGGGAGTCACAATTTGGATCTTTGCAAACAGTTCTTGGGCAAAGATTTGGAGTTCAGAAAGAAATTTGTTATTGAACACCATTTGTGTTTTGGGTGTTTGAAATCTGGGCACTCCTCCAAAGGGTGCAAGAGTCGGCGTAAGTGTGACCAGTGCGGGAAGAGTCACCCGACCTCTATGCATGGAGACTGGAAACCGTACAAGCAAAAGAAAACTGAACCATCAATTTTAGTGAGCCATCTTGGTAACATGGACACGGCCGGCAAGCAAGTTGCCAGCATGATATTGCCTGTTTACATAGCTCATGGAGATAGGGAAAGGTTAGTTTATGCCCTCCTAGATACTCAATCGGATACAACGTTTGTTCTTGACTCTGTTGTGGAGGAAGTAGGAGTGACTGGGACACCAGTCGAATTGTCTTTGTCCACTATGGTAGGTGAAGGACACCGTATTCAGAGTGTCAGAGTTACTGGTCTTCAAGTTAGAGGATATTCAGGTGGTGACAGCTTGCAGCTGCCTGCTAGTTACACTCGCAATGTTATTCCTGCACAACGTGGACACATACCATCTGCAGAAATGGTTGCTGAGTGGCCACATCTTAAGGTTCTTGGTTTGAAATTGCCACCGTTGTTGGATTGTGAGATAGGTTTGCTCATTGGATACAACTGCCCCAAGGCATTTTTGCCTTTGGAGGTAATCTCATCTGGTGGAGATGGTCCGTTTGCCCAGAAGAGTTGCTTGGGTTGGGGTGTTGTTGGAATGGTTAGTCCAGTGTCAGATGATGGTTTGGATGCTATTGGTGTTAGTCATAGGGCATTGGCTTGCGAGACGTTACCTGGCTTAAAGTTAGATTGCGGTAATCTCAATAGCGAATTGGTCTTCTCTTTTCCGACCAAGGTTAAAGAGCAAATACTGCCGGAACAGGTTAGCAAATTGTTTGAATTGAATTTTCAGGAGAATCCTAGTGTTCAAGCCTTATCTAATGATGACCGAAAGTTTGTGGACATAGTGGAACATGGCACTTGTGTAACTAAAAATGGTCAGTATCAGATTCCAATTCCATTCAAGGATGGTCAACCTTGTTTGCCAAACAACAGAGATTTGGCACTTAAAAGGTTACAAGGTTTGTGTAGAAGGTTCAGACAAGATTGTGATTTCAAGGAAGCCTATTCTTTGTTTATTTCAGACATGCTGGAAAAGGGCTATGTAGAGGAAGTGTCTCAGACTAACTAACAATGCTTCTGAGCATGTTTGGTACATTCCGCATCATGGGGTATTTCACCCACAGACTAGGAAGTTAAGAGTTGTTTTCGATTGTAGTGCTCGTTGCAAAGGTGTCTCTTTGAACGATCATTTATTGACTGGCCCAGACATGATCTACTCACTATTGGCTACTGTGGTTAGGTTCCGCAAAGAGTCTGTTGCCTTTGGTTGTGATGTTGAAAGTATGTTTTACAGATTTGTTGTACCCGAAAACCGAAGGGATTACTTGAGATTTCTCTGGTTTGTTGGTGATGAGTTGCGAGAATTTCGCATGACAGTTCATCTGTTTGGAGCGTCTAGTTCTCCTGGGTGTGCTATGTATGGTTTGAGGCGCTTAGCTAGAGATCATCAAGAGAAGTTCCCAGCAGCCAGCCAATTTGTCAACACCTTTTATGTTGATGATGCGTTGACTTCGGTTAGATCTGTCCAGAAAGCTCTAGATTTAGTAAAGGACACAAAGTCATTGTGTGCCTTAGGTGGATTGAATCTGCACAAGTTTTCCTCAAACAGCCGTGAGGTCTTAAATGGTTTGGCTGTGGAGGAAAGGTCGAAGGCCTTGAAAGTTATGGACATGCAACGTGACCCTTTGCCTGTGGAACGCGCTCTGGGAACACACTGGTGAACGGAATCTGATTCGATTGTTTTCAAGGTTGGTAGTATGGATAAGCCTAGCACTCGAAGAGGTGTTTTGTATGCGGTCGCATCCATGTATGACCCTATGGGACTCATAGCACCTGTGGTTCTTTTTGGAAAGTCAGTGTTGCAACAAGCTTGTAGGGACAAGCTGGATTGGGATGAAAGTCTGTCTGGAGAACTTTTGATGCAGTGGATTAAATGGAAGGACAGTCTGCAGCAACTGGAGTCATTGATACTACCAAGGTGTTATACACCATCTGGTATTTCAGCAGCTCAAGTCTTGGAGCTTCATCATTTTTCAGATGCGAGCACATTTGGTTATGGTCAGTGCACATATGTTAGATCTTTGGATAGTGAAGGGACAGTTTCATGCTGTTTAGTCATGGCTAAAAGTAGGGTTGCTCCTTTAAAAGCTGTATCAGTCCCAAGATTGGAGTTAACGGCAGCATTGGTTTCAGTTAGGGTTAGTCGTTTTCTCCGACAGCAGGATCTTTTCGCTGATGCAGTGGAGTACTTTTGGACTGATAGTCAAGTGGTTTTAGGGTACATTAGAAACGACTCTAGGTTTCACACCTTTGTCGCAAACCGTGTGGCGGAAATCAGGGACGATACAAGTGTATTTCAGTGGCACTTTGTCACTTCAGAGAACAATCCAGCTGATGCCGCTTCACGTGGGTTAAAGGCTTCTGATTTGTGTGATGGTCACAGGTGGTTCAAGGGACCAGCTTTTCTTTGGGAGTCAGAATTGGTCAAGCCCGAAATCTCTTTTGGCCTAGATCATAATGATCCAGAGGTCAGGCATGTAGTTGTGCATGACACTCAAGTAGATGAGTTCCCATCATTGTTAGATAGGTTGTCTCGATGGTCAGACTGGCATAAGGCCAAACGGGCTTTGGCATTGGCCCGGAGGTATGTCATCGGATTGTGAAACTTAGTCCGAACTGGTGTGAGGGACTTTGGAGGAAACAAGGCTTTGTCTGTAGAGGAACTCCAGTCAGCTGATTGTTTGATTATTCAGAATGTTCAGGCTGAATGTCTTTTAGATTTGCAGGCTGTGCAGAATGTTAAGCCAGCAAAGAACTTGGGCAGATTAGACCCAGTGCTTGACAGCACTGGTGTGCTCAGAGTTGGTGGTAGGCTGAGGAACTCGGCTGGGCTTCTTGAGCTGAAGCATCCCGTGATTCTGCCTCAGAAACACCACATTACCAGGTTGATTGTAAGGGATGCCCATGAGCGAACCAATCACCAAGGATGTGGTATCACAGTGAACTGGATTCGCCAGAGTGGGTACTGGATTATTGGATGTTCTTCCGTGGTGTCACATATCATTAGCAAGTGTGCTACATGTATTAGATTCAGAGGTCACCTTGGTCAGCAGAAAATGGCTGACCTGCCTGAGGATAGGATGTCAGATGGTTCACCATTTAGTTATTGTGGTGCAGATTTCTTTGGGCCATTCGTGGTCAAGGAGGGTCGCAAGGAATTGAAGCGATACGGATGTATCTTCACCTGCTTGGCCTCAAGGGCCATCCATCTTGAGGTGGTTGTCTCTTTGGAAAATGATGCATTTATAAATGCGCTCAGGTGTTTTTTGTCAGTTAGAGGTCTCGTACGCATGATCAGATGTGACCAGGGAACCAACTTCGTTGGAGCAGATAATGAATTGCGACGTGAGTGGGAAAACATGGATTTGAACAAGATCAATGGCTATTTGTCCAAGCAAAATTGTGAGTCCATTGAGTTCTGTTTCAATCCACCATCTGCTAGTCACATGGGGGGCGCTTGGGAGCGCTGCATCAGAACAGTTAGAAACGTTCTTGTCCCAATGTTGCACACAAGTGGAAGTCAGTTGAATGATGATTCACTAAGAACCTTATTTTGTGAGGTGATGACGATAGTGAACAGTAGGCCACTGACTACCGACCACCAGTTCGATCCTGAAATTGTTCCTCTCAGTCCCAGTCAAATTTTGACATCGAAATCTAGAGTAGTAGTCGCTCCCCTGGGATCTTTCAAAGAGAAGACCTCTATTTGAGAAAAAGGTGGCGTCGCGTCCAACATCTCACGAATGAGTTCTGGAAACGATGGTCAAAGGAATATCTTCATTCTCTACAGCCTCGTCAAAAGTGGACTCAGCCACAGAACAATTTTCAGGTTGGGGACGTTGTTTTAATCTCAGATGACAATTTGTCAAGGTCAAGTTGGTCTGTGGGACGAGTCATTGAGGTCCCTCCTTGAAGTGATGGCTTAGTTAGGAAGGTTAAGGTCGACAGGGGTAAAGGTCAAGTCTTAGAAAGAACAGTTCACAAACTGGTAGTTTTGGTGAAACAGACCAGGGCATGATTCCACGTCGAGGAGCCTTGTATAAGGTCATTTTAAAATTAGTTTCCTGACCCATTTTTGGAGGTCATTGTGTTGTTAGTTTCTTGACCCATTTTAGGAGGTCATCACGTAATGTTCAGTAGTATTGTTGATAATTGTAATTGGCTGAGGCTAATTAATAATTAGCTAATGTTAATTAGTGTTAATTAAATTAGTCAATTAGTGACTAATTTGGGGAGCCATGTAGGGGCCGACACCGTATGGTGACGGCCGATTAGGGCGACCTCGCGTTTTAATGGATTTAGAATTAGAACTTTGGCTGAGGAAGGAGATGGAGGCACGGAGGTTAGTTTTGGGGTAAAAGCTGTAATTTAAAGGGTAAAATAGGGGTATTCGCTTGTACAAATTAGTGAACAATATGTTGTATTTGTTGTTGCAGTTTTTACGGCCTTGGCTGGACGTAATTGGGTATTAAATGGCCCGTTAGAAACATGTGCCTGTTTGTTGAAGTTCTTCATAGACATTGGTTTATTTGGCAAAAAATTGGATGAAATTACAATCCTCATACATTATCTCATTTGAGGGATGGGGGTGACCGTTTCTGTGGAATGCAGTGCTATAAATATCCCAAAACAACTATAAGCAAAAATCGATTCAACATATTTCTTTATTCACTTTTACATCGTTACATTACAAAACCAATGAATAAATTAAGGTTACTTTGTATTCAGGTAGTGTAAGGAATCTACTTCAGCCATTTGATCAAACTGTAACATGCAGCCATGTAAATCTTTCTTTGTAAATCAGAACATTCCTGTTAATAAACAAGTACTCGAACAATCAGCCTGAATCAGGCACCATTTTTATGAATTGTGTCACTTAAAATTGTATATAAAACCACTGTGCTGTGGTTTTGATATGGGGTTTGGCATGCTAAAAAAGGAGGAATTAGGATAATGCTAAAACCTGTGAGATCAGTCTTTCAACATGTTAAATTTTAGCATTTTCTCTTAAAAGATACATTTTAGGATGGTTTTGAGAATATTGTAAATATCATTACCAAATAACATCCTTCCAGAAAGCCTTAAATTTATTTTATCAGCAATGTAATTATTTTTTTTATTCTCTTTTAACAAACTGAAGTTACAAGAATGATACACAGCACTGTAAAAATATAAACCATATCATTAACATACAAATAACCATTAATATACAAAACCAATCATAAGACCTGATTATGAACACAACAGAGAATACAACATACTAAAATATCATTACATATGTGGTTCCAAGTATAATCCATTTGCAATGTGTTGTAATAAGACAAAAAAGTGATTAAATCGAAATAGACCAACTAATTTTCTTCATTGCATGAAAATTAACAATCAAATTAAAGGGGAACTAAAGGCAATTTGCATGTTAATTTTAAAAGTTCAGTTAGATATTGAAAAATACTTTGCAGTGAAAGAAAATGTCTAAAAGTTGATTTTAGTCTTATTTTAAGCTAATTAACTGTGCATTTTGCACCCCCTGCCGAAACGCTGGTGGCCGCCATTATTGCACACGGCACCATGACTGGTGACGTCACTTATGTCCTAAGCACTGAACACAGCTAGGCTATGAGCATGATGAGCTATCCATACCCTGCACAGATTGCAATCCGTTTCATTGTTCATTATATTGCAATTTAATACAAGAACAGATCTATAGAACACATGAAAGGTGTTAATTGAACTTTTTGGAATACATCATGATTGTAATGAGCAATTCGCATTTTCTGAATATGTACATTTGCTCCCTGGGCAAATAATCCTGCCTCCATTATCTGAAGCCTATAGGACACCTTGATATGGTATCCATATTTTGCATCTTATTATATAAACGAATTTTTCCACAAGCATGTGCATTTACAAAGTAGAAGTTATTATAGGAATAATTGATATATATGCAAAATTTTCACTATAAGAATAAATGCAGCTTTTATTTGGTATCACTATACAATGTGTATACAGAAGGCCCTGGTCTGCTTCAAGTTAGTTTCATAAAATAAGGTTGATTCTAGGTTCACACCTTCACTAATAAAAGTATTTTAACAAGTTAAAAATTGTTCAGTGGACAAGTAGATGGAAAGCCCCAATTGACAGTTTCTGTGATTATATGAATTGCCTCAAATTCTTCAATGGCAATTTACTTGACACTTAGTGTCTATTGACTATTGACAGGCTCCTAACATGCTCAAGTGCAATTAACCTGTTTCTGAACTGTCAGTTCACACCAATGGTCTAGCAATTGGATTGCAATGAGAGTCTCTTGCACACTTAGCTGAGACCTAGTACAACAGTGACGTATTTCTGGTGAGTGCAAAACACCAGGGAAAGTCGAAAATGGCGGCCTCCGTAGTTCACAACACGGAGCTAATAAATACAGGATATTACTTTACCAGTGCTTATATACAAGTTATAAATAGTGGGGATTGGTTTCAATGGGCCGAAGCTAACATCTGAGAGGTGAAGTGCAAAAGGGTTTAGTTCCCCTTTAAGTATACTTTGGAGAATATATAGCAAAGTGACTTTTGCTTCCTTAACAATCCAGTTGAACATACTTCTTTATTTAAAAATATTCTCCTTTTTTCGTATTTTATTCCTGTTCCAAATAATATAATTTGTCATGGGCATAATACTCCGTAATGTGACCATATAACACTAGTTTCAATATCAAATTAACATGGAAAGCACCTGCATATGATCCCTATATGATCCCTAATGGATGTACAATGTACAGGGTGCGGCCTGAAAATTTGCACCAGGCATCGCCTCTTTCGAGATATCTCTAGGTTACTCAAATGCTTATGAGGTATTTTAAAGTTTTGCCACATTTAGTCAGGGGTATGAGCAATGGGTCATCGTGATATTTTTGATCTTATAATGTCAGACAATATCAGTGTCTGAATTATTGAGAGGGTGCATGCTGCAGGGCTTGTTCTGAGTGACACACATCACAGAAGTCAAATTTCTGTCTGCTTGCAGAAAAGCTTAAAAATTTGAGATTTCCTAGTTAACACACCTCTGAGGCCACAGAAAATATAATATTTGCAAAGAATCCTCCTTCAATGTTTTTTATACGTGCATATATATATTATGGTATTAGATGATAAGAAGGTTAGTTTCCCTTTTGATTCAGCAAGTTCATAAAGTTAAAACAGAGAAATATAATGGCATTCCGGAGGGACTATTTGAACCTTCAATTATTCTGGAAATAATAATATGATTTTCAGGAGGATGGGCCAGTTAATTAGACAGAAAGACAGAAAATTTACCTGAACCCAAAATGGCACTTTCCACCTCAAAGGTGTCAGTGCTCTACATTCTAATTAAAAATTAATCTATTTCCCTTTTTTTTGGTGGCAAAGGCCAAGAAAGGTGTCTGTAACACACCTGTATGATCAGCAACATAATCTAAGGCTTGTATTGCGAAGGCCGAGGTGAAAATGACCCGAAGGCGTGATACTATCTATGCATATTATCTATAATTATTGAGGAAACAATAAAATATATTCATGAAGATAATTTAGGACTATTATTACTTTTGTGTGTATGATTGCAGCTGCATACAATCTCGGTCAATTGAGGCAATAACAAAAGAGGTAGCACTAGCTGCTGGTGCAAGTTTTTATGCTGCACCCTGATTACCAGAATACAGCAGGTTTACTGTAAATACTACATCAACATTAGACTGGTAGTAGGCCTTACTGTATTTGCACAAGTCTTAATTAAGTCTCTTCACGATTATTGCGATGATTGGTGACAATCTCAATATTGTAATTCTTGGCCTTAAATAAATGATTGGTCCCTCATTAAGGTAGTTAGCTACGACCTTGTCAGTAAGAGCTACAACAAAACTATGAAGCAGCTAATAACCGCTAAGGTGTGCTTACATTCATATGAGAAGCACTAGACTTGGCATGAATATCTCATGATGACTCATTAATGTAGTAAAAGGTACTATATTACTATATCTATACATCGATAATGATATTACTATATCTATACATCGATAAATGATATTACTGTATCTATACATCGATAATGATATTACTATATCTATACATCGATAATGATATTACTATATCTATACATCGATAATGATATTACTATATCTATACATCGATAATGATATTACTATATCTATACATTGTTAATGATACTATATCTATACATTGATAATGATATTACTATATCTATACATCGATAATGATATTACTATATCTATACATCGATAATGATATTACTATATCTATACATCGATAATGATATTACTATATCTATACATCGATAATGATATTACTATATCTATACATTGATAATGATATTACTATATCTATACATCGATAATGATATTACTATATCTATACATTGATAATGATATTACTATAATAAAAAAGGAAAAATTTTAAAAATAAATGGCCTGATAGAACTAGCACTTTTGAAAATCTCGTATAGATATATTAATGAATTGTTACCATGAATACCATACACGGAACAGAAACAATTTAAGAGCACTTCACCATACAACACAAATATACAATAATAGTTTTTGGGGAAGGCACCAGGTCTTTGGTTAGATGTATCACCATCTTTGAAATTAAAAAATACTATAAAAGCTTTTGCTAGTTCTTTTAGGGAACAACAGTCTGCTAAGCAGAACTGACAGCAGGTTCTTCTTCTCTTTTCTTCTCTTTATATCATTTATATCAGTATATCATTTATGTCTTTTTTAAATTTACATGTAATAAATTATATTTAGATAATTTTTTAATTATTTTTATTATTATATATAACTTTTGTTAATTATTTAGTATAATAATATTGCGGGGATGCACAATTAAACATAGTTTCCACACTCGTGTGCATCCCCCTCATCCAAATATTTGTGTCAAAATGAAATGTCTCAAAAACCATGTATGTTTAAATTTCGATGAAAATAAAATATCTATCTATCTATCTATCTATCTATATCTATACATTGATAATGATATTACTATATCTATATATCGATAATGATATTACTATATCTATACATCGATAATGATATTACTATATCTATACATCGATAATGATATTACTATATCTATACATTGATAATGATATTACTATATCTATACATCGATAATGATATTACTATATCTATACATCGATAATGATATTACTATATCTATACATTGATAATGAAATTACTATATCTATATATCGATAATGATATTACTTTATCTATACATTGATAATGATACTATATCTATACATTGATAATGATATTACTGTATCTATACATTGATAATGATATTACTGTATCTATACATCAATAAATGATATTACTATATCTATACATCGATAAATGATATTACTATATCTATACATTGATAATGATATTACTGTATCTATACATTGATAATGATATTACTGTATCTATACATCAATAAATGATATTACTATATCTATACATCGATAATGATATTACTATATCTATACATCGATAAATGATATTACTATATCTATACATTGATAATGATATTAATATATCTATACATTGATAATGATATTACTATATCTATACATTGATAATGATATTACTGTATCTATACATCGATAAATGATATTACTATATCTATACATCGATAAATGATATTACTATATCTATACATCGATAATGATATTACTATATCTATACATCGATAAATGATATTACTATATCTATACATCGATAATGATATTACTATATCTATACATCGATAATGACATTACTATCTATACATCGATAATGATATTACTATATCTATACATCGATAATGATATTACTATATCTATACATCGATAATGATATTACTATATCTATACATCGATAATGATATTACTATATCTATACATCGATAAATGATATTACTATATCTATACATTGATAATGATATTACTATATCTATACATTGATAATAATATTACTGTATCTAAACATCGATAAATGATATTACTATATCTATACATTGATAATGATATTACTATATCTATACATTGATAATAATATTACTGTTTCTATACATCGATAAATGATATTACTATATCTATACATCGATAATGATATTACTATATCTATACATCGATAAATGATATTACTATATCTATACATCGATAAATGATATTACTATATCTATACATCGATAAATGATATTACTATATCTATACATTGATAATGATATAACTATATCTATACATCGATAAATGATATTACTATATCTATACATCGATAATGATATTACTATATCTATACATCGATAATGATATTACTATATCTATACATCGATAATGATATTACTATATCTATACATCGATAATGACATTACTATCTATACATCGATAATGATATTACTATATCTATACATCGATAATGATATTACTATATCTATACATCGATAATGATATTACTATATCTATACATCGATAATGATATTACTATATCTATACATCGATAATGATATTACTATATCTATACATCGATAATGACATTACTATCTATACATCGATAATGATATTACTATATCTATACATCGATAATGATATTACTATATCTATACATCGATAATGACATTACTATCTATACATCGATAATGATATTACTATATCTATACATCGATAATGATATTACTATATCTATACATCGATAATGATATTACTATATCTATACATCGATAATGATATTACTATATCTATACATTGATAATGATATTGCTATATCTATACATCGATCATGATATTACTATATCTATACATCGATAATGATATTACTATATCTATACATCGATAAATGATATTACTATATCTATACATCGATAAATGATATTACTATATCTATACATCGATAAATGATATTACTATATCTATACATCGATAATGATATTACTATATCTATACATTGATAATGATATTACTGTATCTATACATCGATAAATGATATTACTATATCTATACATCGATAATGATATTACTATATCTATACATCGATAATGATATTACTATATCTATACATCGATAATGAGGTGGTTGTCGCAAATCGTTGCTGTTCCTGGCGTGTGTGTGTTTGTGTGATTTGGGCTTTACGTCCTGTATTTCTGCACCTGATGGGCTAATTAGGACAGGCAGAGACCATGGCAATGAGACGAAGGATGAAACAGCCATCCATCATAGGCGCGACCAGGAATTGAACCCGGGACCCAGTGGTTGGAAGCCCAGTGTGCTACCACTGAGCTAGGCCCCCACCCTGGCCCATCGTGAAACTTGCCTAAGTAACATGGCGATGGATAACGATTATTAATAAAGAAAATGTTGCAGGTTCGAAAAAAAAGGTTTTTAGTCGACTTTTTTGCAAACCCCAACCTCTTTCGAAGCCTTTAGATTCGCTATGACATATTAAGATTGTTCCCGATCAAAATTCTTACCTGTTCAATGACTTCTATTTTTCCGTTTTTGCCTTACCATGATCATTGTGCTTGAAAATTTACAGAGATTTCAAACCAAGTTATTTGCTATATGTATCTAAAAGTAATGCAGTTAGAAAGTTAGCATGTAACTTATCTAATTTTAAGATATCTGTCCATGTTGACCCTTAGGTGTTTCTGCCTGTCCTAATTAGCCCAACTGGTGCAGAAATACAGGATGTAAAGCCCTAATCACACACACACACACACCCTTAGGTGTTTAACACATCTTTAATCTTAACCTGCTCTACTACTGCTGTCCATTTTGCAAAGATCCATGCCTTGTACAAAAAAAATATGATAAAAAACAGTACTTTGGATGAAATTATACTTTCATTCCATCTACTGACCAAACCAATTCAAGCTGTCAGACCACCTAGGCCAGTCATTTAATTGCATCTCATGCAAACTTTTAAGAAATAAGAACTTAATGACATCGTTCTTTAGGCAACTGTTTGATGTTCATTTATCTCTGCTTCAATATAAGAAAAAAATTCCAAAGTAATTTACTTCATGAAGCAGAATAAGAATTCTGCTCTCATTTGAGTTTAAGCAGTTGAGCTAGATTCCTTCTAAATTTGTCACTGACCAGGACATACCAGTAGAAGTTGAGTGCATAGTTGCTCGTGATCAAAGTGCGAGTCAATGCAACTACAAACCTGAGAACGTGCTGGTTGGGGACGCCGTACAATGAAAAGACGATGTTTCTGATGTAGAATGGGAGTGTCAGTACAACGAAAGAGATAGTTACGACAAAGAAGAGTTGGATCATGGATCGTTCATTGTAGGATGGTTGATGAGTATGTGAACAGCTTGAATCTGGTTTGCCCCGGTCACCTGGATCAAACGCAGCATCATCTTGACCAGTCATTTTTCCATCAATGGCCCCTTGTCCAGATGCTGTCATGTTGATGGTGGAAACGTGCATGGTGTCAACTGAGTCAGTTGTAAACATCTCAATGTTAGAGGATGTACTCTGATGTTCAGCTTGGCTGAAACTCAGTATCTCCTGTCTGTTTTTCGTCATAGCTTGAATGATCAGAATGTTGAAGGATACTACGACACCCAAAGGAATTAAGAAATTAATGCATATAATGGCCCAGCTGTACACAAGAGCAATTGTCGTATTAACAGTTATGAAGCATGTTAATTTTCCATCATTATAAATTACAAACACTGTTGGTAACACCACCACCAATGAGGCAGCATAAATTGCAGTGATTACTCCAATAAAGGCTTTCTTGGTTCTCAACTGCCTAAATTTAAGTGGAAATCTAATTGCTATGTACTTCTCTAATGTCATGCCCAAAGTCAGCCACACACTACATACAGCAAAATACGAACGAAAGTACATAAAAACTTGACATGCGATCAGGTTGATTCTGCCAACAAATGCAAAAATACACCAGTTTAGAAAATAAGATGTATTTTGGCAAACATCAGACAGAGCCAATGCAGACAGGAAAAAGGCAGTGTGATTGCTGCCAAATTTCATGAATACAGATAATGCTAAGGTATTACCAATAATACCCAAAATTAATATGGTTGGGTCTACATATGATCCAATAATCTTGGTGATGGCATTTATTACACGTATGGTATCCAGGTTTACTGTATCTGCTCCAAAGTCAGAATGGAACTCTGTTGTGTTGAAGAAAGTATTGGATGTGGTGACACTGTCTTCTAATGGCGAAGATGATGATTGGATATGAGCCATGGCAATGATCAGCAATATTGTTCGTTGGTTCAAATGTATACACACTGTGTAAATCAATCTGAAAATATCAAATTAAATGAATTAATAAAATATCAAATTAAATGACCCCCGATATAACTACTTTTAAACCCTCAGTGAACAAAGTTTGAAGAGAGTTATAGTTATCATTGGGAAAAATCCATGTCCGTTTGTGTGTGGCCGGGCCCTGGCCAGGCTTGACAATTTCGTTTCCGGAGCACAAGTCGAACATTAATGCATGGGAATTTTCATACAGTGAGAATCAATATGGCTTGTTGAGTCTTTTGATAGTCACATTGACATGTTTCAGATATGCTTTACAAATTTGAGGAAAAAATATATTTTATTTTTTTGCGTTTCCGGAGCAGAATTAGACACTACTGCACCTATACCTACAACTTTGCCAAAATGTGTCTAAAATAGTGTTGTTGTGCCTTTTAGGGGTCTAAATGATATAATTTATGTTATAATATACAATGAATGCAAAAGTATTCATCTGGAGGTCAAACATGAGCCGTCGGAAAAAATGGCACATGCTAGCATCATATTTTGCAAATTTTAAAGCCACTATGCTACTATAATATAATGTTGCATAACCTATACATCTTGGGATGGGGAGCGTTATGGTCTATATTCTGATCACTATGTTGCTGATCTAGCTTTCATTTTATCAGAAGGTTCTTTTCTAATCACGAGCTGGTTAGTTACTGAGAAAAATTGCAATATCACTGGCACTTTTTAATTTAAGTGGCCTTACCATGTGATGTAATTTTATGGAAAATGCTATTTTTGTCATAACTTTTGATTAAATAGTAATATTTGGGCTTCTGTTTGGAAACTTTCACTTGTGGTTGTTCAGACTAATTATTAGACACTAATTTTGAAATACAAGAACTAAAGATAAGCTTTAGAAGAATAAAATGTAATTTTGGTGCATTTTTACCAATTTATTGCTCTCTGTCTCTGTCTGTCTGTCTGTCTCTGACTGTGTGTCTGTCTGTCTCTGTCTGTCTGTCTGTCTGTGTCTGTCTGTGTCTGTCTGTGTGTCTGTCTGTGTCTGTCTGTGTCTGTCTCTGTCTGTCTCTGTCTCTCTCTGTCTCAATCCACTCTAAAATGTCATGTATATGAGTTCATATGTGGACAGGTTATGAAACATTACATAACTGTTGAAAATTGACGTAAAAATTAAAAAAAATATGGTAAATTATCACCTCCAAAAACATTTTTTATATTGCATAGGCCATTTTTTGTTCTGTATAGAATTAAAGCTGATATATTGGCCTGCAAACTCCAAGAAAATTCTATACTTTAGCAACCTACTGTATGTTAAATAAATGATATAGAAATTTTAATGAGGGGAAAATATTAACAATTCTTGTTGTTTTACCAAATGTCTATATCAAAGATAATATTAATCCTCCATCAACAAAATTATGTACACAGTTAATGTATCTCATACTTTGGTTCGGAAAGGGATTTACCGATGAAAATGTTAGTTAACTCCCTCCTAAAGGGGCGTTCACTCTATCGCATATAAGACCTACGTATGACCACGTACATCAAAAATTGGCTATACAAGCTCACTCGTGGCTCTGTTAATCACTATAACCTCTTTCTACAAGCGTACGTGGGGCAATCGTAGATCGCTCGGCGGACGTCTGTCAAACGCTCGCCAAGCGTCCGTCAAACGTCCGTCAAACATCCGTCAAACGCTTACCGAACGTCCGTCATCAGGCATTCATTTAGGCATCCTTGAGGCACTCGTAGGTCGCTCGTAGGTCACACGTTGATCGCCATGCGAGTAAATAGCGCGTACATACGGATTGACAGTGGCTAAGTATGGCTACACCAGGAGCATCCTATGGATTAGTGCAAGTATACATAAAACGCTCAGCGAGTGAATGTGTGTGTGTGTGATTAGGGCTTTACGTCCTGTAACTCGGCGAGTGAATCACGTATGGCCAAGGATGGACAAGAGAAAAAATATTATCTTACATGGTCATACGTAGCTCTTATATGTGATAGTGTGAACGCCCCTTAAGTGCAAACTGAACTTTTCTTGCGTAATAAGGGCAGTAGAACAAAACAAACAATTTGAAAAAATAAATATGCCCAAGCCAAGTTCACTCCTTCACAATTTTGACAACGATCTATCACGACTAGCAGATTCGTGAGAGATTGTCAGAAGGTGTCATTATGATCGGGAACAATCGTAAGGTGCCGTAGCTATCTCTATGTTTCATCAGAGGTCAGGGAGTAAAAAATAAAAAAATTCTGTTTTAGACTTACAACTTTTTGTTTATAAATAGTTGCGAATTCGTAAGTCCATCGTAGCTCTTCGTAGGACTTTGTAGGAGGTCGTAGGACACCTAAGAAAGTTGCAGGACATCATAGATCGCATTGTTATTGATGGCCATGCCATGTAGCCGACCTTGATAAATGAGAGGTTATGAACTGCTATGCTTTTTCTACGTTCAGCTACGGACCTACGGTATGTGAATTTGTAGATATACATAGTGAATTGTATCGCTATTTATATAAACATAGGCACACCGTATAATCGATCTTTGCTGTTCCTAGCATGTAGTAGGCAATTAACATTTAATTAGGTTTAATTAGCTTCATATGACGACGATGTTGAGATAGTCATCAATCGGCACCATATTCATGGAAATGTGAAGTGGACTTAATGGAGTATATGTTAGTTATGTCTCAAATAAGAGGGAGCTAACTAACATTTTTGTATATACTTATAGCCAAGAAAATGTTAAGTTCCTCCTGATATATAACTATTACCAATTTAAAAAATGAAGTGCTTTCACTTCCAAATGTGTGTGTGGTGTGTGGTGTGTGCGTGTGTGCGTGCGTGCGTGCGTGTGTGTATGACTTTACGTCCTGTATTTCTGCACCAGTTTGGCTAATTAGGAAAGGCAGAGACCATGGCAATGAGACGAAGGGATAACAACCATCCAACTTAGGCTCGACCAGGAATTGAACCCTACCTGTCACATCTGCCAAATCTGCCACGAATGGAACCCGGGACCCAGCGGTTGGAAGCCCAGAGCGCTACCTCTGAGCTAGGCCCCCACCCCTAGTAGTAGTAGTGGTGATAGTGGTAGAAGTAGTAGTGGTGATAGTGGTAGTAGTGATAGTAGCAATAGTAGTAGTAATAGCAGTAGTAGTAGTAGTAGTAGTAGTAGTAGCGGTAGTGGTAGTGGTAGTGGTAGTGGTAGTGGTAGTAGTAGTAGTAGTAGTAGTAGTAGTAGTGGTGGTGGTAGCAGTAGTAGTAGTGGTAGTGGTGATAGTAGTGGTGATAGTAGTAGTAGTAGTAGTGGTGGTGGTAGTGGTGGACCTGGTGGTAGTAGTAGTAGTAGTAGTAGTAGTAGTAGTAGTAGTAGTAGTAGTAGTAGTAGTAGCAGTAGCAGTAGTGGTGGTGGTAGCAGTAGTAGTAGTGGTAGTGGTGATAGTGGTAGTAGTGATAGTGGTAGTAGTAATAGTAGTAGTAGTAGTAGTAGTGGTGGTGGTAGTGGTGGACCTGGTGGTGGTGGTAGTAGTAGTTGTAGGAGATGTATGGTTGAAGTATAAGGAGTCGACACTTGAGTTTCATAAGTTTATTTCACTCAATCGTAGAACAACAGGTGAATCTACAATAAAACATAAATTCATTAAATACCTCAAAATATGGTAATTATATAATCAGCATATCATCATCATGTCATTATTATTATATGTTAAGGCAGTCAAAGAATACAGCGCCACAAGCACAAATGATTAATCAAACATAACTTCTAGAACTACAATCTGAATTCAGCATATTACAGCATAGTAAGCATATCACATGACTAAACATTACTCATTGCTGTAAGCCATATATGCATAAATCTAGTTCAAAACGTTTATGATAAATTGACATAAATAACTTACAAGAACATATGCAACCCTGTGAATAACCACAACCTCCTAGGTGAAACTTGTCTTAGTACATCTGAGTGACCTTTGACCTGTGACATCACAAAATCAAGCTTTAGAAATATGTTTCAATAATGTCACTTAAATGCATCAAATGCACTAAATCTAACATGGAAGTTACTCATTTGAATAAAATACAATACCATAGTAGCATACATTGAAAACAGTACAATAGTATTAAACATTTCTACATAATACATTTTAGTACTAATATACAATAAATCAATACAAGAAGTACAAGAAACTCACCTCAAATTTGTAATCATTGTAAAAATGTAGACATGTTAACTGTCTGAAGCTTTGTAGTGAAGTGAATTTTAGACTGGGTTTTTAGAGGAAGCTTGCCATAAGTGTGAAAGCTGCAGAGCTTGAACAAAAGACTCTCACACCCAAACTGACAAATAAACAATTGTACATACAATGCAATACACAATCAGTTGTGTATTACACTCCCCACATTGGATCCCTACAGGATCCAACTCATGATCTGAAGCTCTAGCTAAAACTAAGTACAATAATAGGTGAGTATTTTACACGAATTACAAAGTTGTAATAAATTTACAACAACCGAAAATTATATAACATGTGATCCAAAATTCACAAATAATAATATCAAACACCACATGGAGTACAAATCCGACAATCAGATATACAATGTAAACCACCACAATTCACCCAACACCTTCTAAGAGAACCACCTTTGTAATTGGCCTCACTAAGCAAGCAGCTCCCGTCTTATCAACAATCCACTCGTTCTTATACAGTTTCAGGAATTCAGGACCTTGACACCAGAGCTTCATATCAAGGCCATCTGCACGCTCACCTCTAGATACAACATCTGCAGGATTCTGCTTGCCAGAGATGTGCAACCATTTATCAGGACTGGAAAGTTTATGGATAACACTCAGATCGATTACTGACATACACATGAAATCTTCTAAACTCATTCATGATATACTTGAGGACAATTTCACTGTCCACCCAAAAGAATGACCTTGCAAGTCCCAAATCCAGTTCACTTCGCAACATATGGTCGATCTCAGCTGCCATAACTGCTGCTTGTTGCTCCAAGCGTGGGATTGTGACACTTTTCAGAGGGGCTACTCGAGACTTTGCAATCAACAATGAGGTATAGATCCTGCCCTGTTTGTCTATGCACCTCAGGTAGGTACAGCAGCCGTAAGGTTTCTTGCTGGCATCACTGAAGTTATGCAACTCCAACACCACATCTGCTTCATCGAATGGCATCACACATCTGGGAAATTTGAAATTGCTTAACTTTGCTAAATCTTGAAGCCAAACATACCACTTTTGTTGCAGATCAAAAGGCACAATTTCATCCCAGGAGAGTTGAAGTCTAGTCACTTCTTGAAAGATGAGTCGACCACGCAGGATAACTGGACTGACCAATCCAATGGGATCATATGCAGATGATACAACACTGAGGATATGACGTCTGGTTACATCACAAGAATCTGGAACATTCACATCAAAGTAGAAATTGTCATCTCCCACTGACCATTGAACCCCAAGAGCTTTGCTTTTGGCATCTTTATTGAGTTCCTTGACCTCCTTTGCTCTGTCTTCTGTGGCGACATGTCTCAATATCTTCTCATCATTCACTACGAACTTTGTAAGCTTGAATCCACCACAACTCAGGATTTCTGTGGTACCTTTGATAACAGCAACAGCCTCATTTCTACTGGCCACAGATTTCAAACAATCATCAACGTAGAAACTATGCATTACAGTATCAACTACAGCAGGATCAATATTAACAGTATCATACAGTACTCTTCTCAGAGCATATGTTGAACTTGCTGCACACCATATACCTCCGAAGACATGTCTTGTCATGCGAAGATGCTGGATGTTGCCATCTGCACCAAACCACAGAAAGCGAAGAGCATCACTATCTTCTTGAGGTATGAGCACTTGATAGTACATTGCCTCTACGTCGGCCATGATTGCATATTGACGAAATCTCAGAAGAACATGAAGAAGCTTGTTGTTCAAGTCCGGTCCTTGGTAGCACTTGTCATTTAGAGATTCTCCCTCACACTTGGCTGCACAGTCGAAGACGATCCGTGTTTTTTCTGGTTTCTTCTCTGTAACAACTGCATGATGGGGTAAGTACCACACTTTATCACAGGACATTTGATCATCAGGTACACTTTCTGCATAGCCATTAATTATTGGTTTCTTCATTTCTTCATCATACTCTGACATCAGATTTCTTTTCCCTAAATTGGCTGTGAGGGATTTCAGTCTGCTAGTTGCCATATGCACATGGTTTGGTATGTGTACATTACTCTTCCAGGGTATGGGAAGTTCATAGTGTCCATCCACCTTCTTCACCTTATCATCCCACAATTCCAGAACTTTCTTATCTTCAACAGACATTGAACCAGAATTGGTGAAATTTTCATTTTCAATATCCCACATCTTCTTTACTCTTTGATCCAAGAAAAATTCGCTTGCGAAATGTGATATTGCTGATGTACATTTGGATGATACGTGATGAGCAGGACAATTGACAGACCATCCAAGTTTGGTTCTGACGGCGAAGGGTTCTCCTCGGGATCCTTGCCTCACTTCCAGCGGAATGAGTGCCTCTGCATAATCCTGTCCAATGAGGATGTCAACATGTTTATTACCAGGTGCGATAGGTAAGTCTGCAAGATGAGCATACATTTTGGCATTTAGGTCATAACTGGGTACAGGAATTTTGTCAACAACCAAAACATTCGACAATCTTAAGGAAGTACTTCCATCATGAGTCCTAACATCAAATTCTACAAGTTTTGAAGTTTTCTTCTCTGTACCATGAAGAGTTGTCAACATATACTCAGTGCTACGACATTCAGAACCCAATTTCTGCGCCAATCTACTGGAACAGAATGTAGTGGTGGAGCCTGTATCTAACAGAACATGAGCATCAATAACATCATTGACTTTAACCGATACAACAGGTAAGTACACATTTGAACTTGTTGAAGTGTTTGCGCTGGAAACCTGACTAACATCATTACTTTCAAAGTTTGAATTATTGTCAGACTGAGCTACATGAATAAATTTAGAGTGGCGCTTGCCACACCCTGCCACAGTACATGTGTAATGGCTTCTACAGTCACTTGTCTTGTGGTTACTCCTGA